>QEPC01010335.1:4039541-4051765 GCA_003113815.1 Sphenodon punctatus | reverse complement strand
ACCTGGGCATCACCCTGGCTGATAATGGGGCCTGGCACGCGCATGCCTTGGTGATCAAGGCATAGGCGCAAATAGAGTCTTCGGCCACACTACGCTTTTTCTACCGGTATGGGCAGAGGTGTGTCCAGGCATACGTAGTCTTGGCCCCTTGCTCCATTGCTCCCTAGTCTTGGTTCCTCGCTCCCTAGTCTTGGCCCCTCGCTCCCTTTCCCCAGGTTCCTTGTTCCTAACCCCTGACCCCTTGCTCCCCTGCCTTTGTTTCCTTGTTCTTTACCCCATGTCCCTCGCTCCCCTGCCTCTGGTTCCTTGATCCCTCGCTTCTGGCTTCCCGTCCCTCAACCTCGATGATGAACCGTAAGCCTTCTTAGCCCAGCTTGGCTGGTCCTTATGCTGAGTGCTTAATCTCCTTGGTATTGGAGAGCAGCTGAGAGGTTTCCTCATTTAATCTGAGGGACATCCCAGACTCCCTATACCCCATCCCTCCTGCTGCCTACCCACTTCCCCTCCCCTTTCCCTGGCTCTGCCCCTGGAGCCTGACAGTGGGGCGCAAATTTGGGGTTGCGACCGGATGGTTGCAGACAAATTGTGCCCTGTTATTAATCAATTTGGGCGATGAATACTGGGGCTCCCTCAGTCAACTAATGCAGCTCTGATTGCTCTTGAGCTGGGTATCCACTCATTGAGGGCTACCACAGATAGGTGGCTACTGAATTACTGGGCCAGATGTAGGGATGCTCCTGGTTCCTCATTAGTGACATTGGTATTGGAGGAAAAACAGTCTGACTTGGTTGGAGGTAGGGATTTATGGTGGGCTGAAGTTAACTCGCGTCTAGCCTCTTTGGGCTTCTTGGAGCCATGTCTGCGGGATTGTACGAGCACGCAGATAATTAGGATCTTGAAACAGTGCATACGCAATATAGACAGACAACAACTACGAGCTTTAGCAGGCCGGAATAGTACTGCTCCTTCTTATAAGTATTTGATCCCCCCGATAGGAGAAGCTCCTTATGTCTTTTTCTTTACTGACCCTGAGTTGAGACAGGCCTTTACCAGACTAAGAACCCAATCTATGCGAACAGCAGTTGTGCTAGGGAGATTTCAGGGGATGCCGTATGTTGAGCGGATATGCCCATCTGGTAATGGGATTGAAGACCTGGCCCATTATCTTCTTACATGCCCTATTTATGATTTACATCATCGGCAACTACAAGCTGTTGTAGGATGGGACACAGCTGGATCTAAAATTCAGCAACTGATATTCCTTTTGGGAGGGAAAGAGCTCCAAAGAACAAAAGCAGTGGCAATTTTCGCTAATAGATGCGAAAAGATCTGCAGGGGGTACATCTCCCCCTCCTTGCCTTAGGCTGTGGACTAATTATGGTCTTTCTAGTTGCCCTGGAATTTCTAAAGTTGGTTTATTTGTTGTTTTATGATCATTTTTGTGTTTTATATTTATATTTATAATTTTTATTTTTTAATATTTTTCCCCACTATGTTGAATTTGTAAGCTAGACTTAACCCAATAGTCCTTTGCATTAAGTTTCTAATATGGTCTAGGACCCCATAGCGGTTTATTGTACGAGTTTTGTGACTTATGATATTTTTGTTTATTAATATATTTTTTTTTGCGAGATCTGTTTTGTTTTGATCTGTCTTGATATTTGTGATGGCCATGTGGCCAACAATAAAATATATCTAAGTAAGTATTCTGGGGGATTTTGCTGCCCAGCCTTATGTTTTCTCTCTCCATGAGAAGTTGCTTACTTCTAATAACCATGCTGTGGTCCTTGAGTTGTATGTATCTAACCTCGGACCTCCGGTCTTACATCCAGGGGCTGGGACGGGTTTTTGTCCCTATGACTCCCAGAATTAATCAGCCCTGGTTCGATAAAGAATGTCGGCATGCTAGAACTGAATTAAAATTCATGCATTATGCTTTTAGGAAGAGCCGGGCGACCATCCTGCCCCCCCCACCCCCAATATATTGCTCTTAGGAAGAAATATAGGAATTTGGTCAACAGCAAAAAGAGGGGTTTCTGGGATGCCCAATGGAAGACTCTTCTGCAGGCTGCAAATTCTGGGGAAGTCAGGGGGTATTGGCAGCTAGTTAATGCCTCTGATGGGGGAAAGCGGAAAGCGATTGCTCTGCTGCTTACATCATCCGTTTGGATGACTCACTTTGAGGAGTTACATAACTCCCCAGTGAAGGCAAGGACCAGAAACAGGATGATCTAATCTCTGGACTCGAGGAAACACCTCCCTGACCCTCGGTTGAGGAAGAGGAGATTGAGGCAGTGATAGACTCCTTTCGGAATAATCGTGCCCCTGGTCTGAACCTTATACGGGATTAGTACCTTAGGGTGCATAAGGACTGGTGGTTGCCTGTCCTGGTTGTATTGTTTAATGTCATTAATAACACCGGCTTGGTGCCTGGGATAAGGCCATTTTCGTTCCTATATATAAAAAGGGGTCCAAATCAGTTCCAGCCAACTATAGGCCCATCAGCCTTTTGTCCGTAGTATCAAAAGTGTATGCAAAATATCTTTTAGCGAAATTGATGGATTGGATGAGCCATGCCAGGGCTATTTCACCGGAACAGGCGGGGTTCCAGCAGGGCCGCTCAACTATTGATCATTGTTTCATTCTTCAATACCTTGCTGCCAAGTATAGGGCTCGCAATGGGGCCTTTATGTGACCTTCCTTGATCTTAGGGCAGCCTTTCATTTGGTTGATCGGGCTGCCCTGTGGAGAAAGTTGCAGGCTTCATCTATTGTCAAATGTTTATCGGCCTTGATTAGCTCACTCCATATTCATTCATCTTTGGTGATCAAAATGGACCAACACGGCCACATTACTCCCCCAGTTTTTACTTCGCTGGGGGTTAGGCAGGGATGTGTCCTGGCTCCTGCTCTATTTAATTATGTTATTGATGATGTTATCCCTGCCATGGCTGACCCCTGTTTTTTCCCTCCAAAACTAGCTACATGTGCCGTCGGCTGCTTATGTTACGCCGACGACATTGCACTTCTATCGCAGACACGGGTGGGGCTTCATCGACAGCTTCAAGCCTTTGCAGCCTTTTGACAGGCAAATCATTTCACATTTCATTTCATTTCATTTCACATTTTATTTGTATCCCGCAACTCTCTCATCCATGGCGACTCGAGGTGGCTAACGAACAAAAGAATATACATAATAATACAAATAAATACAATACAACATCATTAATCCAACCTACAAAATCACCTGTCCATATTCCATCTTTGCTGCCACTAGGGGGGAATCCATAAACTGACCCTACCCCCTGCTCTCACCAGGAGGGGGGCCACCGTCCAGCAATACAAGAAATTACTTCATAGCATATCAACAACATATTACATTTCAATATTCAGTCCCTTGAACAAAAATACACTGACTTAGCAGTTCCTCCTCCTACCCTCCCTCACTATATAACCAATCTCCCAACCTCCTCTCTCTCCCCCTGCATAATAACAAAATTCACAAGGTAATATATTAATATAATACAAGCCCCACAAAATCATCAAAAATACAATATAAAATAGCAACCCCTCACTAAACATCCAACAGTTTCAACTCCCACCCCTCCCCCCTTACTACAACACAGGGGGGGAAATCCTCCTCTTCCAATTTGACTGTTCCAAAAGGAAAAATTCCTCTCCTAGCCAATTCCCACTCCCATACCGCATTCATGATGGAGAAGTTAGCCCCCCGCCCCAACCGAAGGGCCCAACCAAAGGGAAACAAAACATGGCACGGCCGGCAGCATGGCTGGCGGCACGGCCACCGGCCATGCCCTGTTCTTGTAGGCGCAGCCCAGTGGCCGCTCAGCTCAGTCCCCACCCCCTTGTCAATGTGGGAGCATTGCAGCTACTTCCTTCAACTTATTCGGTCAGCTGGGATTCCCTTCTCCACCCCTCCTCCTGCCACAACTCCAGAGGGGGGGGGCTGGGCATCATATGTCCCTCTGCTCCACATCCCACTGACCTCAGGGGCTCGCTCTACTGTTTGCCTGGGGGGTTGCTAGACATCCTGCAGGGCTGTTGATCTTCTCTGTTGCCTGCCCACTCCCCGCTGCACCCTGTTCTTGTAGGTGCAGCCCGGCAGCCGCTCGGCTCAGTCCCCGCCCCCTTGTCAATGTGGGAGCATTGCAGCTGCTCCCTTCAACTCCTTCAGTCAGCTGGGATTCCCTTCTCCACCCTTCCTCCTGCCACAACTCCGGGGTGGGGGCGGGGCTGGGCATCATAATCCCTCTGCTCTACATCCCACTGACCTCAGGGGCTCTCTCTGCTGTTTGCCTGGGGGTCGTTAGACATCCTGCGGGGCTGCTGATCTTCTCTGTTTGAGTATTAATTACGAAAAATTCAAGGTTCTGGTTTTCTCTTCTAAACTGAAAATCCAGGCCTGGTCTGTTGAGGGCTCCCTGATCCAGCAGGTTCAGGGTGTTCCAATATTTGGGCATCCTGTCACATAGGTCTGGCTCCTGGCAGGAGCATGTTAATAGGGCCTGGAGAGTGGTCCAGGCCCCTGCCCAATCTATAAGCAGACTTTTTGCCAGACAGGGTAGGATAGCGCTCCTCCCAGCTCTGCAGGTTTATACTATAGCAAGGTCAGGTCTCAATTGCTATATGGGGCCGAGCTATGGGCCCCTTTCTGTTCTAACCTGGTGGATAAGATCCAATCCAAATTCTTGCAGAAGCTTTTGGGAGCCCCTCAAGGCACCCCTCTGGCTGCAATTCGGGCTGAGTTGGACCAAAAACCCTGGTCCCAGGTTGCTAAGGAAGCTGCTCTGAAACTCTGGCTTAAGATGCGACTTGAGCAGGGATCACTTTTATTAGGGGGTGTTGTGGAGGACACTTTTTTAGACCAGTGATCCTTAAAGGTCGATGCTTAATTAAGAGAGATGGGTATTTCCCCAGAATACCTCCAACATAAACCTCTGACTTCACTCAAAAAGGAGGTGCTTTCCCGATCCGAGGATATAGGTCGACAGTTGGAGCTTGGTAGGATCAGGTTGTCACCCCATATTCGGGACTACCTGATGTTTACTCCGGAGAAGAGGCAGGTCGCTGTTTATCTTACTGCTCCTATCTCCAGAAGGGCAAAACAACTTCTCTGTAGTGCCCGATTTAATGCCTTTCCTTCCTGTATCCTTGAAGGTCGGATTTAGGATATTCCTTATACTGAACTGTTATGCCCGTTTGATAAACTAACAGTTGAGACTATTGGACATATGATTTTACGATGCCATTTATATGACGGACCACGCCAGGAGTTTCTGGAGTCCTGGAAGTACCCAGGTAGAACTGACCATGCCCTTTTAGCGTTGGTCCTTGATAGCTCGGATCCTGATGTTATAAAGAGTGTTGCTGAATTCTTGCTACAGGTTTTCCACGTTAGGAAACTGTTTCTGAGACATATTTCCTTATCCTTGTCAAATGTAAGTCCATGATTATCAGTGGACCCTTATTGTCCAGGAAAGTTAAGAGGTAGCCCCAGATTTTTATTAGTTTAATAACAATGTTAGTGTTCAATTTGGAATTGATTTGTAATAATTATGTTTTGTTTCTGCAATGGTCTGTGACCACTCAATAGAAGTATTATTATTATTATAAGTAAGTATTCCAGCCAGGCTTTGGGCATTAAATTAGCCTTGGTATTAATGTTCTTGCTACAACTCTGGGGATTTACCATTTTCCAAAAGGACTTATGGTCTTTTGTAACAAGGGTTCCTTTAAGTTTATACCACTGAGCTTTTTGATAAAGGGCCTTTTTCTGTCTCAAAAGATCTTTGTATTGCTTCCTTAAGGCTCTAAATTGGAGCACACCACCAATCTCACACTTATAAATTTCCTTCACTCCCAAAGACAATGTTTTCTTTAAATGCCAACAGTCCTGGTCAAAACATGGTGCACAGTTGACCTTCCTGTGCTCCATCCTGCTTGGGTTTAGCTCAGTAAAAAAGGAAGCTGAGATCAATTCTATCAGCTGCTGACAGTTATCTAATACCAACTGGTTATCAAGAATAGTTCTCCTCAGCACCTGCATTTCCATTCCCTATAATTTAACTTGGATACTGACTGACGTGTATGCATTCCATTTTAACTGATGCCTACCTGCCATGGAGGCAGATGGTGAGGAAATCCCCCTGTAAGGGACTACTGACCCCTCTGCCGTGCACCCATTATCCAAGAAACAGTTAACTCCCAGGTCCCAACACAATGGAGTGTGATCACTCTCAGACCTGTTAATGATTTCAAAATTAATAACTCTATACCAAAAAGTGGGTTCCAACAGGACATGGTCAATAATACTAGAACCACGAGGGGAAACAAATGTATGATTATTTGTGGATAAGCCATCAAAAGTGCCATTAAGTATTCTTAACTTCAAGGAAATAAAAAGGTTTAGCAATTTACGCCCATGGGTGCTTGAGCATTTATCAGAAAGAGTTGTCAATGGCACACTGCAAATCTCATTAATTATATCCTGATCTCCTTCAGCCCAGTCTAGACCACCCATCCTGGCATTGAAATCCCCAGCTATGACAAGCATGTCAGTTGGGAAAGAAAATTTTAAATTCTCTACATAAACTGCCAACCTATCCCAAAGTCCTTGATGCCAGTTCCTAGAGTTATATGACGGCATGTAGACATTAATAATTAAGCAAAATTCACTAGGACTGGTCTGGACCCTAACCATTAGAGCAATAGGATCCCAAACGAAACCAAGTTGGCAGAAAGAGAGCCGTTGTTAGCTACCAATAATACTAGACCAGCAGATGGGCGAACAGTGCCAGTTTTGGTATTTGCAAATAAATCAAAACAAACATAACTCTTACGAAAAAAGGGCTGTGTTAGGATTCTTGTAACAGGAGAATATCATAGCTGCAAAGAAACGCTAGGAAATCTGGGTCACCTAGTTTGGACTTCAAACCTGCTACGTTCCATGATAACATGGTGTCCTGAGATTGCTCCAATTGGATTCTATGTCATGAAGAAGCCCTCCCCCTTGGGCTAAGATCGAATGTGACTACAAACGGAGAAACCTCCTGACGAGCTCCATTATTATCACGGTCATGAGACTCAATAACGTCCAAAGGCAAGTGGGAAATTACTACATTAGTAAACCTATCTACAAAGGAAGGAGAGGACACATCCTCCTTCCTGTTGGGGGATTGGCCCACTCATCCTCTTCCAGGTACCTCATGTCCAGCCAGTGAACTGTAGTATATCTTTGGGCGATCTCTGGTGCCACGTTTGGTTCCATATGAACCTCTCTTTCTTTACCATTACTGCTTACATGGGGGACTGATCTCTCAGAACCCCCCTGGGGGGGCCCTAACCCCCCCAAAAAATAATATCTTCTTTATGGGCCCACCCCTCCTTCATATTTCCAATTATTTGGCAGCAGGAATTATCCAATAAGTCATTTATCTTGAATTCATCACCATTCTGAATACCCAGATCAAAGTATGCCTTACCTCCCTGGACATAGGACTGCCCTGGCCCCCAGAGTCTAATTCATAGGAGTCCAAAAACCTAAACTGTTGTCAGTTTTCCTCAGAAAGGGACTGATTCATCCACTAAAGTAGCACTTGCAGAACTTGAATGTCAGGATAACTCAAATTAATTTGTTTTCCCCAGCCCATGCTCTGTGGGGATATATTGCTTCTTGATCAGGGTAAGCAGAATTCAGAACCATGATAACTTGAATTTTTAAGGTGTATAGTGTATTCTCACCCAGCTAAAAATAGCAAGACCTTTGACTGTATTAATGATTTTTCAGCAGCATGTGATTAGTATAATATAGTGTACACCCCCTGCGAGGGTAAATCTTCATTCAGGAAGGCTGGAGATGGGGGGTAGGGAAAATTAGTTGTCTCTAGCTCTCTGAACATGCAGACTCATAGGCAGAACTGTGAATGCATGTGCATGCATGCACGTATGGGGTTAAGAAAGAGATTAAAATATCCTGTTAGTGCGGACTCTGGGGTTGCTTTTTGACAAGCGCCACCCGCTTATGCCGTGAAATCATGCGGCTTGTAAAAGTGCCACGGGCGGCTTTTAGACACACCTATATGCGCCGTATTTCCAGTCATGCATTCTTTAACAGCGGAAATTAAATACATCGATATGTAAATTCTAAGGCTGGACCTAGGGTGAGCACCAGGTTTCCCTGTCTCCAGTCTACCCAAGACTCCCAGAGTCTGAACTGACAGGTGTACACACACACACACACACACACACACACACCTCAGCCCTCCTAGTGTTAACTGTGCCCCCAATCCACGGTCCATGTGTGTGAAGACCAAAGCCCCCTGAGAAAGTCCCTCAACTCCTGACCATGCCACCACAATGGCAGTCACTTCATCCCCGATTCTCCTGTCATGGCATGGTTGTGAGGCAGCAAACTTTCACGTGGGCCCCCTGCGTACACATATTGTGTACATATGCTCTATTGCAGTTGTGGTCTGCATGAGTGGATGTAGGATCAGGGCCTTAATCTGACTGACTTTCTCCATCTCAAAGTCCAATTCTATGTCTGATTAAGCAGAATTTCTGATAAACTGAACTCTTTTATATGGCCAGAGAAATCTGACATAAGCAGATCCCACTATATGTCAGACTTTTTTTTCTTTTTTTAAAAAAGATATTCAAAATAATTGATAATAGTGTGTAAAAGCAAAAATAAACAGGTAAAAGCAAGAACAAACAGGTAACAGTGTGTATGAAGGGGAAGGGGCAGTCTCAGGTATTAAAGACAAGGGGGGAAATGTTGTTTATTTATTCATTAATTCTCCCTCCCCCCCCCCCCATTCCTTACTACTAATCAATCTACTAATAATAATTCCTACAGTGCTACAGTCACAGATTTTGGAGACAATCCCTGCCCAGTTGGCTTACATTCTAAGATAGACAAAGGTGAGGGGAACATAAGGGGAGACAGACACACACATAAACTCAGGGCAGGTTACAACACACACACAAAAATACACTAAATAAGAATAAATATTAAAATACACAAATAAAGCCAAGTAAAAGCAGATACATTCCCTAGCCCACATTTATTTATTTAAACAAATTTTGTTACCCCGCCCCTCCTGCTCCAGACAACTTGGGGCAGCTTACATATAAAATCAATAAAACAACAAACTAAAACAAGACAATAAAAGAGAAGGCAAAAAAGTAGATCATCCCTCCCCCCACCCTAAACCCCATCTCCCCCACCAAACGCCTGGCAGAACAGCCAGGTCTTAGTCATACGCCGGAAAGAAGGGAGGTCTGGGGTCATCTGGGCCTCTGCTGGGAGGGAACTCCACAGCCAGGGTACAGCCACCAAGAATGCCCTCTCCATAGTGGTCCCCCGGGTCACACGTGGGACCTCAAGGAGGGCGCTCCTGGCTGACCGCAGGAGTCGCTCCAGAGCATGGAGAGTGAGGCGATCCTGTAGGTAAGTTGGGCCAAGGCCATATAGGGTTTTATAGGTCAACACCAACACCTTGAATTGGGCCTGGAAGACTATAGGCAGCCAGTGCAGAGCCCGGAGCACTGGTGTAATGTGCTCACAGGAACCCGACCCCGTAAGGAGATGGACTGCCGCATTCTGCACTAGCTGCAGTCTCCAGACCATCACCATGGGTAGCCCTACGTAGAGTGCATTACAATAGTCCAATTTTGAGGTAATGAAAGCATGGATGATGGTGGCCAGGTTGCTATCTGAAACATTTTATTTTATTTATTTATTTAGACATTTGTAACTCGCCCATCCTGCCATAGGCAGTTCTGGGAAGCGCACAACATAAAACATTAACACTAAAGGAACTTTTAAAATAAACAACAGGGAGGTATTAAAAAAAATCCCCAACCACCCTAACCTATTCCCCCCACCCTACACATCCTCCCCCCCGAAGGCCAGACGAAACAGCCACATCTTACAACAGCATCGAAATGAGGGGAGATCCAGGGCCAAATGGGCTTCCATTGGCAGGGAGTTCCACAGCCGTGGGGTGGCCACTGAGAAGGCCCTCTCCATTGTGGCCCCCTGGCAGACTTGGGGGACCTCCAGGAGAGCACCCCCCAATGACCGCAGTCCAGACAATCCATAACCCGGGGGTGAGGTGGTCCCGCAAATAGGTTGAGCTGAGGCCATTTAGGGCTTTATAGGTAAGCACCAACACCTTGAATCAGGCCTGGAAGACTACAGGCAGCCAGTGCAGAGACCAAAGAACCAGTGTAATATGTTCCCAGCAGCCCAATCCCACCAGGGGATGGGCTGCCACATTCTGCACCAGCTGTAGTCTCCGTACTGTCACCAAAGGTAGTCCCACGTAGACTGCGTTACAGTAGTCAAGCCTGGAGGTGATGAAGGTGTGGATGACAGTGGCCAGGTCAGAGTCCAAAACATACGGCCGAAGCCGACATACCGGATGTAGTTGGCGGAAGGCACTCCTTGCCACAGCCTTCACCTGAGCTTCCAAGCAGAGTTGTGAGTCAAAGAGCACCCCCAGACTCCGTACTTGGGGAACCAGCAGAGGGCAGACCCCATCAATGATGGGGTCTGTTATCCCCACTGCCTTACCCACCAACATCACCTCCATCTTGTTGGGATTCAGCTTCAGTCAGTTTGCTCTCATCCAGTCCCCCAGAGCTTCAAGGCACCTGTTAAGCATCAAGACTTCCGGGCCTGGATCTGATGAAAAGGAGAGGTAAAGCTGGGTGTCATCAGCATATTGATGACACCGCATGCCAAACCTCCTGACCACCTCGCCAAGCAGCTGCATATACACGTTGAACAGGAGAGGGGACAAAACAGAACCCTGCAGGACTCCACACAAGGGGTCTCGGTGTGATGAAAAATAATCACAGAGTACCACTTGCTGAGTTGTTCCAGCCAGGAAAGAGCGGAACCAGTCAAGAACCATACCACCCACCCCTGCACCATCCCGCAGGCGTGTCACCAACATCTCATAATCAATGGTATCAAATGCGCCGACAGATCTAATAGAATCAGGAGGGCTGAACGTCCCTGATCTAATTCTTGGCAAAGATGGTCAACCAACGCCACAAGCGTAGTCTTGATGCCATATCCCAGGCGAAACCCCGACTGCAAGGGATCAAGAAAACCGACACAATCCAGATGCTCCTGCAACTACCAGTTCACTACCCACTCAATAACCTTCCCTAAAAAGGGGAGATTAGAGCCAATTGATAGCTGGCAAGGGAGTCAATGTCAAGTGATGGTTTCTTGAGCAGGGGCCGTACCACTGCCTCCTTGAGGCAGCCCGGCACCCTGTCCTCCCTAAGGGAGGCATTGACCACCCCCGCCAGCAATGGTCCCATCGTCTCTCGGCAGGCCTTAACCAACCAGGACGGGTAAAGGTCCAATTCACAACAGGTGGCCCTGACAGCCCCAAGAACATCCTTTGCATCAGCAGGGGTCATCAACTGAAACTGATCCCACTTACAAGGACAAGGCGGGGCCTCCATAACCTCCGATTTCCCTACTTCAGAAAATGCAGCATCAAAACCATGGTGAATCCAAGCGATCTTGTCCGCAAAATAATCCACAAACAAGTCACAGCGGGCACTAGATGACTCCACTCCAAGGTTGAGGGAGGTCAGACTGACCAGCCCCCGCACCACTGGGAACAGCTCTGCTGGACAGGATTTAGCAGACGCTATAAGAGCAGTAAAGAACTCTTTCTTTGCTGTTCGCATAGCAATGGCATAGGCTCGTAAACTCGCTCTATGCCGTAACCTGTCAGCTTCAGCATGTGAATGATGCCACCGTCACTCCAACCGCCTTCCCTCCTGCTTCAGCATCTGAAGCCCCTCCTAAAACCAGGGAGGCCTGCGGTGTGGCCGCCTGGGGAGCGGACGCCTCAGAGCTATCCGATCAATGGCCTCAGTCAGCATGACGTTCCACAGCTTGACGAGGCCATTGATGGAACAGCTGTCCAGATCCGAGGGTATATCCCCCAAAGCCTCCCAGAACTGCTCCAGTTCCATCTGTCTACTGAGGTGGACCATCCGAATAGGTTCCATGCCCCTCCGGGGGCAAACGTGCGCCAGGAGAGAAGCCTGCAGGAGGTAATGGTCCATCCATGACAAGGGCACAGCTGATATCTCCCCACCAATGGATCCCCTGTCTCACGGTCGGTGCAAAACACAAGGTCTAAGGTATGTCCCCCCCCCCCCCCCCCC
>QEPC01010335.1:4009497-4039474 GCA_003113815.1 Sphenodon punctatus | reverse complement strand
CCCCCCCCCCCCCCCGGTGTGACCCTCTGGGACAGGTCCATGGTTGCCATGGCAGCCATGAACTCACGGTCCGCACTCCCAAGATCGGCGTTGATGTGGATATTGAAGTCCCCCCAAGACTATCGTCTTCGGGGATTGCAACTCCACTCCTGACACCAGATCTGCTAGAGTATGCAGGGAGGCCGCCATACAGGTGGGCACACGGTATACAAGCAGCACTCCCAAGCTGTCCCCTGCCACATCAAACACCAGATGGAGACCCTCAGCCCCCATTATGGATTGCACTGGATACCAACAAACAGCCCAACCCTCCCTAAAAATCATGGCTACACCGTCCCCCCTACCCCTCTCTCTGATCGCGGTTGATGCTGCACGGAATACCCGGCTGGAACAAGGTCAGCCAAAATAGGCCCCAACTCCATGTCCAGCCAGGTTTCCGTGATGCACACGAGGTCGGCTGCATGGTCCAGGATCAATTCCTGGACCGTTGTTGCTTTATTTGCTACTGATCTCGCATTCACCAGCATCAACACATGGTCAGAGGCCCTCTGATTCAGAACCACCTGCTCCATTGCTAGAGGGGTGGTGCGGGAAACAGATATTAAGCACCTGTCTTGCCACCCAGCTCGAACATACCCCCCATACGGACCATACCTCCCACATCCCATCACAACCCCAATGGCTGTGTCCCCTCCCCCACCCGGCCCTAGCCCCGGCTCCCCTCTGGCTGTCCCACCCCAATCAGGGGGAGGATTCCCACCCACCCACCCCCTAATTGGACCCTCATCCCCTTGCTAATCCAAATCCCCTCTATATCCCCCTTCCCCTACCAACCCCACTATTAAATAAATAAATAAATAGAGAAGGGGGGGAAAAACCCACCCCCACCACCAATTACCTCCCACACTTCCCCCCTTTAAACAAGTATCCCCCAATACAAACCCTCCCCACAGTTTACTACCAAACAGACAGGACCCCGCACACTCAGGCCCTCACCAAGGGCCACACTCAAAGGCCCTCTAAAGGCACGCCACTGAGGGACCCCTACTGGGACCGATGCCCCACCCCCCAGAAGCTTCAGGGAAGATGGTGATCCTCCCCCCTCTCCCTCTGCCTCCGGGAGGGGGGGTGGAGTCCCTACAGCCCGGCTCCCAGCCCCGACAATGGGCGAACGAGTGGAGCCACGAACAATGCTGGGGCGAGGGGAGGAGGCAAACCCAACTGGCTCCCAGCTGGCGCCCCACCCCCAGAAGCCGCAGGGAAAGCAGTAATCCCACCCCCTCTCCCTCTGCCACCGGGAGAGGGTAGAGTCCCCGCAGCCTGGGGGGAGGTGAGCCCAACTGGCTCCGAACCCCCCTCCGGTGAAACAGGCGCTCCCCAGGTTCCACAAATAGGGTGGCCGCCTCCACTGCCTCCATCCCACTAACGCCCCGCCAACGGCTCTTCGCCCTTTGGTGACGCCCTCAGGGCAGCTCCCTTTTTATGGCAATATCTGAAACATACGGTCGAAGTCGACGCACCAGATGTAACTGACGAAACACATTCCTCTCCACCAACCCCACCTGGAGATCCATGCGGAGCTGCGGGTCGAGGAGCACGCCCAGACTGTGAACCTGGGGAATCAGCGGAGGGCGAACACCATCAATGACGGGGCTGTCACATCCACTGCCTTGCCCACCAACATCACCTCCATCTTTTCGGGATTCAGCTTCAGTCAGCTCACCTCATCCAGTCCCACACAGACACCAGGTAAGCACTGAGACTGCCGGATCTGGGTTGGATGAAAAAGAGAGGTAGAGTTGGGTGTCATCCTGGGCTCCCCTGTTGCGCAACACCCCAACCTACCCCCACCTGCCAAATGCCTGGCCAAACAAGTTCTTACATTTCCTCCAGAAGTTGAGGGTGCAGTGTAACACCGATCCATAGAACTGACAGGCTGAAGAGAGTATTTCATTGTCTCCTGAACTGAAGAGCTCCAAGTTATTGCTTATTACCCTGGTAAGATATGGAGAAAGAAACCTTAAGCTTATGACAAATTTTGGATAGCTCAAATTGGCAGAGAATGTTTTTTTGCACCCTGCGAGATGTGCTGCCAATATAGATACATCCATTTAACTCTCAGTGAGAAAGTCAAAGACTGATTGTTAAAATGTTAACTAAAGGTAGAAAGTCATTGTGGGCAGGCAGGGTGACTCATCTAACTAATCAAATGATCAGCTAACTCATTTAACAACAACCAGGCTTTGAATGTGCAAAGTACTCATATGCCATACTCATCCACCAGAGGGGGCATGTTGCTAATTCGTTGTCTGATCTTGTTTCAGGCTACCAGGTGGCAGATACAACATGGTCAAAAGAGACACAAATAAATCCTAAAGCCTCCTGACAGTGTGCTTCCCAAGCTGAACTCTTAGCCTGCCCTCCTTCCATTGTGTTTAATACAATGGGGGTGGAGCAGGCTTCAGACTTTGACAGCTGTAAAGGATGGAGTTAAGACCATATCTGCCCTATCAAGATAAAACTAAGTAAAACATCTGGTAGCAGGTGAAGAGCCGGTTTCTGAGGTCCCTGGGAAAGCTCTGAGCTGCCATTATCTTGCTTTCCCAGGCACTTTTAAAAGTGCTCCCTGGCTGTGCTGCAGTCATCCATTTGCTCACTCTCCCAAACACATGGCGCATACGACTTCTTAAAAAATGAAAGGTTGAGGCTGGCAGTGATCCAGAGGAAATAAGAGTGTAAGAGTGAAGGAGTGTGTTGAAATACGGATGTTACAACTTCCACTGCAGCTTGCAGGGCTAACCCCTAGCTCAGACCTCCTCGACTTAAGGATTTAAACGTACATCTTTAAAAATAACTTATTCACTTTCTAACAATTGCTACCTGATTTGACACCTGCTTATTTCTCAGTCTGCTAACTGCCATCTGCATGAGACAGATTCTCTCCAAAAGGGCCAGACCGTGGCAGTCTGCACGGGTGTATATAAGGAGAGGAAACTGTGCCTACATCACCTTGTGTTCCTGCTTCAATGAGAGAGGAAACCACAAATTCATGTCCACAAAAACCCAGAACTCAGAGATGTGGTAGTTACAACAATGGCTGCAGGGACTCTGAGAGCACAGCCACCAAATGTTGGAGCAGTACAGACTTAGGGGAGTGCTTCCTGCAATCCATCCAAAGCAGGAGCGTAGCTAGGTGGGCATGGACCCTGGTGCAGAAGGTGGAATGGGCTCCTTGCTGGGGCAATCCACTGCAGTGTGCATATTTATTTATTTATTTATTTATTTACTGTTCTTCTACCCCCGCCCCCTCCTGCTCACAGAGCAGCTCGGGGCGGCTTACAACATGCAGAAATAAAACATGAGAAAAAACATACACATCAAATATCATTCAAACATTAAATACTAAAAATAAACTAAAAGGGCAAAACTCCCACCCTACCTGTCTCCCTCTCCAAAGGCCCGGCGGAACAGCCAGGTCTTACACTGGGCATTTTTAGACACATATTAAAGTTCCGGATATTTCAATCTTCTGGGTTTACAAGTCCACAAATAAGTTCCGGATTCATTTTTCTCACACACACACTGCCCTGAGGCAGCCTAAAGTAGCCGCAGCTGTAGACGTGACAGGCTGCCATGGAAACCAAGTGACCACAGCTGCCTCGAGCAAAGGAGTTTACCAGGAGAACTTTTTACACACAAACGTTCTGGGAGAAGTTTCACGCAGAAGTTCAAAGATCCAGATGTTTAAGATCTAGATGAGTGATTTAGTCACACAGAAAGTTCTGGATGTTACAGCAAACATCCAGGAGAAATGTGTGTCTAAAAACACCCACTGTCTTGGGAAGGAGGGGAGGTCCGGGGCCAGGCAGGCCTCTGTCGGGAGAGAGTCCCATATGCATTCTACATGCATATGTGAGCCCGCCAGGCTCATGGGCCTGGTGTAGCTGCACCTGTCTCACCTCTTATAGCTCTGTCCCTGATTCAAAGGTGGTAATAATGGCTGAAGCAATACACAGAGTTAACCAGAAACCTGCCATTGACGGAGTCCTTGTGTGCCCCCTCCCCCACAACATTGGCAGTGTATGGAAACTAGGGTTGAAAAAAAATATCTGCAACATTTTGCCCACTTCAAATTGGGTCAGTTATTTTGATTCAGTTATTTGGGTCACTTGGTATTTCGGTGCTGAAGTGAAGTAATCAGAATACCAAAGTGGCTGAAATAACAGAACCAAAATAACCAAATAAACATGTGTGATTATCATATCCGTGGCCAACAATTATTCAGTTATTTGGTGGGCAACCTTAATATCTGAGATTAGAATACATGTGAGAAATAGTGAGATATCTGAGAATACCCCCCCAAAAAATCTGTTCATTTTAGCTTTCATGCAAAGCCACAATTATAAGTCAAATATACCTAGTAAATCAACTCCATGCCACTGTCAGCTGCAAACCCTTTTGGAAATTATGTTTCAGCTGCTCCAGCCTACCTCTGCTTTCAGTGTAATTGTTCATTCTATTTTTGTAACCACAAACGTACATATCTTTTGAACACACTTGCTGATCTACCCACAAAGGTAAAGAGAACTTCTCTGCAGCAAGGCCAAGAGAGAAAATAGCACTTGAAACTTTTAAAGCAAACCAGTGCAAAGAAAAAAAAAGGTGTCTGGATCCCCCCCACCCCCCCAGCATATTGTGTTTTTAAATATCCTCCATTTACCTGAGATATTTTTTTAGCAAGATTGCTAAAACCATCCAGGTGGGTGGGATGATGTAGGGACTTTAGGGGATTTTAATGTATTTGCTTGTATTTTATATTTTGAATGTTGTTAGCTGTCCTGAGTCTGCAGAGAAGGACCGGGTGAAAATGTAATAAATAAATAAATAAATAAATATTCACAGAAAAAAATGTATCCCCGAATGACAATTAAGACTTGCATGTTCAGCGTAATCACTGAAGGATCAGGCTGTCAAGTTGCGATTCTGCAGGAGAAACTTGGGCCTGCACTGTTAGCCTGTGATGGGATCTATAACTGTGTGCCTGAATCCTCCCCTCAGAGCCCAGGATGAGTCCACCTGCTCCTGGCAGTGGAGCCAGACTAAGCAAACAGATGCCTCATAGCATGGAGAGGGTACTACCCATGCCTTGGGTTTGGTATGCTCCAGAGCCCCTATAAAGGCTGAGCTTGCTTCCCAACTTTGACCTCCTTATGCCTGGTGGGAATGTGGCAAAGGTACAGCCCATATGGGTGAAAACAGACATGACGCTAACCACCCTTTAACCACCCTTGGTGGTTATTGATGTATGTTGCAGGGCTGTATTGGTGCCCTATGCTGCCCTGAAACATGCATAAATGACAACCAAGTTAGTTGGGTGGTTAGCGTCATGTCTGTTTTCACCCTATGAGTTGTTCCCCACACAGTAAGGTTCAAAGTGAATTGTTGCTGTATCTGCTGTAGTGCCAGCATACCCAAGGGCAGCATGCACTTAGCTTTGGAGAGAAACCTTTTCTGTGCATTGTTGCTTTCAGCTTTCATTTTAAAGCATACTAAGAACTCCTTCCAGCTAAAAGAAAGGTGGAATTAGAAGAGTCACTTATGGGCCTACCAGCTGCTCTGCAATCAGTTTATAGGTAACTGAAATTCAAAAATGCTGAGACTCAGAATATATATTCCTTCTTCCCCCTCTCCAGTGTGACAGCAGTTTTACACACAGCACCTCATTTTGATTGAGATGAATGATTTGGAAAATGAGGAGTTTGAAAATAACCTGCACTGTGGAGCAGCTGTTAAATCCATTGACGACTCTTTTCTCTAGAGTCACAAGGCTGGAAGGGACCTTAAGGCTCGGCTAGTCCAGCCTCCTGTACCACTCTTCTTCCCCCTCTTGGCACCAGAGCTAAAGTGGCAGAAAATGACACCTCTACAATCTTGATTACTCCTGAGCAGACAAAATTTGTACAGATTTCCCAACGCCTGCTAGAAGGGAATTCGCACTTTTATTATTCCTATTGTTTCTTCTCTCCTTTGTTTTTATTTTATTTTTTTAAGCTGGAACCATTTCTGCACAAGAGCTTTCAGAATTCATTTTCTTTTTATCTTTTTGTGGTGGAAGTAGCCTAAGGTGATTGCAATGCTGATCTTTCCCTTTAAGAGACACTCTCTCTAACTTCTCGGCTACTTGAGAGAGTTCAATACCTCTCAGGAGGCACTGAGCACCAAATCAGCCCCACAGAGATTAGTCGTTGTCATTGTAACTATCTCAATATCCCCTAAAGGTTTTCGCTACATCCTGGAGTTACAGTTAAGAAACTTTTTTTTAAAAATGTTTTTTGATTCTAGAAATGCCTACATATAGATAATTTTCATTTCTGCTTTTCATGTGTAACGGTTCACTCCACTGCACAGTGACATTAAAAAGCAGAAATGAAAATGATCTCAGCAAAGATGTTTCAGTAGTTAAAATTAAAAGGATTTTAAGCTTAACTCTGGCAGTGGTAAACAGCAGCAAACTCCCTGGGGGACAGAACATTGGTTGGATAATGAATAAGAAGACACAACAGCAGAAAATGGTCCTCATTAGTTTGTATCACCATGAAAATACTTGGAATCTATTCAAGGCGAGAATTTGCTAAATTTGAGCTGATTGGAAGTGAGAGATTGACATAAAGAGGATTTATTAATCACTTGTTATATACTGAAAAATGTTAACATTCTCCTTTGGATCTCCTACTGCACCCTTGACATGTCTGGACATTGCTTGATCTGTTAAAAAAAATTGTGTTTTGACTGATCAAATTAGCAGTTTCCCATGCGACACTTTTCCAACAGGATTGGGGCCAATCCAAAGGGGGATGAAACGATCAAACGTGCAGTTTGCAAGTCAGCTGTTAAAACATTTATTGGGTAAATGCTCACTGCAGGCTTACGTTTATTTTTCTTTAGAACTTTTCAGTCTTCTCTGTACTTCACAGAGAATTAATTCTCTTTGGAAAACAGGACATGGGTAATTAAACAGGTGAGAGGAACTAGTTTATTCAACTGTCTGGGGATTCAAAAAACCATTTGCTTTTAAAAGGAATAACTCTCATTCAATCCACACCCATGGGAATCAGGAAAACACTGAGAACATAAGCATGTGAATGCTATGGAAAATACAACTTAATGCAATAAAATTATTTATTTTCTTGAGGAGAAAGAAACTCACCTCTCCTTGATTGCCTGCTGAATATGGCTCTTATTTGTTCTCGCTTATATTTGGTGTCATATCCATCCAGGCCATTAGCTTGGGAACAATTAATCAGGAATGAAGAATTGAGTCCTGCTTAAACAATAAACATTAGTATGTGCCCAATTATAAGCACTTAAATAGATTCACTAAAATCAGTTAAACTACTTAGGACCCTAATGTTAGATACCTATTAATTACTGACACTGTTACCAGAGAGTGTGTTCATTTCCAATTTCAATCATTTTCAGTTTCAGTTATTCAATTTCTACCAACAACAGTTGGTACAATAAAAGTTATCATTTGAACTACTTTGTCTCCACCTCAGACACTCTTATGTGAGACTCAGGATCCTTCTTATTGGACCAATTTCTGTTGGTGAGAGTTTGGAAGCTTTCAAGCTACATAGAAAAATTCCTCATGTGACTGAAAGTGAGAACAAAAGTAGGTTTGATTAGTATCTGATAGAAATCACTTAGAAGGTAGCTGTGAGGGGGAAAAGATTATTAGCAATTCAAACTATTTAAATATAGTCTTACTGGCCTTCCCTGCTCTCACTGTGACATTCTCCCTTTTGTTCAACACTCTGTTACCAAGATTGTCCACCTCGCCTGACATTTTGAGCAGGTTCAACCCCTTCTCAGCTCCCTCTACTGCTGGGGTAGCCAAATGTACAGCGTATGTGATCCATTTGATTCAGGCATCAACCTCCTGCTGGCTCCAGTGACCCAAGCCGGGACCGCTCCCCAATATAGGGCACCTCAATAAATGGTCTCAGGAATGGAGTACTCCCCTTTAAAGAGAGCCTTTCCTGCTTTAACAAAGGAGCTCTCTTAGCCTATCTTCTCCCTGGGGTTATTAGCAATTCTCAATCAGAGGTTTTCTCCGAGGAGCTGGTTGTTGATCTACTGGAGAATAGAATAGATTGTGACCTACCAGTAGATTACAATCTATATCTTGGCCACCCTTCCTCCACAGACTCCCTCTCCCACTTCTCATCCAGCACAAACTCCTTGTCTTCACCCTCAAGGCTTTTCATGGCCTTGTTCCTCCCTATCATTCTGCCTCCATTTCCTGCTGTGTCCCCACATCAGAACTTCACGTCCCCTCTGCCACCCCCCTCACCTGCCCCAGAGTCTTCTGCTCCCTAAGTCATCTTTGTCCTTTCTCCAATACTGTCCCCAGAACATATATCGTTTGCTCTCTCCCTTCCAAATTTCAAATCCTTCTTTAAAACCTACTTTCCTGGCTTCTCACCCTATGAGATTGCTCACAGATGCTTCTACTTACCTGGTTTTATCCTTTAGGGTCACCACGCTTCCCATATTGGCACTTGCAACTTTTCAACTTCTTGAATGTGTACCTGTCTTACCCTATGTTTCAAGGTGTTCTGAAGGTTTCTTTGAGGACAAACATGAGAGTTTAGAAATGGAGTGGTTGCTCTGGGAGAAGCGTTCACTCATGGGTGACTGGGGTGTCGGTTCTCTATGTGAGCCACTTTGCAATTATCCACAAGCAGGGTATCTTAATGAAGGTACCTATGTTCATTTCACAGCACATTAAAACTTCGTAAAGATCAGTGCATGCTTTTTGATGTGGTAGCAGTGACTGGACGCTCCTTTTGACAGTGGGCATTAGTGCAAGGATTAGGGCAAAGATGTGTGATCTAAACGTAGCATAGGTCAGGCCAGGTAGTCTGGTTGCACAGACAACAGGAAGAGGGATCAACAGAGGTGTAGTCTAAACATAGCGTAGGTCAGGCCAGGTAGGCCATTAATGCAGGAAGTAGCAAGCTGAGGGTCAAGATGAGGTCACAGGGAAGGAGAAGACAGAAGGTTGGCAGGGAACATGCAGCAGGTAAGGTAGCAGTTCAGGGGAAGACTTCACCGTGGGAGTGCTTTGGTAAGCCAGTGACTGTACTTGCTGTGTTCTGTTTATATGGGGAAAAAGAGGAAGTGCTAGATCCTTCCTAGCCCGCTCCCATGGCTCCTGGAGCTAGCTCTGATTGGCCATGGTCATAGCAATCTCTAAGGTAAAGGGGCAGGCACTACCTGTAGGCCAGTGCTATCATGACTAAAGGGAATCTCCGAAGTAGCAGATGCTGCCTGCTTCCTGGTACTATCGTAACTAGAGAATGCCTCCTCTGAAGTAGCAGATGCTACCTGAGGGACGGTTCTGGTTTTGTGGCTGTAGGTAACAGGGTCCTCCCCTCTCCAAGAGTACCTTCTGGGGAGAGACATAGGTTTATCTGAATACTGCTGGTGGAAGGTGCATAGGAGGTCTGGGGTATAGATGTGGGTTGCCAGTTCCCATGACCTGTCTTTGGGGCCATACCCCACCCAGTCCACGAGATATTGCAACATGGGAGTCCAGGATTTCATGGTCACGGTATTCCTCCTTGCTCTGGACAGAAATGGGTGGCTGTGGCAACACCAAGAGGCTAGGAAATGAGTCAGGGTGACAAGGCTTGAAGAGGGAGACATAGAAAACAGGATGTATACAGAGCTAATGGAGCAGGCAGAGCTTGAAAGCCACAGGGCTGATACATTTGATTATCAGGAAAGGGCCCAGGTATCAATGATCCAATTTTGCTGAGGGTCGCTGGGAGCAACAATGAATTAGGTTGCCAGGCTTGTTGTCTATGACAGTCAGTGGCTGCCTTGTAAACATTCCTTGCCTTGGTGAGATGTGCAAGGAGATCTGCATGGATATTCTGAAGATGGGTGGCCCAGTCAAGGGCATCAGGGACAGGTGAGGTGTCGAGAATATTGGGGTGGAAACAGGTAGGGATGTGCGAACCCCCAGGGGTTCGGGGTTCGTCCTGTTCGGGGTTCGTCTGAACCCAAAACCGTTTGGTTCGACCCATTCGGGTGGTGGTGGTGGTTTTCCCTCCCCAATCTGGGCTGCGTGAGTGGAAGGGGTGCCAGGGAGCACCTCCCCTCCCCTTGGGTTTTTTTAACCCCCCCACCCCAGGGATCGCCCTACCTGGTGGTGCCGGGGCTCTGAACCTGGGTCCAGTGGCGGTGCTCCGGAGCACTCCAGGCTGCTACTAGGCCTTCCGGGTCAAACCGGAATACCTAGTAGCAGCCTGAAGTGCTCCAGAGCGCCACCGCTGCCGGACCCTCTGCCACTGCTGCCACCGGACCCAGGGCCAGGGCCCCGGCACCACCAGGTAGGTCGGGGTCCAGGTCTGGAAGCGATGGTGGGTCCGGTGGGTCCAGCGGCGCTCCGGAGCACTTCAGGCTGCTACTAGGTCTTCCGGTTTGACCCAGAAGGCCTAGCCCTGGCACCACCTGGGGTGGGGGTGGGGTTTTTAAAAAATTCCCAGGCTGGACGGGGGGGGGAGGTATTCCCCAGCGCCCCTTCCACCCACGCAGTCTGGAGGGGGAGGGAAAACTGGGTTCCTCCCTGCCTCCTGCCACCCCCCCAAATGCATTTGGAACCTGAACTTTGTTCAGTCAGTTCGGGCAGGGGTCGGTTCGGATTCGGGGTGTTCACGAACGGGCCGACCACCCCGAGTTTGAGTCAAACCCTGAACTTCCGAACCACGTTTGCATATCCCTAGAAACAGGAATGATATCCATAGTTGGCATAGAAAGGTGACAAGCCTGTAGATTCTTGGGATGCACTGCTGTAAGCAAATTCAGCTGCTGATAGCCAGGGACCCGAGTTGACTGCACCTAAAAATCTTAAATTCTGCAACCAGTGAAGCCAAATTCTGCCAATTCACTGCGAGCATTAATATTTGCATAATTAACTTGATTTGCATAACTATGCATGCTGGGAAGCAAATTTGCAATAGGTTTGACATAGAATCACAACTTTGCTAATGAAACACAACTCAAATCATCTGGAATTTCAGCATCTCCCTCATGCAAACATAGGGCCTTTAGACCCCACCCACCCACAGTTCATCTCCCAGGGGCCTATTTACCCTCGGGTCATGGTCAGGATTGGCTGATTCTGCAAAAATCACTGCAAATTGCAGCAATGCAGTCAACTCGGGTCCCTGCTGATAGCAAGTCTGCTCAGTTATCCTGTTGATAAGTAAAAAACATCAGAGGTATTGCTCCAAAACTTGCTGGGTCCTCACCACTTGGCTATTGGTTTGTGGATGATGTGCAGAGGACAAAATGAGCAAGGTCTCCAGAAGGCGAGCAAGGTCTCCAGAAGGCAAAAAAGGGTGTACCAAGCGGTAAAGATTATGGTGAAGAGGCGTGGTCTAGACGTAGTGTAAGTCAGACTGGGTAGTCCATTAGCACATGTCCATTAGTCCATTAGCACATGTCCATTAGGAAGCCAAGAGACAAGACGAGGCAACAGGCAAGGAGAAAATGGAAGGTAGGCAGGAAACATGCAGCAGGTAAAGTAGTGGGTTGCAGTATAGAGACGCTTCACTGTGGAAGTGTGTTGGTAAGCCAGTGACTGCTTGCTGTGTTCTGTTATATGGGGGGGAAAGAGGAAGTGCTTCCTGTCCTGCCCCCAAAGCTCCTGGAACTAGTTCTGATTGGCTATGGTCATAGCAGTGTCTGAGGCAAAGGGGCAGGAGCTATCTGTGGGCTGGTGCTATAACGACTAGCGGATGCCTATTCTGAAGCAGCAGGCGCCACTTGTGGCCTGGTGCTATCATGGGTAGAAGACGTCTCTTCTGAAGTAGTAGGCACCACCTGTGGGCTGGTGCTATCATGACTAGAGGGTAGTACCTGCCTCCCCTGGTGTGGAGGCTGGTGCTGGTACCGGGCTTGCGGCTGTGGGTGACAATTAGTTTTTCTTCATTTGCACAATGCCTAGCACTATGGTCCTAGACACAGTTGACTTCTAGGTACTATTTCAAGAAAGGGTTAAATAGTCACAATAGATAAATGATTTTAAATTTTCACTTGTTGCAATGGGAGTAACACAGTAGCAACATATTTCTGACTTTGAGAAATTAAGTGAAAGGCACTTTGTTATGTTAGCCTTTCAAAGTCAGGGGTACATTTCTATTGACCTCACCATGCCTGCAGTTTTAGTTGAAAGCCAAAGATTTTCTGTATAGGAGCAGGCCTAGGTTTAGCTTTTCATCTGAGCCTTTGGAGTAAGTGGTTGGTGGCTCATGGCCAGAGTCTCAGGGCTGAATTTTGCACTATGTACCATTTTTGTTTTGCTAAGTTGAACGAGATTTCAGAATTCTTAATATCACTTCTGCTAGGCTCCCCACTTTCAAACGCACATTTATTTTGCTACATCCTTCTTGATCATGACTTGAGTCTTGTTGTTATTCTCCAATAATATATGCATAGGTGATTTCTGACTATTAATGGGATGACTTGCACTTTTTATTTACCTCAGGGATCTATTTATTTATTTATTTATTTAGATTTGTATCCCACCCTTGTCCGAAGGCTAAGGGAAACTCATAATATAAAGCAATACAAATACAAAATATAGATATAAAATGTTTTGAACTCAATAAAATATAAATACTAAAAAAAAGAACAGATCCCCAAACCCCATCCCCAGCCACCAAATGTCTGACCAAATAAATAATAGGGGTGTGAAGAAGGCACTCCTACTGTTTTTGTATTCGTTTTTAAAAAAACAAAAAAAAACTTTGTGTGGTTTTTTTTGGGGGGGGGGGGGCAGGGGGGTTGTAAATGCCCCTACTGGTTTGGGGTTTGTTTGTTTTTAAATTAGAAATTGATAAATTCAGGGTGTTTATAAATGAGACAATAGCCTGCTGTAGTCCATGTTCGGTTCAAGCAGCCCCGAAGCACATGTTTTAACATGTCAAGCTAATCAACGGGCAGCCCCCTGCGTACATTTCATGGCGCCACTCAGCGCTTCCCCTTTCCCCAGCCCTGGCTGTGATAGAAAGGGAGGGAGGTCACAGCCAGGGAAGGCTTCTTCCCTAGCCATGACCCCCCCGCCCTCCTTTCCATCAGAAGCAGTGCTAGCGCACTCTCCCCACTGAGCTCAGAGGTGGATGCGAGAGGAGAGAGCGAGGCAGAGGGTCCAGGAAGAACTTTCTCATGGGGATCTGTGCCTGCGCTCCTCTCTCTGGGAAAGAAACTGAGGGGCGCGAGGGAGGGGAGAGGCTCCACAGGGCTCCTGCACTCCCCTTGGCTCCTTTCCCAGATGGAGAGTGTGGGTGCAGATCATCTGGGTAACATCCTTCCTGCACCCCCCACTCTTTCCTCTTGCAGCCACCTCTCAGCTGAGAGAGCACACTAGGTGCGACTTGATGGTGCTGGTGGACCTGGATGTGGGCGAGGCTGCACGCAACCTAATTAACAAGATGTGGCCACCTGAACGCACATTAGCCCACACTGGCCCACACTGTGGGCCTGTGATGTTCCTGGATGATACCGTGCATGGGGGCTGCGGGCTATCATCTGGCAAACACCTAATAGGCCCTTTCACACAGACACGCTAACACTGATAAAATAGGTGTTACATTTTATTATACATGTTTCAGGGCACCCATAGAGCACACCTGCAGCCCTGCAACATGTATAATAAAATGTAATACCCATTTTATCAGTGTTAGCGTGTCTGTGTGAAAAGGGCCATAGATGGGCAGGCAAACCTCTACGGGATGTCCTAAAATAGACTATTGTCTTGTTTATTTTCACCCTAAGTTTCTTTCGTCTTTAAAGTTGATCAGTGTGAGCGATGTATCTTGCATCTCCACAGTTGTTAGGAAAATGGAGCATGTATCGATCTGCTGCTTTCCTTGCAGTTCTCCAAAAATGAAGTCTCTGACATTAATCTCTCTAAGAAAATGTATGTGCTGGCCTTTGAATGCTATTTGACAGTACAAATATTTTATGTTTAATAGAACTGACCATCTTATTAACTGCAAATAGCATTATTCAGAGAATCGTCAATGTTATTTTCCAGGGCTACAACTCCAGGGTCCCAGGAGCTATTTCTAAAGAACATTCATTTTAGGGGAAAAACCTGGATGTGGTTTCCAGTGCATTTGTCCTGTGTTCAAAATCACAGTGAGTAGATATTGTAGAGCAATACCATGCAGGGTTCACTACAAATTAGAGCATCTCCACTTGTGCCTGACAGGACCCAACTTTCAAGCTTGGGTCAGAGTGGGTGCTCTCCTGGCCCAAGCCTCTTGGGTTTGTGTTGGGCTATGGAGGGTTTCTTGTGTTGGTTTCTGTGGATGAATGCATTCAGGCTATTTTGGACCAAAAGGCTGAGCAAACTCTCTAGTCATGAGGTCCATTTATTTCCAGAGAATGTCTAGCCAGCCAGTATTCCCTTGTCATTCCTACCAATGGCATTATGTTTCAAATGATTTTTTTAAACACAGATTTAAACCTGCAACTCCTGGCCGTGTCATACAGATAAAGCTGTCATCTCTCTCTGTGAGGAAACCTACGGAGGTACGACCCTGCTGAAGAGTGTGGCAAAAGGGATGACACGCCCACTTAGGAGCATATTAACCCTGGTCTTGCAGAGTGTCATGACATCAAGTGCTCCACAGGGGCAGGGCCATGTCAGAAGGGGGGAAGGGAAAGTCTCTATGAGCCATTCCCTGTATCGTGAGGCCACACCCTGCCACTTCCAGAAGCCCTCTTTTCTTGGGTTAGCCAAGAGCACCCCTGACTGACCCACAGAAATCAAGCCTTCTCTTGGAGTTGGGGGTCAAAACCTGGGATCTCCAAGTGAAACCCAGAGAGGTGGTAACCCTATGCAGAATGAAAACAAGAGGCAACAGTTTCATAACTGTGTAGGAAACAATTGCCTTTCCTTTTTTCATTTATTGACAGATCATATAGCAGTCACATATTATTGCCAAAAACATTCAAGCAGGTAAGAAAGACCTGATGATTCAGTAAAGTATAGCAGGGCCTCAGTTCGGCAAAACTCTTAAGAACATGCTCGTTTATCACTATTCAGCAGAGTACACTTAAGCACTTTGCTGAACATGGATGTAAATCATATATGTTTGGGATTTTCAAAGGAGTGCAGCATAGTGAAAGTGACTGAATGCACTGGTAGAGCGCTTTGAGGATTGGATATTCAGTCACGCAGTTTCCATTTAATGTAAGTGTGATTTGGACACCTAACTCCTTTAGACCTCTTTGAAATTACTAGCCTTGGTGCCTAACTTTAGGTATCTATCTCTGAACATTTTGGCTCCAATAGCCTGCTGGGAAGACAATGTGGGATAATAAACAGGTGGCTTGAGCCTAGAAGACAACAGAACAGAGTTCTAATAGACAACATGTGAGACAATGTGTCTCTTGCCAACTCCACCTCCTCCTCCTCCTTTCCCCTCTCAGTTGGGGTTCCCCAAGGCTCTGTCCTTGGCCCTCTCCTCTTCTCTATCTACACCCTGTCCCTAGGCAAACTCATTGCCTTCCATGGCTTCCAATATCACCTCTACGCTTTTGACACTCAACTCTATCTCTCTACTCCCTCTCTCTCCATCTGTTCAAACTTGCCTCACCAACTGTCTCTCTGACATCTCGACCTGGATGTCTCAACGTCAGCTCAAACTCAACGTGGCTAAAACTGAACTCCTTATCTCCCCCCCCCCCCATCCTTCCTCTCCCTCCTCCCTGTCGATCCTTATCGACGGGATCACCATCCTTCCCGTCCCCCAAGCCCGTAGCTTAGGCTTCATCTTTGTATCCCCCTTTCTTTTAAATCCTACATTGACTCTGTTGGCAAATCCTGTCACTTTTCCCTCCATAACATTGCTAAGTTTCACCCTTTTCGCTCTGTCTCTTCTGCCAAAACCCTTGTTCATGCCCTGGTCATCTCTCGCCTCGATTACTGTAACCTCCTTCTCACTGGCCTCCCCTGCTCTTACCTTTCTCCCCTTATCTCTGTCCAAAACTCTGCTGCCAGGGTCATCCACCTTCCCCGTTGCTTCGACCACGTGCAGCCCCTCCTCTCTTCACTGGCTCCCCCTTCCTGAATGAATCCTGAACAAGCTCCTAGTCTTCACCTATAAAGCTCTTAACAATCTTGCTCCCCCCTACCTCTCTGCACTAATTTCCCTCTGTACTCATCTGTGAACTCTGCTCCTCCTCTGTCCCCTGTCTCACCCTCCCATGCCTCCCCTGATCCTCTAACCACCTTCGTCCCTTCTCCCTAGCACCCCCCAGGCCTGGAACTCCCTCCCTGCCCACCTCCACCTTGCCCCCTCCCTTCGTACCTTCAAATCCCTCCTCAAGCCCCACCTCTTCCGCTCTGCCCTCCCCGACTCCTTGCTCCCCATACCTAACTCCTGCTGATACCCTCCATCCAGTAAAATCTGTTACCTGAGGTCTGTGTACTCATATCCTCACCACATGGACCAACCAGCCATCATTCTTGATGTAACCAAGCCAAGCATGTGCGCCTGAGACCTCGTATCCTCATGAATGTTTCACCACTTGTCTCTCCCTCTGTTCCCCTTCCTTCATCTCCCCCCCATCTCTTAGATTGTAAGCCCTAGGGCAAGGACCATGCCGCCTATTCCATTACTTTGTAAAGTGCCAGGTACATTGCTTGCGCTATATAAATGCTTGCTAATAAAATAAATAAATAAGCGAATAAATAACATGGTTAACTTCTTGGTGCCTTTGATTCATAGTCTGCTAAGGAATGGTAGAGCTCACCTAAATAATGTCTTGAAAGTTTTAGATATGAGTGAAATAGTAGTTGTAGTTATTATTATTAGTCAGCGTACAGGTGGCACTAAAATTCAAGGCCTCGGTCTCTTAATGCCATATTTCAAAGGCCACCATTGCCTTCTTCATTGAGAATAAACAATGTAGTTAAGCTGATACTTTTTCCAAGACCAACCTCTCTTGTTGAGTGTGCACAAGCTTTCAGGTTCACAAAGTTTTTCCTGGGACATGAGCTTAGTCAGTGTCACAAATTTGTACACACCAAGAGAAGCAGGTCTAATGAAAGGTATCATCTTAACTATTTTGACTCTTGTCTCTTTCCTAGGGTAAAAACAGAAATGACAGCAGAGAGGCAGCGACCCTGGCCTGGTCGGTTTGCTGCTGCACCACTGACACAGCAGGAGCAGTAGGGCTGAAACTCGCCCTCACAATTCTCTAAAATTCTTGCTGAGACTTTTGAGAACCAGAATGGGTCGAGAATTGGCCGATTCTTGACCCATTCTCGCAAGATTCATGCATGGCCGAAAACCAGCACTGTGCATGTGAAAAGTGGCCATCGCAGTCATTCTGCAGCATGGCCCCTGGTGATCATTCTGCGCATGCTCAGAGCATTTTTAAGGTTTCAATCATCTCATGAGATTCTTGAGAAACCTAAAAAAAAAAAAGCTCTGCGTATGTGCAAAATGGCCACTGGGGCCCCGTGAATGTGCAGAATGGCTGCGGCAGCCATTTTGTGCATGAGCAGAGCATTTTTTGAGGTTTCTTGAGAAACTTGCAAGATTCTAGAGAACCCTTGCGAGAACATATGAGATTTCACTGGGGTTGCAAGAATCTCACATGTTCTCGCAAGAATGGAAAGCCATTTCATTTCAGCCCTACATGTGAGCCTGGCCAGAAAACTGTCCCAGCTCCACCTGTGCTGTGCCCAGTGCCCCCCGCCCCCTCCACCATGATGGCACATCACGGACCACCATGGTGACTGGCCATGACGGCCCCAATCTGGGACGACTCACGATGGGTCAGAACATATGTTCTAACCTGCTGCGGCCCGCTTTGCCCAGGACTGACCCTGAGGGAGCAGGGTGGGTAGTCACGGCCGTGATTACAGCATGTTGCCAAGTGAGAGCGTAGGTTAGCTGCCAACATGCCTGGGGCAGTCTGGGCAAACATTTGGAGGCTTGAGCACAAATGTGACAGTGACCTGCGGGCCACAGGAGGAGAAAGTTGGCCAGAGCGGGTTACTATCACATTTGTTTTTACCAATAGTTGAGTTGCAACCAACAGTTGCTCCCTGGGAACTGCCGTTCTGCACCCTAAGGGAGTACATGCAGATGTTTGACTTCCCTGCCAGGTTCCCCCATTCCAGGATCCCTGATTTAACCTCTCTGACAGTGCTCCTCTCATCAGCCTTGTTTCACATTTGCTTGGGTTAGGAGTGTCCCATGCAGGAGTGGAATAGTGCCAGCCTTTTCCCAGCTCCTGTATGGGGTACGTGGGTGCTTGGCCAGGACTCTGGCTCCACAGCCAGCTTTCCAGGGCTGCTGAACAGAAGTCTGCAGGCGCTCCATCTTGGAGCAAGCTTGCAAGAGTAGAAGACCTAGAGGCAGCTATGGAGACATGGGAGGCCCAACACTCCCCTCTCCCCTGCTTTGCACCCTTGTTTGGGGCCAATGCAGAAGCAACACTCTCTTCCATGCTGACAGCTTTTCATGAGTCATATTTTTAAAAATTGTTCTGCAATTTTTCACACCACCTGGAAATTGTTTAAAATGTTTTGCTGATTCTAAAAATAAAAACAAAACAATTTTCAGCAAAGACATCTTTTTGGACACAACAGTTTTCCCAGCTGTGATTGTGATCCTGCTTTTAAACAAAAAAAATCCCCCAAAACACCACTCTACTAGTCAGTAAGAATAGGCCAAATTTCATTTTTTGTGGTTTTCATTCAAGCAATACAATAAAATAAATAAATGTATTTCATGCTCATTTAATTGGTCCTGTTAACAACCACCATAATTAAAGTAGTAAGATTCTGCTCCAGTGTGGGCCTGGCATTGAGATCTCACAGAATCAAAGGAGCAATAATGTGTATGACGAGAAGCAGATCAAATCATGTGACAGGCTTTCTTGCTTGAGAAATCTGTTTCCACTTCTGCCACCCACTAATTCGACAGTAGATTGCATCATGTGCCTGCTGCAACTGAGATCACTAGTTGCCATCTTAGCTGGTTTTACTTAGAGGAAAACAAAACAAGATTAAAATACAGGAGAAAGCAGGTATACCTATTATGTTCCCATTTCAGACAGTGCAGTGGTTGCTGGTGTATTGTGTTAAATTTAACATAATCAAAATATTCAGTGATGAGTTAATTTGCTAGTCAGACTTTGTTTATTTAGGGTATTCTATACAACAGCTAGGGGGATTGTTAGAGTAATTTAGCTCTCTGTGATTACCACCTCCACGTTCTAATGGAAATGCACAAGATTTCCTAAGTGGAAAAATAAATAGCAATGAACCCTCTGCTTAAAAATTCAGTGCTCAGTGTTCCTTTCTTGTAAAGCACAAATCTGCATTTCAAAGGAATATACTCTTACATATGGAAATGCTTATTTTCTAGCTACTGAAGCTCTGCCAGGAAGTATTAGAGACTATCATTTTCAGAGTTTTAAAAGCAAATTGCTTCTGCATACACTGTATCTAGCAGTCAGCTTCCTGGTGCTCTTTACCTGTCTTTCATAACTTCATCAGTTTTTTCCAATGAGTGTAATGGCTGAAGAGCCATATCAGTGTATATAAGCATGGTGCATGCCTTTAGCAATGCCAGCTTTGCTAACAAGTAAATGTAAACAGCAGTATCCTGTGCTTGTGACATAATTATTAAATATTTCCTTGATGAAAAGCCACTTTGGGGATAAAATGCTTGTGTCAGCATGAAAGCTGTGATCCCAGACAGCAGCTTTCAAAGGCCAAATAACATAAGGGATTCAACATCTTTAAAAATGAGTTTCAGATGTAGTGTGTTTCATTAAATTATAGCACAGTGGTGCTGGGAGGACCACCTTTGCTGTGGTGAATTTGGCTTTTACATTATAAATACTGAGTTTTAAACATCTCAACAGCCATCTTAAATCATCATGTAGAGTTGAAAGCTACAGTTGTCAGGCAGATGGGAAATTTCATATATCTTTCTTAAACCAGCTATATCAAAGAAGCCCAAAGCTAATATTATGAATCAGGACATACTTTCTTGTGTTTTTTTATTTTATTAAAGTTCATACACACTGAAAGTGGAAATGTTTTACTTTTATTTTTCAAACACTGTGGTTTTGGCAGTTAGCTCTTAATCTGGGCTAAACCATTCTGGCATTTGAGGGGGAGAAAAACCATTGTGTTGTATAACAGTTACGACTGGAACTTTGAAAAACAGCTTCTGAGACAATATGTTACTCCAATAGCTGCCTTTATTCATGCAAAACAAAAACTGATTTTCCATTTCAGAGAAGTTTTAAATAAGTAAGAAAGGTCTGATGGTCTGGGCCCCAGATATTGCTTTTATAAAGTCTTTGTTAAAACTGTTACCCATTCACTCAATATGTGCCAGTTATTGGAGGCTCAATCTGTGCCAGTTGTTTGAGGAAAGGAAACCAAAATTTACATGCCTGAGTGTGTATCTGCCTCTTACTTTTAATTCCTAATGCCTATTATCAGTTGATTTTGTCTACCTGTATTCATCGAATTAACTTCAGGTTTTTTTTAATCTTGTAGAAACAATGCAAATAGAGCTGCTGCTGCTGCTTGCTTAATGCTTTCCCGGAAATCATTGCATGATAAAAACAATGCTATTTATCTGTGAACAATGCATCTGGCCTGCCAGCAAGGGGCGCACTAGAACCCACAGCAAGGCGAAAACTCTGGGAAACTGTAAGCAACATGTCTGTAACAAGGGGAGGCGAAAAGAAAAACAAAGACAAGGCAAATGGTTCAGGAAAAGTGGCCTTGAAGAGGGAAATACAAAAGAGAACAGTTTCAAAAAGGATTCAGACACCATTACAAAATGAAATTCTTTCTTTCTTTCCTTTCAAATCCTTGGTAGCTTTAAAGAATGTAATTACGTTAAAAGTCTAATTTCCTCCTTTTTTAATAGGAATTTCTGACAAAATACATAACACCCAAATCTTTGTGATGTTTCATGCAAGACTGAGCCTGGAATTTTAGACATGGACTTAGAGAGTCTATTCAGGAAATATTTGTGTGCCATTTTAGAGTCACTAAACCCCCAATTCCTGTCTGAAAGCACCTTACTAGCACAGACTTTAGTCTTTCATTTAAAAATCTCTCCAAACCGTTGTTTTAAGGAGCACGGACTCATTTGAATTACTCTGAAGGGAGTAAGGGAACATAGCTGGAGGCAGGCAGAAAGAAAGCTGAATATTTCCCACTATAGCTGGAGTAATATGTGCTTGCTCAAAGAAAATATAAACATTTCCTCAGAATACCATCCCAGCAAGCAACTTTGCTAGAGCAAAAGTGGCTTTGTGGTAACCTCTTTCCCAGAAAAGCATCTCCAGGATTTGGCTAAAACTTCCAAATAAACTTGCCAAATAAACTGCTGAATAAAATTGCTGATTTTAGGGTTCAGTGTTCACTCTGTTGAAGTCGATGGGAGTTTTACCTTTAATCTCAGGACCAAGTTCAGTATTGTGCTATTTGAGGGAAATAACTGACTGTTCTACTCACATGGCTGATTTATTGCTAGTGAATACGGACACACTGAATTCTGAAGGCTATTGGATAGCATTAAACATGCTGAACCAAATCCCTCTCTGGTGTAACTCCAGTAAAGTCCAAAGGGTTACGTATGGGCAGGACCAACCTTAGAAGTTGCATGACCAAAGGCAAAGATAAACTGCGGGCCCTAGTGGCCCCTCTATTTCCCCCATGGCTGTCTTCTCAGGGACACCATCGGCAAGGCCTTAAAGGTGGTTGTGTTTGGGGCCCCGCTGGGAGGGAGTTTGGGGCCCTGCTGAGAGGGAGTACCTGCACCCGGCCCTGGTTCAAAATGAGGGCCACTGTGAGGCTTGGGAAGTAGAGAAAATAATGGGCCCCGGCTGGTCATCACCCCGGGGTTGCACTGTGGTAAGACCAGCCCTGCGCCTGGGATGGCTTCATTTGCTAAAATAAAAGAGATGTTAGCTTAAACATCATCGTTAATTTCTATTTGAAATACACAGTAGCTTATCTGCCACCTAGATAAAATTTAATGGAAAACGCTCACATGCCTAACATTAAATATGTGCATCAAATTTGCAGGACTGGGGTCCAGCACTTTTGTCCTCAAGCCTGTCATATTCAAGCTGTCTTATAGTTAGACTACGCTCAGCTGCTGAATAACTTCGTAAAAAAAGACAATGAAAGAAGGATTGCATTTTTAAAATGTTTTCACTAAAGACATATCTGAGCCCCACATATCTGAGGCCTGTCCTTCCATGCCCCCTTGCAGCCCTTACAATTGGCTGGGAATGCCTTCCTGTGGCTACCGTCTGTTAGTCTTGTTCATACAAGGGCTCAGAGGGAGGTGTTCTCGGTTGCTGCCCTGATATGATGGAACTCCCTTCCCCCGGCAGTTTGTTTGAGCCCCAGCCTGAGCCCCTTCCGGAGGCAGTGCAAGACTTTCTTGTTTGTGAAGGCATTTGGTGGCCAGGGATAGGAGATGGGGGAGCCGGTGGAGGGGGTGGGGATGTGGTTCAGGTAGAATTGTGAGAGTGGGTTGGATGTGGGAAGTGGGGAGGTGGTATTGGGTGGGTTTTGTGAGGGGTTGTGGGGGTTTGGGGTTGTTTTTGTATTTTACTGGTTTTATGGATTGTTTTTATATGCCATTTATTTGTTTTTATATGCTACGTTTATACTTTATTTGTAAGCCACCCTGAGCCTAAATTTTTAGAGCAGGGCAGGATAATTTTTTGTAACTAAATCAATAAAATAAAGAATATATTTCAAAATGTTTAGTCCATTTCAGTTCACTTTGATTTCATTTTGTTTGTCTCTGTAACAGCATGCTAGGTAGTGCCGGGGGGGGGGCGTGTGCCTAGTAAAGGAGGACCACACCACAGTTGGTACTAATTGGCAAATAGGTGCCAACCCAAAGGAGGACAGAACCTAAGAGAGTACAGGTGCTGGCCCCTGGAAGGTGGGAGCCTAGGTGGGTAAGGCCGCTTTTATACGAGGCACTGAAAAGCGCCTCTTGAGTCCCGCGTTGAAAGAACAGCCGTTGGGGAGCACGTCACTTCCGGCAGCGCGGAGAGCATGTAAACACGCCCCGCGCAGCTTTTCTCTCAACGTGGGACTCAGGAGGCGCTTTTCAGCACCTCGTATAAAAGCGGCCTCAGTGGGGCCGGCTGGGCTGGGTGTGGCTAGGCCAGCCCTAAGGCCTGAACGGCAGAGCTGAGCCCTCTGTCTGAGGCGTCATCACTGGGACTCAAGGCAGGAGACATGGAGGGTTCTGCCTCAAAGAGGCTTATTAGAAATCGCCAGGGAGAGGCAGAAGCCAGGAAAAGCTCTGTCTCACAAAGGCCGAGTCAGCCTGCAGACAGGAGCTACCCCTGGGTAAGCCTGGCTTCAGGAGGGATTGTGTCTGGCCAGGAGGAATGGACTGGAAGGGACTTGGGTCTGGCAGGGAGGAATTATGCCTAGCCAGAGGGACCTATGTGAAAAGTAGGAGTGGGAATTTCAGTTTCACCTGAAAATGTATTTATTTTATTTATTTATTTAAAAATTAGCTATCCCGCCCCCTCCTGCCAAGGCAGCTCGGGGCGGTGTACAGTATAAAACAACAATATAAAATATATAATATAAGCATAAAATTTAATAAAACAGCAATACTTCCCTATGGGTTGTCACCCCGCCCCCCATCCCACCACCACTCCTCACCCTCACCAAACGCCTGGCAGAACAACCAGGTTTTACATTGATGCCTGAAGGAGGGAAGGACCCGGGCCAAACGAACCTCCACCAGGAAGAAGATCCACATCCAAGGTGCGGCGACCGAGAACGCCCTCTCCAATGTGACCTCCCACCGAACATGGGGAACCTCCAAAAAGGCGCCCCCGGCCGACCGCAGCAGCCATTCCAGAACCCTGGGAGTGAGGCAGTCCCACAGGTAGGTGGGGCCCAGAACATGTAGGGCTTTATAGGAAAGCACCAACACCTTGAATTGGTCCTGGAAGGCTATAAGCAGCCAGTGCAGAGCCCGGAGCACCAGTGTAATGTGCTCACGGCAACCCATCCCCATAAGGAGGTGGACCACTGCATTCTGGAAGGGGGGAGGGTTTGTTGTTCAGTGCTTTCCTTTTTAATGTGTTTTTAAATTGTGTTGCTTTTAGCTTTGTTTACTGTGTTGTAAGCTTCCCTGAGCTACCTGGAGCAGGAGGGATGGGGTAAAAATATTTTAATAAAATAAATAAAATTAAATAAAATAACCTTCCCTAAAAAGGGAAGATTAGAGACAGGTCAGTAGCTGGCAAGGGTGTCACCATCAAGTGATGTTTCTTTGAGCAAGGGTCGCACCACAGCCTCCTTAAGAGACCCTGAGACCCTGTCCTCCTCTAGGGAGGCATTAACCACCCATGCCAGCACCAACCCCAACGTCTCCCTGACGGCCTTAACTAACCAGGATGGGCAAGGATCTAATTCACAAGTAGTGGCCCTAACAACTCCCAGGACGCCCCCCGCATTGGCAGGGGTCACTGACCAAAATAGATCCCATAAAACAGGAGAATCCGGGCATTCATAGCCTCTGGTTCCCCAACTGTATCAACTGTAGTGGCGAAGTCATGGTGAATGTGAGCGATTTTATACATGAAAAAAATCAATAAACCTATCACCGCGGGCCTGGGAAATCTCCCCTTCCAGGTGGAGGGAGGATGGACTGACCAGTTCCTTTACCACCTGCAATTGCTGTGCCAGGCGAGATTTTGCGGACACTGTGATAGTGGCAAAGAACTTCTTTGCTGCCTGCACAGCCACCGCATAGGCCTTCAAACTAGCTTTATGCTGAAATCTGACATCTTCAGCATGAGTACGATGCCACCGTCACTGTAACCACCTTCCTTCTCATTTTAACTGCTGCAGGTCCTCCGTAAACCATGGGGACCTATGGCTCTGATGTTCAGGAAGCGGACCCCTGGGAGCCACCCGGTCGATGGCCTCAGATAGCCAGGTGTTCCAAAACATAGCAAGGTCATCAAGTGGGCAGGCATCGAGATCAGAGGGTATTTCCCCCAGAGCATTCTGGAACTGATCCAGTTCCATAAGTCTCCAAGGACGAACCAACCTAACTGGTTCCACACCTTTCTGGGGGTAGACATGCACCAGGAGCTGGGTTCATAGGAAATAATTATCCGTCCATGACAAGGGCACTCTCATCACATCCCCCACTAACAGACCCCCCGCCTCTAGGTTGGTGCAGAAAACCAAATCCAGAGTGTGGCCACCATCATGTGTCAGGCCATTTACTATTTGAGACAAGCCCATGTTTGCCATGGTGGCCATGAACTTTTGCTCCGTTCCAAAAAGGCTGGCATCAGCATGCATGTTGAAGTCCCCCAGAACCACGGTCTTCAGGGACCTCAAGACCACCTCTCTGACACCAGATCAGCTACGGCATGTAGGGAGGCAGCTGGACAGGTAGGTGTACTGTATAGCAGCAGTATCCCTAAACTGCCTCCAACCAAATCAGACACCAGATGGAGGCACTCTAAGCTTGGTAAATTCTGCACTGGATATTGCCGAACAGACCACTGTTCCTTAAAAATAATGGCTACACCCCCCACCCACATGTCCCTCCAGCCGTGACTGCACGGAGTACCCAGCTGGAACAAGGTCAGCCAAGATAGGCCCCAACTCAGCGTCCAGCCAGGTCTCCATGAGACAGAGGTCGACCACCTGGTCCAGGATCAACTCCCGGACCGTTAATGATTCATTTACCACTGACCTCGTGTTTAACAGCAACAGAACAGGGCTGGGAACCCTCTCAGTCTCAATCACCACACCTCCTGCTGGTGGACGGGAGAGTGGGACAGGGACTAAACACCTGCCCCCCCCCCAATGATTGATCTGGCCCACCCCGTGGACCATATCTCCAACAGTCTGTCATGACCTCTATTGCGAACCCCTCCCTGGCCTCCCCCAGGGTGCTCCGCCAGGTTGGTGAGAGAAACCCCCTCTCCCACCCCCGCACCCTCTCTCTCACTGAGGGGAACACACACACACACACACCCGCCTCCCTAGCCCAGACCCACGCAGAAGATACTCTCTCTTACACACCACAATCCCCCCAACTTCCTCCCTCCACCTCCAAGTCTGATGGCAGTTCAGGGGGGGGGCGAGGCGAACCCTAAGGGGCTCCCAACCCAGCAGTGTTCCAGCTGGTGGTGACTGTGGCGGCGGCAGCGGTGTCAGGCATGCAGATGGAAGATCGCTTTTCTCCCCCCCATTCCTGGAAGTTTCTCCAGGGAGCCCTGCCCCTGCCCCTCTCCTCCCACAGGGGAAGAGGGGAGATGTCACCTGGAGTCCAGGACCTGATGGAAGTCCTGGAAGGGGGGAAAGGGCACATTTTGGTTTTAAAACCACAAACTGAAATTTTGAGGTTTTTGCATCAATTTTTTTTCAGTTTGTTCTCAATGGGCATTTTTACACACATGTTAATGTTCCGGATGTTTCAATCTTCTGGGTTTACAAGTCCACAAGTAAGTTCCGGATGCATTTTCCACACACACACACTGCCCTGAGGCAGCCTAAGGTAGCCGCAGCTGTAAATGTGACAAGCTGCCATGGAAACCAAGTGACCACAGCTGCCTGGAGCAAAGCCGTTTATTTATTTATTTTTATTTTATTTTTAAAAATCTATACCCCACCCCTCCTGCCACAGGCAGCCCGGGGCGGCTAACAACATTAATAAAATATACAATATATATAAAATATTATAAAACAGAATAAAACAGAGTGGAACATCAATAACAATAACTATAAAAGAAACCCCACCCCAGCCAATATCCCCCCTGCCTCCCAACCCTTACCCCTCTCCCTCGCCAAACGCCTGACAGAACAGCCAGGTCTTACAGTTCCTACGAAAGGCTGGGAGGTCCAGGGCCAGACAGGCCCCTGCCCGGAGGGAGTTCCAAAGGCGCGGCGCGGCCACCGGAAACACCCAATCCTGTGTGGCCGCCCGGAAAACCCGGGGAACCTCCAACATGGGACTCTGGACGACCGCAGGGGCCGGTCAAGAACCCGGGGAGTGAGACGGTCTCACAAGTAGGCAGGACCCAGGCCGTGTAAGGCTTTTGTAGGTCAAACCCAACACTTTGAATCGAGCCCAGAAGATGATTGGCAGCCAGTAGAGTGATCGGAGCACTGGTGTAATGTGCTCCCAGCAGCCCTGCCCTACCAAGAGCCAGGCTGCCACATTCTGCACCAGCTGCAGCTTTCGAGCCGTTACCAAAGGTAGCCCCATGCAGAGCGTGTTACAGTAGTCTAACCGAGAGGTAATAAAAGCATGGATGATCGTGGCCAGGTCAGGAACCGAAACCAGCGGCCGAAGCCGTCGCACCAGATGTAACTGGCGGAAGGCAGAGCTGCACATCGAAGAGCACCCCCAGGTTCCGTATTTGGGAAGTCAGTGGGGGACAGACCCCTTCTACCAAGAGAGCTGTCACCTCCACCGACTTACCCACTAACATCACCTCCATCTTGTCAGGATTCAGTCGCAGTCGATTAGCCCTCATCCAGTCCCCCACAGCTGCCAGTCATGGGTAAGCACCGAGACAGCCAGGCCTGGGTTGGTTGAAAAGGAGAGATACAGTTGGGTGTCATCCGCATACTGATGACACCTTACCCCAAACTCTCTGATCACCTCGCTGAGCAGCTGCATATACACATTGAATAGGAGAGGGGACAAAACAGAACCCTGTGGAACCCCACACGAGAGGTCTCGGTAAGATGAAAAACAATCACTGAGCACCATCCACTGAGTTCATCCGGTCAAGAATGAGCTGAATCATCAAGAATGATCCTGGCCACCCCTGCACTGTCCCGCAGGCGTGTCACCAACATCTCATGGTCAACGGTATCAAATGCTGCCGACAGATCTAACAGGACTAATAGGGTCGATCAACCCCAATCCTTTTCACGGCAGAGATCATCCACCAAAGCCACAAGTACTGTCTCAGTGCCATGACCTGGACAAAAGCCAGACTGAGAGGGATCAAGATAACCGACGCTGTCAAGATGCCCCTGGAGCTGCTGAGCCACTAACCATTCAATAACCTTCCCTAAAAAGGGAAGGTTAGAGACAGGCCAATAGCTGGTAGGGGAGTCAACGTCAAGCAATGGTTTCTTGAGCAGAGGCCGCACCATTGCCTCCTTGAGGCAGCTCGGCACTCTGCCCTCCCGTAGGGAGGTGTTGACCACCCTGACCAGCAATGGCCCCATTGTCTCCCAGCAGCTCTTAACCAGCCAGGATGGGAATGGATCTAATTCACAAGAGGTGGCTCAAATGGCCCCAAGCACAACCACCACGTCAGTGGGTGTCGCTGACTGAAAGTGATCCCACAAAGTTGAACAAGCCGGGGCTTCTACAGCCTCTACATCCCCCACTATATTAAGTGTGGCATTGAGGTCTTGGTGAATACGAGTGATTTTCTCTGCAAAATACTCCGCAAAAAGGTCACGGCAGGCAGAAGATGACTCAACCCCAGGGTTGAAGGAGGCCGGACTGACCAGCTCCCGAACAACCTGGAACAGCTCTGCTGGATCGGATTTAGCAGATGCTATGAGGGCAGCAAAGAACTCCCTCTTTGCTGCCCGCATAGCCACGGCATAGGCTCATAAACTAGCTCTATGCCACAATCTGTCAGGTTCAGCACAAGAACGACGCCACTGTCGCTCCAACCGTTGCCCCTCCTGCTTCAGTGTCTGCAGCTCCTTGGAAAACCAAGGAGGTCTGCAGAGCCTCCGCCTGGGCAATGGACACCTGGGAGCCATTTGATCAATGGCCTCTGTCAACAAGGTGTTCTGTAGCTTGATGAGGTCATCGATGAGACGGTCGTCAAGGTCAGAGGGTAACTCCCCCGAGTGCTTAGAAACCGCATTGAGTCCAACAGCCTCCGGGGGCGGACCATCCTAATAGGTTCCACACCCTTCTGGGGGCAGACATGTGCTAGAAGGGAGGTCTGCAAGAGGCAATGATCTGTCCATGACAAGGGCACAGATGATATCTCCCCCATTAACGGAGCACCTGACTCAAGGCCAGTGTAAAACATGAGGTCCAAAGTATGCCCTCCAAGATGTGTCGGGCCGTTGACCCTCTGGGACAGGCCCATGGTTTCCATGGCGGCCATGAATTCATGTTCAGCTCCTCTGAGAACCGTGTCAGCGTGAATGTTGAGGTCCCCCAAGGCTATCATCTTTGACGACCGCAACACCACCTCTGACACAGCCTGTGCCAGAACCTACAGGAAGGCTGTCCTACTGGTAGGTGCACGGTATACCAGCAGCACTCCCAAACTGTCCCCCACAAAATCGAACACAAGATGAAGACCTTCAATGCCCACCATGGATTGCACTGGATACCTCCTCACAGACCAATCCTCCTTAAAAATCACTGCTCCTTAAAAATCACCCCTCCCTTCCCCCCCCCCATCCCTCCAACCACACGGAATACCCAGCTGGAACAAGATCAGCCAGAATAGGGCCAATTCATTGCCCAGCCAGGTTTCCGTGATACATGCGAGATCAGCGGCATAGTCCAGGACTACCTCCTGGACCGTTGTTGCCTTATTCGCCACCGACCTTGCGTAAGGGCCCTCTCCCCCGAGACCATATCTCCCCTGGCCTGTCATGACCCCAATAGCCACGCCTACACACACCCCCGGCTGCCCCCCCAGGCTCCCTTCCCCAGCTGTCCTGCCCAGGCTGTGAGGGAGATCCTCCCTCCTCCCCCCTAATCTCCTTTCCCAATACATCCCTCCCCACTCCCCCCATCCCCGCTCCCTGGGACTCCCTCTCTCACAGGGAGTACCCTCTCCTGATCATTTGGGCAATGCCCCCCCATCTCACCAGGAGGCAGAGCCC
>QEPC01010335.1:3962360-4009387 GCA_003113815.1 Sphenodon punctatus | reverse complement strand
CACACCGAGGGAGGTAGCCCTACCCCCTATACCTACCCCACCCCCCTACCCCCATATCCCCTATCCCCACCACCGAGGGGTATCCCATAAATCAACCCCCACCCCCTCCCCAAACAGCTCCATGCTTCCCACCCCATCCCCCCCCCTTTAAAGATATTCCCCTTTGCGGTGCAGCTGGGCTGCTGGCTGCCTTTGGCCCTGCTGGGCCGGAAGTCACCACTGGAGCACCGCCCCCCTCCAACCGGGGGAGGGGGAGATGGAACAGGGGGCTGGCTACTCACAGTCCTGGTGAGGCCCAACCTGGCCCAGCCACTCTCGTCGCTGCCACCGTCAGGTTCTCCTTGCTGCACAGTCCCACTCTTCGTAGCTTCAGATTGTGACATCCACTGACACCCCAGTGCCCACAACAGATCTTCCGAGCACTCGCCAGCTCCGGCACCAACTTTCCTCCCAGCTGAAGGGGTTGCCCAACCAACCGAAGACAACAGGAGTGGCTACGTCCACCACAACCCATCAACGGCCCCAGCAATGGCCGACACCCTTTGATGTCGCCCTTCAGCTGGCGCCCAGCCCTGGTGTACATACCGGAGGGGGAGAAGGAAAGCCAATGAGCTCTTAGGTACACAAGGGCAGCTCTCCCTTCTTGTCCCAGCTGCACCCACTCAACCCCCAAAGGGCTCCAGCCCTGGTGTAAATACCAGGATAATCTTTTATGCACAAAAGGTCTGGGAGACGTTTCATGCAGAAATTCAAAGATCTGGATGTTTGAGATCTGGGTGAGTGATTTAGACACACAGAAAGTTCAGGATGTAACAGCAAACATCCAGGAGAAATGTGTGTGTAAAAACAACTATTGACTTCAATGGGAGAAAATTCATTGAAGTAAATGAGAAACAAAGCGAGCGGGAGAATCACAATGCAAAAAAACCCAAACCCCAAATGAAACCAAAATTAGAGCCAAAAATCATGAAGAACTGAAACTGAAAAACAAAACAAAACTGAAATTCCACCCAGAGTCCCATCTCTAGTGGAAAGACACCCAGAGATCTCTGTATAGTATGGACTGTACTTGTGTGAACTGTTGGTGATGGGCTGAACCCACTGTATAATAAAGGACATTGAGATAAAGAACCCACGTGGGCCTGGGTTACTGGGATGCAGATCCTGCAGAGACTCACCCCTGAGGAGCCCAATGCAGTTACAGTCTTCTTTGATGATATGGAGCAGAACTTGAACTTTCTTCATACACCTCCTGCATTTCACACCTACCATTTCTCTTCCAGCTTTCCATCCTGCCTTTGACATTAACATGACATTCTCAAAAAAGACATAGCGGTAGACTAGAAAAGGTACAGAGAAGGGCAACAAAAATGATCCAGGGTATGGAACAGCACCCGCATGAGGAGAGGCTTGATAGGTTGGGGCTCTAAACCCGTTACTGTCGGGAGCCTGGGGATGACCCACAGGGAATGGATAGCATGGTGACCTGTTGAGTGCTTCTCTCAGGCCCCTCTTCTTATGTTCTTATGGCACTTCTTATGATGTTACGGAGCTGTCAGCATCCTGATCGCCAGGGCTGACTTGTCAAAACCACCTTTCACCAACAGATGCAATAGTTGCTTGGCCCAGAGCTCCTATTAGTTTATACCAAGTACCAACCTCAGCCTGCCCTTCACCACTGTTGTACTGGAAGGGAGGTGTCTTTCTCCATGAAGGAAAACACTAAAAAGACTCTTCTTCTTCCCCCTCCCAACAGAGACCAGAGATAGGAGGAGATCATTATTACTTATATAAGCAGCTCATATTAAAGAATTTATAATCTTAAGACTCTTATGTAATTGACAATGCTGGACATTCCATTTAGTCCCATTGAAGTAAAAGAAGTTACACTGAAAAGCCACTGGAAACATCTCCAACAGCCACTCGACTGCAAATGTGGCAAGCACGGCTAGATGTTTTGTGTGAGGATGAAAAAAATGCACGTGGATGTTACTGAACATCTCTCGGCAGGGGCAGAGTTGAGCTGGCCAACTTGCAGGAGTCTAAATTGCCATCAAATGAGGGTTTGCAGGTCAAAGAACAATATGATAAAGTAGGGCTATCTACAAGAGCTGGATATTTGTGACTGTGGCAAGATACAGACCATGGAACAAGACTGCCATAGAGCTCATATGCAATGCAAATACCAAGTGTTTCCACTTCCTGCTCCCAAGATGTCACTGGCCTACCCCTGTGCTAGTGGTTTCCAAACTTTTGCCTGTGTGACCCTATTTTGAGATTTAAATATAGCCCCAAGATCTAAATATAGTGCCATGGCCCTAGACAGCAAGAAAGACATGCAAAGTGTACCAGGTATCAATTGGGATTGTGACCCCATTTGTTGTAGTGTGATCCTTGGGGTCATGACCCAAAATTTAGGAATCTCAGCTCTATGCTACTGGTAGCAGCAAGGGCTGTGATAACGAGGCTCTTGTCCTGAGAAAATTGTGCCAAGTAACATTCCACTTGACAGCTCTTTACTTCTCAGGAGTGGCATTCAATGGAATTCAAATCTGACCTGATATCTTTCAAATGCCATATTCAGCAATTTCTGTGCCTAGCACAAAAGGAAGTGTCATGCCTGACTTTCATCAGAGCTATCGACCAATAGAAGACAGGTTTACTTATTGCCATGTTTTATCCTACTTCATTTGTTTATTTGTTTAGATCTCCCAGTCTGCACTCCCCCAAAGGCTGAGGCTAGGTAACAACAAATGAAAAATATACATAATATGTATATATTAATAAAACCCATAAAAATATAGCCTGTATAAAAATAGAGAATTCTCCAAAACAACTCCCTGGATCCTATCTTTGCCTGTTAAATGCCTGGCCATTGGTTTTACATTGCTTCCAGAAAATGCTCAGGCTTTGGCAAATCTCCAGAGGAAGGGAGATCCAGAGCTGTGGAGCAGCCACTGAGACCACCACTGCATGCCCTTGCGGTACGAACTTCGTGCAGTCAGGGAACTTGCAAGAAGGCACTCTCTGTTTACCTTATCGACGATCACAATAGGACACAGGGGAGGAGACAGTATTTTTATTTTCATATTTGCATACTAAAATTACTGTTAGCATATTAAAAATCAAAACTAAAAGAAAGGATTCAGGCTCATTTCAGTTACAATTGCCAGGGCTTTTAATAATTTTGTAATTCAACGGTGGTTCCTTCGGCTGAAAAATAAATTAATCATCAGGTTGCAATAATAATTCCATGGGAATCCCACAAAAAGAACAGAACGCCTTCCTTGTATAATTTACTTTTTCCTCTGACTCATTATAGCATTTTTCCCTAGTACGTAACTGAAATCTGAGATGCTTATTACACACACTGGGAGTACAGAACTGCTAAAGAAGGTTGCCAGTGTATTTACACATTAGTCGTGTGTATTCATTAAAAACAATGTCTGAGGCCAGAAATAACTTATGCACTGACAATTGACAAGGGGTTACTTGAACACCTATTTTTTTGTTATTCACAAAAAAAGTTTAGTTGTTTCCATAGAAACTGGCCCACATCTCCAGCAACACTTTTCAAAGCAAATAAACCAATTCACTCATTTGAGTTTTTCCCCCTCCAACCTCTCACAGTACCTCTAAACTTAAGATCCTGTTAACAAATAACAAAAGGTCTAATGAAGAAAGTGGTGATGGCTAGACATACAGTCAGGAGGCCTGTAAATATATAATACTAATCAAACTGATTAAGCAGAATCAGTTTGTTGGGCAGAGCCCAATTTGTGGTTCCACTGATTTAAGGATCAGAGCCATTCGGTGTTGGGAGAAATTTTCAGATGTGCTTGGGTGACCTAGAATACATTCTTAGAAGTGACTTAAGGTTCATTCAGATGACACTGTTTGCGTAGTAACATAAACCCATGCTGAGTGCTATTGTATGAAATCCTTGTCACTTCCTATACTTCCTAATGAGTCTATGTTCTCTGTCTCCCATGTGTTCTATGTTCTTCTCTCTCTCGTGTGGGTGAGACGTTATTCCACTTTGGGCAGCCTTAACCTACTATGGGTAACGTTACCATGTGATGCAGTGTCTCATATGCCTGGTGGCTACCAGATGTTCACCCTGCCCTGTGGCGGGGCAGGCAGCCAGCTACTACATGATGCATCCTCGGAAAAAGACAGTGCATAGTAACATTGCACAAAGTGGGATAAGGTTGCCCAAAGTGTGTGTTTTCAGACAAGCGCCTCTCCACCCATTACCCACGCATTATCCACTAGCTACTAGCCCTGCCACAAGCACACGCCTCCCTGCCCACCTAACAGCTGATTGCAGGGGAGTGGGTCCTGGGAAGAGCATGCGTCCTCTTCCCTGCTACCTAACAGCTGATTGTGGGGGAGGGGACTTAGGAAAAGCATTCACCCTCTTCCCAGATCCCCAGATCAGTTGTTAGGCGGGTGGATCAGGGAAGGGGAGCCTAGGAAGAGCATGTACCCTCTTCCCATGCTTCCCTCCCCTAAAATCAGCTGTTTAGTGGATGGATTGGGGGGAGGGAAGCCTTGGAAGAGCATGTGCCCTCCTCCCTACTGCCTAACAGCTGATTATGGAGGAAGGGGACCTTGGAAGAGGGTGCACATTCATTCCAGGTCCCCCTCCCCTGCAAACAGCTCTTAGGTGGCAGGGAAGAGTGTGCACACTCCTCCCAGAATCCTCTCCCAAATCAACTGTTGGATGGATGGGTGGGTGGGGTGCACATGCTTCTCCCAGGCCCCTTTCTCTTCAATCAGCTGTTGAGTGGAAGATGTGCATGCTTCTCCCAGGCCCTCCTTCCCCAATCAGCTGTTGGGTGGGGGGAGAGGGTATGTGTTCCTCCCAGCCTTCCCTCCCCCACGATCAGCTGTTGGTTGTGGGAGAGCATACACGCTCCTCCTAGTCTCCTCCCCCCCTCCATGATCAGCTGTTAGGTGGTGGGAGGAGCTCCCGCCCCTCTGCTTTTCCAACAGCTGCCTAGCTGCATCAGGCCCAATCCTGTAGTGCAACAGGAGTCTGGGCATCCAGCCCCATGTGGCTGACTCCTCAGCCTGTCCCAGGGCATGGGGGTGGGGGCGGGGGAGGAGGCTGGTGATGGCTTCAGGGGAGGGGATTGGGCCTGCCCCTGCTCATTTGGCTGCACCCAAAAGGTTTTATTGTAAGGGTCTCACTCTATCAACTAACAATGGTATTGTGTGAATGGAAAACACTTCCTGATACATTCATGACATGGGCAGTATTTGGACATCAGCATTGGTAAAGCTGTAGGAGCTAGGGGTGTGCACAAGAGGCCCATGTCATTTTTCGTTTTTGAAATTTTTGCTTTTCATTTTTGTTTTCAAAAAGTTCATTATGTTTGTTATAGTCTTGTTTTTATTTTTGCACTGGATTCCAAGGGGTATTTGTATTTTGCCTTCAAAGCACTTTCCCCCTGCCCCAAAGTTGCTGAGAGTGCCACAGAGTGGAAGAAATATCAGTGAGAGACTGGCACATATCATGCGGGCAGGGGACAGAGCAAGAGCAGAGACTGGCAGGCAGTGGACATGAGGGGAGGCACTGAAGCAGCAGGCACTGAGACTCGCAGAAGAAGAAGGAGACAGATATTGGTGCATGCCCCAGAAAGGCTTCTATTTCTTGGAAGCAGAACAGCAAGGAGAGACTGGCATACAGCAGGCAGGCAAAAGATGGAGCACCAGGGGCATGGGCAGGCAGTGGGCAGGATGTCACTGAGAAGTAGCAGGAACTGGCAAAGGAGATACGCTGTCCCAAGTCTGTTGGGCTTAAACTGCAGGACCTATGAGAGAGAGATACAATACAGACTGGAAGTAGTAGCAGCAGCAGTTTTCCAGATGAGCAGCAATCATGGTTGCCTTGGCAGACAACACCCCATGGGGCAGGACTAGAGAGAGAGAGAGAGAGAGAGAGCGCAGGCACTTGGGGCATTTGGTACTGTCCTTGGCACCCCAAGGTTTGTCGGGGTCTCAACGTCAAGCAGTTGACTGGGGAGCAGGACTTGTGTGAGAGAGAGACATGCACTGGCAGGAACAGGTGGTGGAGGAGCAGAGTCAGCAAGCATTGACACTGGCATTGGCACTCCAAAGTCTGGCAGGAACTCAAGTTGCAGAGAGTTCCCCAGGGGGCAGAACTTGTGTGTGTGCATGTGTGTGTGTGTGAGACAGAGAGAGACGCGGGCCGTTTTTAGATGAGCACGCGGTGTGCTCACGCATCGTTGCCAAAATCCCGCAAGACGGGATTAGATGAGACGCTGCCGTGAATCATGCGCATGGGAGGGGGACGCAAATTCTTTTCCGGCTGTGATCTGACCACCTCGATCGCCGACCCGGTCAGATCACAGCTGGAAAAGAATGCGCATCCCCCTACTGTGTGCGTGACTCACGTCAGCGTCTTGTCTAATCCCGTCTCGCGGGATTTTGGCAATGACGCGCGAGCGCACCGCGCGCTTGTCTAAAAACGGCCTCACTGGCAGGAGCAGCAAAAGCAGGTAGTGACACTGGCGATGGCACCCAAAGTCTGTCAGGATATCAACTTGCAAAGAGCGCCCCAGGGGGCAGGACTTGTATGTGAGAAAGGGACACTGGGATTAGTGGCAGCAGGGCTGGCCTTAGGTGATGCAGGGCCCAGGGTGGGGGAGAAATGCAGGACCCCACTCTCTCACTGGTGGTAAAGTTGCCGCCGGCCGGCAGGTCTAGGGACGCTCTCTGGATCAGGGGGTGCTCCCCAGCTCAGTCGGGGGGCACTACCTGGACTGGGCTCAGGGACAGGTGGAGGGGCTGTCACGGAGGAACATAGAGTCACACATGTGTTACACGGGACTACATGTACACTACAAGTCTGGTGAATGTGTAATGTCAAAGGTTCCACATGTTTATAATGTTGAAATTGAGAACTGCACAACTCGAAATAGGGCTTTGACATGTCACCAGCCTACAGGAAATACAAAGAGATAACAAGATGTGTTTTGGGGACACTTGACAGACAGCCTGTTGATATGTAAATTGACTTCCATGTTTACCTGGGTTAACTAAGTGACCTGATACATGATTTCCCAAAAGCGGGAAATCCGAGACAAAGGAAGCTAAAGACTATTTAAATGAGCCAGTAAGGCACAAGAGGGAGATTCTTGCAAAGTTGCTTCCAGAGAATATCTGCATATGAAAGACTAGTCACCAGCTAGGCTGGAAAGCATGAACTGAGAGGAGGATTTTGCTCTCTAAGCCAGTGCCCAGTCATTCACCTTTATGACTGAGAAACCAGAACTTCTGGACCTTGCTAGGGTAAGATGCATAATTTAGGAACTCAACCAGTATAAGTTAGGAATGCGTTATGTTTACCTTTTATTTCTAGTTACCACTCTGTATCAACTATCTTGTTTATGTAATCAATAAACTTACTTCTTAACTTTATGAAAAAGTAGCAGTGTCTAATATTGGAACACAAGCGAGCTACAAGAGCCCCCAAGCTCCTGCGAACCCAGAGAATAAAGAGTCTGTAAATGGGAAGAATAGGGCCCTTGTGTGACAAAGGAGTTTCATTGTGATACACTTGAATTAGCCAGAGAGAGAACTAATTCAAGAGAACTGTGCGCAAGGGAAACTGAGTCACTCAAACCCGATAAAGTGGGGGTGTGGACCCCCAAACCCATGACAGTGGCACCCCAACAAGTAAGGGTAATGCTCAGCTTGTGGACCAATGTGTAGAAAGTAAAGGAGCATACCCAGGTGACTGGACTCCTCTGAGGGGAGTAAATCCCCAAAACTGCAGAGTCTGAAAGCCCCAGGAGTCGGGAACTCAGCTCTGAGAAGGTGGAATAAGCAGATCCTTCAACAGAGTGTGTTAAGTTTGTTATTTTAATTTTAATTTCGGGCCAGGAAAAGTGTCAAAATTGGGCTACCAAAGCACTTTCACCACCTGAGAAAGTCAGAGCTGAGCAGGGAAGCTCGGAAAAGAAGTCTCGAAGCAGAAGGGAAAACTAAGCAGCAGCTGAAACAGCTGATAGAGGAGTTTGAAATGAGCACAAATGCAACGGATGGGAATGGGGCGGTGGCAGGAAATTCCCTCCCACCAAATTCCCCTCCAACCGACCAGCAACCAGGAGATGGAGATGGACTGCCAAACGGGCCCCAAAACCCCCTTCCAACAGACCAGCAGCCAGGGGGACAATGCTCAAATTCTGAACTCGAGATGGCCAAAATGAGGATGGAACATAAACTCAGGATGGCAAAAATAAAACAGGAAGAAAAAGAGAGAGAGAGACAAGAAAAAGAGAGAGAAAGACAAGAACGAGAGAGGGAAAGAGAGCAGGAGAGACAGCATCAGATTCAACTCCTGAAGACACAGGCAGCTCTAAGAATGAAGCCACAACTCCCTCCACTAGGCAACACGGGAAACAACGCAGAAGGCAGAATTCAGGACTATGCCGCATTGATCCCACAATGCAAGAGAAATCAAGGCATAGAAGACTACTTCACAACCGTACATCATGTTTTTCTTCAAAAACAGATCCCGCAGGGGATGTGCCTCAAATTAGTGTTACCTAAACTCCCAGCGAAGGCAAAACAAGTTTTCAACACGAAAATGGAGGAATCTCCAGGACTGACTTTTGATGCTTTCAAACAGGCAGTTCTAGAAGCCTACAGAATCACTCCAGAAACTTTTCACCAGAAATTACGCAGCTTCAAGAAGGCAGACGGTATGTCATATTCAGATGTTTGTAATTCTTTGAAACATTATGGTGTAAAGTGGCTAGATCCAGGTGGGAATGCCACTAAGGAACAAATTATTAACTCTGTATTACTTGAACAGTTCTATACTGTGTGCAGCCCAAATTTAAAAGCACACCTGCTGAATAAGGAGATAACAAATCTCAAAGAGGCACGGACAAGCGCTGAAGCATTCACAGAAAATGCTATCTTAGCTTATGGGGAAAGGAAACCAAATAATGGGGAAAAATCCAAGCAAGGGTTTTACCATAAGCAAAATGGGTACAATCCACAATCTGAACAACTAAACTTAACCCAGAACAAACCAAACGAGAATGGGGGTGGGGGGAGACAAGAATCACCCAAACTCCAAAGAACACACACCTCCCAATCCCCTACTAATGATCCAAGACAATGTTATAATTGTAAACAAACATGGCATATGGTAAGAGAATGCCCCCCCAAAAGAGAGTTTCATAGCCCTAAAAGAGAGGCTGATGAGATTATTGGGACTGTCAGTGCAAATTTTGTGTCTGTACTTCAGCCAGTCCCCAGAAGGGTTAAGGACTGCTATACCATTCCTAACCCACCCACAGGAGATCAGTTACTACACAAACCTGCTAAAGTTAATGGAATAAATGGTGTGGGAAGACTTGATAACGGTGCACAAATGGTGATGATACGGGAAGATTTGATCCCAAAACATAAAATAAACACTTATAGAAAAGCTGTGGTATCACTGGCAACGGGGATCACAGATATTTTGCTCACTGTCACTGTAGAATTGGAGTGGCAAGGTACAAAAGCACCAATCCAAGTCGCTGTCCTCCCAAGGAAAGCACAAAATGAAATGTTTGTTTATTTATTTATTTATTTATTTATTTATTTCCATAAATTTCTACCCCGCCCCTCCTGCCATGCAGCTCGATGTTGATGGGGAATGATATAAACAAATGGATGCAGAAAGACGGGGAGCTAAAGAGCAACCCGGGAAGGGAGGGTGAGGGACAACAAGACTCAGAGAACCCTGAAAAAGTTGCACCTCTACCCCTAAACCATGGGAAGACACAGAACAACCCTAGTGGAGGGGAAGGGTTACAGGAAGGCTTTACAGTTCCTGTACCCCACCTGGTGAACTCCACTCAGGGGCAGGAAAACCCCAAACAGGAGTCCCCAAACCAGCCAGAAGGCAAGGGAGGACAAGACTCGGGGAGTGAACTGCAAGTCCGTGTCTCACATGGGGAACTGCAGGGAATGAAGCAAATGGGTCAAACTGATTCTGAAGCCCAGGACTTGCCACCCCACCTTACACAGGAGGGACCCAATCCTGCAGAATCAAACCGAGTAACCACCGCAGGGGGAGAGTCAGAGGCTGCAAACGCCCCTACTCAAACCAGGGAGTTACAGAATGACCCAGAGGTTTGGTGTCCTACCTTAAGAGAAGGTGGGAAGCGGCTACCTGAACACAAGGGGTTGCAGCCAAGCCAGGAGGTGGAGGATTCTACCTCAGGAGGAGGCGGGAATGTGCAGGAAACCTTTCCCAGGATGAAGGGGGGAACAATAGACACCTCTTCCCCAGGGATAGAAAGGCACAACCCTGTAGTCCTAAAGGAACAGGGAAAAGCTCCTGAAAGGCAGACTGGAGGGGAGGAAACGGTTTCCAGTGTCCGTAGTCACACATCTGCACTTGGTAAACTAAATCCTCCAGAGGTTGGTGTGGGAAAGTCCAAAAAGATACTTGCAGGTTCTCACACCCATGTCACAAATTCAGACTCCCCAAAAGGAGAAAGACATGGTTATACAGACCCAGGGGATCCGGGAGGCAAACACCCCTCCACAAAAACAGTTTCTGCCTCGGTGATTAAGTTGAATGCAAAAACATCAACCAGCGTCACAGTCAAGGGGGAAATACGAATGCCACATGGTAACACTGGGAATTGCAACATTAATCCTGGTGAAAACTGTTTGGAAATGCAGATTTACACAGACAACAGAGGCAGGCTGCTCAGTAGTGTAAAAATTACTCCCCACTTCCTCTTTTGTATCCTTATAATACTTCTGATGGGAACAGACATACAGCCAGAAAGAAACAGGCTGCCAGAAAATCTGGAAACATGGCCAAAGTTTGTGAATGGTGAACAGAGGTTGTTAACATGGCGTTCCCACCCGTTTGTCACAGACTTATGCAAACACTTACTGATGTACCTTGCAGGGTATGGTTCACAGGATTACTCCACTACAACATGGTGGAAAACACGTGAACACGATAGCCCCACACGGCTGACACAGGGTTTGGAAAACCAAAGGTCTAACTTAAATAGAATTCAAACACATGGAAATGAGGTAGAGGGGTTGCATATCCCTACACACACTGGAAAGGCACGCCAGTCTCAGCATGTTACGGGACCCTGTCAGGGCCCACTGCACGATGCAATCTTATGGGGAGGCTGTCACGGAGGAACATAGGGTCACACACGTGTTACACGGGACTACATGTACACTACAAGTCTGGTGAATGTGTAATGTCAAAGGTTCCACATGTTTGTAATGTTGAAATTGAGAACTGCACAACTCGAAATAGGGCTTTGACACGTCACCAGCCTACAGGAAATACAAAGAGATAACAAGATGTGTTTTGGGGACACTTGACAGACAGCCTGTTGATATGTAGATTGACTTCCATGTTTACCTGGGTTGACTAAGTGACCTGATACATGATTCCCCAAAGGCGGGAAATCCGAGACAAAGGAAGCTAAAGACTATTTAAATGAGCCAGTAAGGCACAGAAGGAGATTCTTGCAAAGTTTCTTCCAGAGAATATCTGCGTACGAAAGACCAGCCTGGCAACGGCAGGCTTGGGGAACATGAACTGAGAGACAGGATTTTGCTCTCTAAGCCAGTGCCCAGTCATTCGCCTTTATGACTGAGAAACCAGAACTTCTGGACCTTGCTAGGGTAAGATGCATAATTTAGGAACTCAACCAGTATAAGTTAGGAATGCGTTATGTTTACCTTTTATTTCTAGTTACCACTCTGTATCAACTATCTTGTTTATGTAATCAATAAACTTACTTCTTAACTTTATGAAGAAGTGGCGGTGTCTAATATTGGAACACAAGCGAGCTACAAGAGCCCCCAAGCTCTTGCGAACCCAGAGAGTAAAGAGTCTGTAAACGGGAAGGATCGGGTCCTTGTGTGACAAAGGAGTTTCATTGTGGCACACTTGAATTAGCCAGAGAGAGAACTGATTCAAGAGAACTGTGCGCAAGGGAAACTGAGTCATTCAAACCCGGTAAAGTGGGGGTGTGGACCCTCAAACCCGTGACAGGGGCATTCCCATCTGCCCGTCCCCAAGCCCAGCCATTGTGGGATCACTTACCCCATCTGTCGCTGTGGCATCGGCGTCCTGGGCCCCGTGCCAGGCCCGCTCGCCAGCTCCCTGCATCGGGCTCTGACAGCGGTGGGTGCAGCAGCGGCAGATTAAATTTGCTGCCTCCTGCTGCCACTGGAAGTTGTGAGGGAGAGGCAGGGCCTCTGCCTCTCTTCCGCTGGTCCCCTCCACTGCCTGGCTGTCTCAGCAGGGGGAATGAGAGAGAGGCAGAGGCTAGGCCCCACCTCTCCCACATTCCCCCTGTCCCAGACTGACGGGCAGTGGAGGGGGGGCACCCATGGAGTGAGGGAGATGTGGGCCCTCTGCCTCTCCCTCACTCCCGCTGGCCCGTGCTGCCCATCACTATCAGTGACAGTCAGTCGGAGTTGGACTCGGCCAGGAGGGCCCCGCACTCAGGGCCCCCAGCCACTGTCAGACTGGGAGCTGGGGACCCCGAGTGCGGGCCCCCCCAGGAACGGGATCCGGGGTGGCTGCCCCAAGCCACCCCATGGTAAGGTCGGCCCTGAGTGGCAGCAGCAGTGGGCAGTGCAAGGCAGGAGGAGGAGGAGCAGATTGAAATGCACTCAACAGTATGTGGTAAATGGCTTTCAGTTCAAGCCTAAGCCCAAATGTAGAGGAAACTGGCAGGTTCCACCTCAGTCCATCCTGTACTCAAGAAAAACCATGAAAGCTGTTATGAAATTTCCACACAGCCCCCTAAATCATCCCATGTTGGCTTGAAATTTCTGCAAAATGAACAAAGCTGGCAAAACTCCAAAGCCATAGGAGTTCTGTTGTGAGCATTTCTCACAGCTATTTGTAAAAGCTATCCTATGACAGTCCTTCCCTGCCTCCAACTGCTATTAATAGTAAGAATATAAGGATTCATAAATGAACAAAACAAAACATGGCAAACAAAGTTAAGCACAGACTGCATGAACCAAGCCAGTTGGTATTCTGGCAGAGAGAGAGAGAGAGGCTAGCCTGAAGTCTCTTCTGTGCAATAATGCCAGGATTATGGTAGTAATATCTGACATCTCCAGCTGAGAAAAAAAAGTGAATAACTTTCTGAAATGATACTTGGTCTGACAGAAAGTGTCTGCCGAACATTTTAATACACTTGGGATAAAAAAAATACCTGGACATGTTATTGCCTGTTACCATCAATTTTAATCAAGAGAAAGTACCGTTCATTCTGTGTTAGTAAAGCATATATTATGTTGTGCAACTCAAGTAGCTGCTTTAGTATGTAAGTAAAGTCACTGAGGAGTTATACTGGGGTATATTAAAATATGTCACTCATCTAGGTACATTGTTTCTGGACATCAGGGGCAGGGAACCTTTTCCCTCCTGTGGCCACTTTGAAAATTAGTACAATCTCTATGGGACAGATAGGAGCTCAGATAGGTGCACAAAGGATGGGGGAAGAAAGGGGAGGGTCCAGATACTGGATATATGCCATGAATCCATCTCCTACTCATTAATGCATGCCCTCAATGCCACTTCCTTCCATTGAATTCAATTTTTCAGGACCTGAGGGTTGAGTAGGCCCATGAGTCAGATCCAAGAACTGGAAAAAAGCCAAATACAAACCAGCCACTGATTGGATTTGGCCCACAGACTTCTCTGCTGAAACCCTTGTTTATGCCCTGGTCATCTCTCACCTCGATTACCATAACCTCCCTCTCACTGGCCTCCCCCACTCTCCATCCAAAACTCTGCTGTCAAGGTCATCCACCTTGCCCGTCCCTTTGACCACGTACAGGCCCTCCTCTCCTCTCTTCACTGGTTCCCCCTTCCTGAACGAATCCTGCACAAGCTCCTAGTCTTCACCTATAAAGCGCTTCACAACCTTGCTGCCCCCTACTTCTCCGTGCTAATTATTTATTTATTTATTTATTTATTTAATAGATCTATACCCCGCCCCTCCTGCTAAAGCAGCCTGGGGCTACGAATTTCCATCCGTACTCCAGTCTGTGAACTCCGCTCCTCCTCTGTCCTCCTCTCTTGCCCTCCCACACCTCCCCTGCTCCTCTAACTGCCTTTTGTGAATGTTACTCTCCTTGTCTCTCCCTCTGTTTCCCCCTCCGTCGTCTGCCCCCACCCCTCTGTCTCTCAGATTGTAAGCCCTACGGCAGGAACCGTGTCTGTTCCATTACTTTGTAAAGCACCAGGTACATTGCTTGCGTTATATAAATGCTTCCTAATAATAATAATAATTAATATTGATTCCTCACTCCCTACTGTACGTACACAGCATGTGTTTATGTCCAATATAATGTGCAAGCTTCAGCAGGCAGACAGCAAAACAATCACAACTTTTTGACATATCTAAATATGTAATTATGTATAATGTCCCTCAGCCTCCTCAGCCTTTCCTGTATGTGGAAGTCTTTTCCATGCTGGATCTCCCTTTTCTCATGAACTCCAATCCATTCCTGGTTACTTAGCATTATTTGGTCATAACCCTCTGACACCCAGTAGAGTTGCACTTTTCAGGTTCAGAACCTCTTATAGGGCATCCCAGCTTCCAAAACCAGTTCCATGGTCCTTGGTTGAAATGAATGGGGCACTTCATACCTCTTAGGACTATTTTTTCAGACTGCCTGAAGATTTCAGCAGTTCTCAGTTGATGCCCAGGGCGCATTTTTAAGGAGACCTTACAAACAAAAGAGCTGGGAACATGTGTTGTTTTTTAAAAAAAAATTAAAAAAAATAAATAAATAAATTATAGAGTACTTATTTAATTTCCAATTAGTATCGAGTTCAGCAGAGCTTTAGTGGTAGCCAAAAACACAGGCAAGAAATGCCCAACAATTGAATAATGGAAGCAGAGGTGTGTTAAATTTAGCCACAATGGGGGAAATTGTATATTGTGACAGAGATGCCCAAAAAAGTTTTCAGAAATTTTGTGAGTTTTCCTGGAGATATCTGATGAATCTTAGTAATGTTCCTCAACTTCTCTTCCTGAATCCTCACACACACACACACACACGCGCGCGTGCGCACACACACACACACACACACACACTTTATCCCCTTTCTTTCCCCCATTTCTCTTTCTCTCTCACTTCTCGCCTTTTTCAACCTTTTATCCTACTGTTCTTTGTCTCAAGTTCTCCATATCAAAAGTAAGGACAACATACTTTCCAATTTAAATTGACTTGGTCTTTTGTGGATGGATCACATTTGTAGGATTCAGATAGTTACAGTCAATAACTGTTTTATAAAATAGTCTATTAATACTGTAATGTATTATTGTTTACAGTTTACCCGGAGGGTACTTGACATTACAGAACACCTTAGAGTCCTTTTACAGCTACAAATTACAATAAGTGATTTTGCCTCAGTGGATCATCTACCGCCAGTAAGGGGTAGACAAACTATTCTGGTGACTTTTTTATCCATCCCACTGATCAAAAAAATCCTAGTACAGCGAGCAACACTAGAAAGGAGGGGAGTTTTTGTTTCCTGAGTATTTTAACCACGGGGAGATCAAGATACTGCCCATAAACAGGGGGATTTGCGACTAGGAAGAGGCCCCTCAAGGGAGCAAAGTATAGAGCAGTCTACATTGCTAACTAGTACTAAGAGGATACAAGATGGAGGGATCCATATGGAAGCCCCCCCTAGGATGCTGGGTCAACAGGGTAGTCTAGTGCAAGCCTCTTACAGTTTGGAGGTGGAATTTGTGAGGGAGGAAAGAGCCAGATCAGAGATCCAACCATCAAGGGATTCAGGGGTACAACCATCTGTGGTGACTGCAACTAAGCTGATTGAGAAGTTGGAACTGGTCCAGAGGCAATTAGGGTCACTTAAGTTTAAGGATAGTGAGTATAACCAAGGGGACTGAAGAGTTAGGGATAAAATATTTACACAAGGAGGGACCTTGTCCCCAGTAGCAGGAATTACAAGGCGAGGGGGAAATGCTGTAAGTGGAGCTGCCATCAAGAGCCTAGAGGGAAATATCCTGGTTTCTCCAATCCATGTGGATCATAAGGAAGGGGACCCAGGAGGAAACTACAGGATAAGGGGAGGTCAGTTCCCCCTAGCTCCCTGGGCCAGTGGCCAGACGTTAATGACATCCAATAGCCAGGATTCCCCCACTGTGCTGGGGCAAGAATCTCAGAACCAAGGAAGGCCCATTATGCAAGGGGAAGCTGACTATTTGGGGCAAGGTCAGCTCCTTCGTCAGAGGTCTCCAGTGGGTGCTCCATTGGCAATCTCAAGCCCTAGTAAGAACAGTTCTGAGCAATTATTAGATCCCCAGGCTCCCCCCAAAGCTGATTGACTAGGAGGTGATGGCCGGGACAAACTTTCCATCCTGTCTTGGAACATAGCAGGATGGAGGGCAAGATGTTTGGACTTTGATTTTTTATTATTTTTGGGGCAGTTTGATTTAATCCTGCTCCAGGAGTCATGGGTGGTTGGGAACATGAATTACGTTTAGTTAAGCGAGTTTCAGACCTTTAGCCTAGGGGCCACTCCTTCGTTAGTAGGAGGTAGGACCAGTGGGGGGCTGATTTTATTGGTGGCTAAGGATTTATATATCCAAATTAAAGAAATTGGTACATACAAATCAAATTTTGCGTTATACATTTGTTCATTGCCGGGACGAGAGAAGTTCTTAATAGGGAATGTTTATGTGCTTCCACAGGGATCTAGTTATTACTTAATAACTATATGGGCAGAAATATCGGCCATATTGCTGGAGGCCCAGTGTGAATTTCCAGAGGTACCCCTTTACCTGGCCGGAGACTTTAATGTGAGACTGGGGAACCTGGTAAATTGTGGGGACCTAATACAAATGGAAAGTGACAGAGCTGACTTATTGGTCCCTCCTCGAATCTTGAAAGATGAATATGTGAGCCCCACAAGAGAGCTTATGGAAAGTCTGCTGCTGGTTTTTGACCTTAGGGTGGTAAATGGATGAGTTGAGGGAGACAAGGAGGGGAACTTTACTTTCCGTGCGCCAAATGGATCAAGTGTGGTAGATTACTTCTTGGACCCTAGTTACAGCTTTGGGGCCATTCAGAGGATGGAGGTGGTAGAGAGAGTAGATACTACCCATCTACCGATCTTGATGATCCTGGACCAGGTAGGCAAGTGGAGAAAGCAATTGGCTGCAAACAGTTATACAGGAGGGAGTCGGGAGAAAAGGGTAAGCCGGTATAGGAGACAGCCAAGGGAGATGGTAGAAGTTTTCAAAGCCTTAATGGACCAGCAGGAAGTCAAGGAATTGTGTGAGTGGTCTAGGAGGGGTATGGCTGATAATCTGAAAAGATACTAAAGCCTTTTGCGATTGGCGACTCCTTTGACTTTCTGGGAGGTTTCAGACCAAAAGTCTTGGGGTAGGCTTCCTGGAATTCCCTCCTGGTTTCATGATACCTGCAGGAGGGCTAGAACTACGTTAAGAGGCTTGGTGAAGAAATTGAGGAAATTACCATGGCGTACCTCTGAGAACAAGTGCAAGCCTCAAGGAGGCATTACAGGGATCTACTCAAATGTAAAAGGCTAGAGTATAGTAAGGCCCAATGGCTGACCTTGCATAGGGCAGCGCAGAGAAAAGACACCATTAAATTTTGGTCCCTAATACGTGGCTTGAGTAGAGGATGGGAGTGCAAAATAAACCCACCAGTTTCCCCCCAGGCTTGGGCCCTCTTTTACAGTACATTATATGCAGCACCATAGTTGGGTAATAATGGCATTGAAATGGAACCATGTGATAGGTTTGACATCTGGTCCCCAGTAACCCCTGGGAAGGTAAAGATGCTTATTCTTGCTTTGAAGTCAGGTAAGGCCCCAGGGCCTGATGGAATTACGTCAGAGCTATTAAAGGCTAATTCGGACTGATGGGCGGATCTTTTGGCCCCCCTTTTCTCTGAGATAAATAAAACAGGAGTGGTACCTAGATCCTGGTTGCAAAGTATCTTAGTACCTATTTTCAAAAAGGGATATCCTAATTTGCCAGTAAATTACCGGCCTATCAGCCTGTTGAGTATAATAGGAAAACTCTATGCCTGCTTCCTATTAGGGAAAGTGAGAACATGGGTAGAGGAATCAGAGCAGATAGTGCCTGAGCAAATCGACTTCTGTGCCGGAAGGGTAACAGTGGACCATATCCTGCTGTTGTCCTCTCTGATTCAGAAGCATACGGCCTGGAAAGGCCAGTTGCATCTAGGATTCATGGATCTGGAGAAGGCGTTCGACTCCATCAGTAGAGAACGTCTTTGGGTGAAGTTGAGGGGCCTTGATATGGAACTTAGACTTTTGTTTCTGATTATCGAGCTACATCTGGACATCTCATTGAGGGTGAGACTGGATGACAAAGGAGCTTTGTCCAACGCAATTCCGGTGCAAAGAGGGGTTAGGCAGGGGTGCCAGTTGGCTTCGATACTATTTGATCTATATATGAATGATGTGATTCAGTATATGAAAGATACACATGCCCCTTTGGTGGCTCAAAGACGCCTCCCGATTATACTGTACGCCGATGACTTGGTGTTGATATCTCAAACTCCCATTGGCCTGAAGAGGCAACTGGAAATGTTCGGGAGTTTTGCAGTAGGGAATTACTAACCATAACTTACTCTAAATCTAAGATTTTAGTGGCTGGGAATGGGAAAAAGGGAAAACCTCGGATATGGATAACTAAGGAGAAGACCGTAGAACAAGTGCCCCACTTTAAATATCTAGGGGTTATCTTCTCAGAGACAACAACTTGGAAAAAACATTTTGAACAAGTTAAGAACCAGGCAAAGAAGACTGCTGCGGCTATCTTGAAATTTTATTTTGGGCAAGGAGGGCATGTGATAGCTGCCGCAATTGCTTTGTTTAAATCCAAGGTGTTGTCTCAGGCTTTGTATGCTGCCCCAGTTTGGGGCTTAACATACATTAATAAAATAGAGGAGATTCAAAATGGCTTCTTGGCCTAAGTTCTGGGCATTCCGAGGAGCTCCCCCCAGGTGGTCTCACGGTTAGAGACAGCCCCCGTCCCAGTGGGGACACTAATAAAACAGCAGGCGATAAACTACTGGGTCAAGTTAACTATAGCCCCCAGAATGGACAAATCCCTAATAAGTATGGCTCTGGGGAATGGGTTGTTGGAGCCATGGATAGATCAGGTTAAACTGGTAATACAATGGGTGTTTTCAGACGTTACGGGGCCGCTTGGCCCCATACCGAAAACAACCCATTCATTCCCTGCCGGGGTCACCCCGTCACGCCATATCAGATGTGCCGGGGGGATCCCGGCGGGGAATCTGGGAGGGGGCGGGGCCGCGCAGCGCAACGTGCGGCCACACGGCCCCGCACCCTCCACGCACCCGGCCGCCCGCCCTCCGGGGAGACGGGCGGACGGCAGAGCCAATGCGGCCGCCGTGTCGGGCCGGATTCGCCATGGCCTGGGATCCCGCCGGGGATCTCGGGCCGTGGCAACCGGCCAGACGTTACTTTTTTTTGGTCCCCGCTGGGGATCTTTTTGACCATGCTTCCCAGGATATTCCCCCGGCTAGCCCGGGAAGCGTGGTTCAAATTGACCCCATGTGGGTATTGACCGTGGCGAACATCTGGCGGCCGCCAAACAGACGTTCGAGTCACAGTGACCACAGGTGGGTATTCACCGTGGTTCACTGTGATCTCATAATGTCTGAAAATACCCACAGGCTGGGTTTGGAGGTGGTGTCTCTAGGAAGGATCGGGTCAAAGGCCTTTAAGATCTTAGTTCACCAGAGGTTGCAAGACCAAGGCAGGCAGATGGAACACTCATTATTGAGCTTGCAACAAGTCACCCTGGAAATTGAGAGATATAACCCCCACTCGATGAGCCCCAACTACCTTTTTGCGTGGACAGACCCAGATAGACGTATGGCATTCACAAAATTACGATGCAATTCGTTTCCCTTGGCGCTGGTGGAAGGGAGATATAGGGGTATCCCTAAAACACAAAGGGTTTGTCAACTATGTGATCGGGGGGAAGCTGATGCTGTGACTCATATTTTGTTGAATTGCCCTACCCTGATGGGACTCCGGATAAAATATCTGGGGAAAATCCTGATGGATCTCCAATCTGGGGCCAATGTTTGGGTTATACAGAGGTTGTTGAGCCCTAATGATAATGTAGTCACCAGAGCTGTGGTGGATTTTGCTAGGGCGGTGTTGATTATGAGAGTGCCTATCCTCAAACAGCGAGGTTAGTTACTTTAAAAATGTATGGAAACTATAGGGTTAAGATCTAAGAATTAGGAATTGGATAGGGTAACACCGGTTGGATGGAGGAATTAAAGGTCAAGAGCTTTCCTCAGGCTAGGTAATAAACTGAGAAAGGATATTTCTAATGATTGTATGGTAAAGGATGGTCTCCTAGAATTTGGCTCAACAGATGCATTTTCTATATATTATTGGATGCTTATTTCTGGTATATCCTCTCAGGGGTCAAAAGCTTCCCATACTTAAGCTCCGTAGAAGAGCTAGGTAAATTTATAGATTATTATTATCTGGATGATTGTATGTTACCATAAAGGATAATTATAGATGTTTGTACAGGTGCGGGTAATGTAATTGTATGGATTTTTAAATGATGTTATAACCAATGGTTAAAGAACAAATTATTATTATTATTAAAAAAATAATTTAAAAAAAGTACTGCGCTATAATTAATTAGTGGGCAAAATTTTCAAAAGCCTCCAAGTGGCTTTGGAGACTGCATTGTATTTTCAAATGTGATTTAGCTAACTAGGAGCCTATGGGTGTCTCTAGACAGACAGGGGACTGGCCACCCCCAGAGCTTCTCTGGGGGTGCACCCCACATAAACTCATGGCCAGCCCTGCCTGAGTCTGTTTTAAATGGACCTGGTAGCTGCCATGGCCAACAGTCTGCCTACGCGCCCCCTCCCTCACACCATAGAGTTCCAGGTGGATCACCCAATGCTCTAGGCTGCTCCCCGCAACTCTATGGTGTTACCCAGAGCAACCACCAGTCAAGAGCGAAGCTGTAGAGCCATCTGTCAAGCAGATGGACTGTAGCTCCACTTCGGGCTGGTGCCCTTGGTTTGGCAGGTCAACTTCACTGTCAGTGCTCCGGGATATTCCAGAGCACTTCAAGCAAGGCTGGTCCAAAGCAGGTGCTGCCTGCTCCACTTCTGCTCTGCCTCCACATCTGGGGCTCGCCTTTAGATGGACAGGCCATGCGAGGGGGGCGGGGGGTGAGGCAGAGCAGAGGAGAAGCTGCAGCCCATCTCTTTATACCAAAAGTCTCACTGGAAGCCATAAGACCCTGTAGTCATGGGGGGTAGAGGAGGTGGGTTAGCCATTTGAGGCTGAGAGTTACGGCACAGTTCTTCACCAATTCAAGTCAATGACAAAAATTTCCATTGACTTGAACAGTGGACGACTGTCCTGCCTGACTCCAGTCCTTTAGGAACTGTATCCAGTGACCACATTTATAAAATTATTAGGTATCTAAATTGCCACAGAGATGCCTATAATACCAATCTTCATGCTTCTGCAATTTTTCAAACGTGCCTAGGTTCCTCCTGCCCCTTAGGCAGGACTGCCACTTTTCACAGTTTGACCCTGAAACTCCCATTTTCATTTACAGGAGTCTCATGGTCAAACTGCGGGAGGTGGTAGCCCTACCCCAAGGCAGGTACCTTGTTTCTAAGAGCGATGGGCAGTGAAATCACAGGTTTCTAAATATATGCTTTTGCAGCAGGTCACTTAGAGATATAGGCGGATCTTTGCTTAATGGGGAGCTGAATTGTGGCTTGATATATGTGACCCAATACAACTTTACTCCTTAAGTTCCTAAGACACTGTCACGGGTTGGAGGTCCGCACCCCCACTTTACCGGGTTTGAGTGACTCAGTTTCCCTCGCGTACAACCCACTTATATCAGTTTTTCTCCTGGAGCTTGGTCACATGTCACAGTTTTGATTTGAGTTTTACAGGTCTTAATTATAACATTACATACATGTTGCACCTTTTGCGTTACATATTTACTAGGCTTGTAGTCTACATGTAGGCCAGTATCACACGTGTGTGACCCTATGTTCCTCCGTGACAGACACTTTCAGAAATTGCCAACTTCTCTTTATATTGTGGCTAATGTTAAATTATTTAGCCTACCTGTATCTGTGTCTGAAGATGGATGAAATGCCAAACTTCTGCCCATCTCCGCTGAAAATGAAATGAGAACAATCTAAATTTTTGTAAGCCATATTGACAAAGATGATTTAAATTATAATAAAATACATACCAGAAGGACTGACTGAAAAGAGTTTCTGATCACCAGAGAGCTGAAAAGTGTACATAAGAACTCAAGAAGCTGAACTAAGATAAAGGGAACAAGCATGACAGTTTGATGAGTCATTAATTAATGTTTGAGCAGAGGCGAAGCTTCCCTGTACTAGCACTTTGTTAACAGGAGCAGTGCACCTTCACTTTGTGCTTATACTGCAGTTAGTGGAAAAATATTTCCACCACAGGAGCAGTGAGCAGCAGCAATGCAAACATTTTGACAGTGAATGTAAACAGTTTTACTGCATTTTAAACCACTAAATCAAGGGCACCAACTTCCATGCATGGACAAATTACAATCTTCAGTGAAGATGGTTTGCATCTGTTTTGTGTTTGCGATTTCATGATGTGTTAAGTCACTCTGGCTGGATTTTTCACAATTTTGTCTTTATTTTATTGTCATGGACTCCAGGGCCACACTTGTAAACACAATGCAGCAATTTGATAATACACATCCTATCCCTTAAGCAAATAAACACTGTTGGGTGCCTCCCTCACCACTTTGGTGTGTGTGCATGTGCGTGTGTGTGTGTGATGGGATCCATTTAATACAGTCTTTGTTTGCTCTTGCAATACAAGACCACAGCAGCTTTAACGACCTTCTGATTTCTGACTCCCTGCATGTTGATATGAAACAACTGGCTCAAGCAGTATTTTGTGGGTTTGGCACCCAAATGTAAGCCCTCAAAGAAGATGATTCTTGTAAGGTTCCAGCATCTAGATGACTTAAGCTGTTTCTGTCATGGGCGGTGCATAGGAAAGGTCCTGGGCTGGAATGTGTAGTTCATCCCTTCGCCATTTGCAAAGTGGTTCTTCAAGGAAATCTAAAGTGTTTTGGTACAAAAAAGGAGGGTGCAAGTCAGCATGGGCCCTTTATGTGATGGGATGGTGCCCCAGGGAATGAAATAGTGGCAAGCTTCTGGTGCAAGCAGAATTCCATGAAGGAAGAGAAGCTAGAAAGTAAGTTACCAGTGACAGGAGAAATGATTTCTTAAATATGTAATATAATTCCTTCAGCTTAAAGGAACAGCTTTGGCTTCCTAATAAATTGTCCCTCTCCTGGTTAGTAAATCATTTCACCTTCAAACTGGAATTAACTTTTTTGAAATAAAATTACTTCTGTTCATTTCTGGTCCGGGTAAATCTCAAAAACTAGTTTAACCCCCACCCCCTCCCCTTCTAACAGAGGCAAAGAGCATCACCAGCAGCTACTTCAGAGACAACTGGCAAATGTATTTTTCTGTGAAAATTCCCAAATATGAAAAAAAAAGTTTTTAAAATATGATTGGAACTAACATTAGAAGCTCTCATTGATTCAGATGGGCTCTAGCTTAAGACTCTACTCAAGTATTTTAGGGTTATATGAGATTTCTTTTGTAGTATAAGGCAGTCCTAGAGAATAGCTTATTATGTGATGTATTCTATCATTCAGGAAAATGGCCTCTGACAATTCTTGCTTACCTGTGGGTTTAACACATTACAGTGTATTAAATTATACCCCTCTTGCCATCGAGCAGGGAATAAATTGGAAACACTCTTGAGAGCTTTTGTCATGATGTCATGTTTATAAGAGCTGATCAGTGTTTACCTTACAGCCCTGCCTCTATCTCAGTATGTGGCTGGCTGACTTGTTCACAGAGATTTATTCCTGAATCAGCAGCATAGCAAAGCAGCCTGTCTTCAGAACACACAGCCTCCACAGTTGGCTTTTTCTGGCATTTTGAAGGCACTTCCAGTGGTCTCTGTCTGTTTATATTTTGCTAAAGGGCAGACACTGAAACAATTTGAAAAATTAATCTTTTATCTGTTGGAATTGTGGACTGGAAAATTTTAGAGACCCCTAAAGTTACAGCAGCTATCAGACTCTCTATTTTACCCTAGCATGTATGCCTCCTACTGCTTTATGTAGATTAGCATTATGTAGCTAATCTGTCTATGGGAATTATTATCTGCTTCTCATCCAAGTATCTAGGAACTAGTCTGTATGAAAAAAGAGTAACCTTCTCCCCTGCTTTCTGAGTTTATAATATGAAGGTGCTGGGGGTTTATTTTAATTCCCTAGATTGCTCTGCATGGTAATCTTCTGGGAATAGCAGAGGAGATCTTTTGCACTCTGGAATGTATAAGTGTATTAGATAACAGTGCTGTAGGCTATAAACCATTGAGAACCATGATAGTTCCTTTAAGGGTGTTTTTAAACGAGACACCCCCATGCATGAACATTCACCATCTATGTGGGGGAGGTTTCATTTGAACACAGGTGCATGCTCCCCTGACCCAGGCAGTCTACACACAGGGCACTCTGGGAAAAGCCAGAGTGGCTGTGTGTGAGACTGCTCGTTTGAAGTGCTCCCCCATGCACGGCACCCATACACCCGCCCCCTGTACCGATCACGGATCCCACTCCACCCTGTCTCATTTAAAAACATCCTAAATTTAAAAGGTTGGTATTCAGGGAGTGCAGCAAAGGAGAGAAAGCTACCTATATGGTCTGAGGTTGAATAGTAAAAAGGCAGTTTGATTATTAACCTAAAGGTTGATAGAAGACTACTCATCTTTGCCCCAAATTTTCTTGTCTAATTTGCACCACTAAATGAAAAAGTGACTATATTGAAGAAATAGGCAATTCGGTTCTCTGGGGGAGGGGGTAAGACCTGTCAAAATGTCAGGACACGCTGTAACCTTTTATGCCACACCAAAGCCCTTTTCACACAGACACTCCAACACTGATAAAATGGGTGTTACAGTTTATTATACATGTTGCAGGGCATCCATAGAGCACACCTGCAGCCCTGCAACATGTATAATAAAATGTAACACCCATTTTATTAGTGTTGGAGTGTGTGTGTGTGAAGAAGGGCCCAAGAGACCTCCCAATGGCGAGTAGCAGTGTGCAAGGTCTTGCCAGGCTCAAACCCAGGCTGCAGAGAATCTCAATTCTCTGTAACCAAGCCAAGAACGTGTACCTGAGCTTTCGCATCCTCATGAATGTTGCATCCCTTGTCTCTCCCTCTGTTCCCCCTTCCCTGTCTCCCCTCCTCCTGTCTTTTAGATTGTAAGCTCTCGGGCAGGGACCGTGTCTATCTTACTCTTTGTAAAGTGCCAGGTACATCGCTGGTGTTAATGCTAATAAAAATAAAATAATAATAATAATAATAATTAATAAATAAACCAGCACTTTGAGAAGCTGCCGTTGTCCTGAGGGAAGTGTCCCTTCTGCAGATGCTTCACAAGCCGCTTTTAAACGAGGCGCTGAAAAGCACCTACTGAGTCCCGCGTTGAATGAAAAGCCACGCGGGGAGTGTTTACATGCTCCCCGCGCTGCCGGAAGTGACGTGCTCCCAGTTGTCGGCAGTGTTTAAAAGTGGCCTGTGGGTCCTTGACCACCTTCTGGGCTTTTCCTTCTTGTCCCTGTCCCTCCAGAGCAACCACGTTAGGACAGAGAGTCCTCTGATTCCTGCTCATTCCTGTCCCTGCTACTTCTAGTGAGGGCTTGGAATCTATTGGTTCTTGTACATTTATGCAAATTTAAAAGAATGTTTAGGTTTGGTTAATTAAAAAATAGACTAGGGGCTGTGTGGATGCGGGAACTGGGAGACCAGAGCACTGTATCATTGTGGAGGAGAGGCTGGGAAAGCAAGGTGCTGAGCAGATGGTGAGAATGAATGGGAGACCACAATGCTGTACCGATGGGGAGAGTAGACCAGGGTTCGTTCTGAATGAGGCTTAAGGGGGAGGAAGGCAGTGGGCGGGTGGCCACAGGTGTGTGGTAGTGGTAGATGGGAGTGGGGGCATGGGAGCAGAGTAGGGTTACCATATATGCAAATTTTAGAGGTCACAATTATTTATTTATTTGTATTTATATCCCGCCCTGTCCCCTGAGGCTCAGAGCGGCTCACAATAAATGCATAAAATTCAAATATAAAATACATAACTAAAACCACATAAAACTAAAAACACCTCCTCGTCCCCCTCCAACTATCCCTGCCCACTGAATGCCTGGCCAAATAAAAAGGTTTCACACTGCCTCTGGAACTAGGGCTCAGGCCAGCCTCCAGGGAGGGTTGCCATACCTCCCCTTTAATCCAGGACACTTATGAAAAATACATGGTGCAGGGCTGCATTGGTTCCAACACAGCCCTGCACTGGAACCAATGCAGCCCTGTACCATGTATTTTTCATAAGTGTCCTGGATTAAAGGGGAAGTATGGCGACCCTACCTCCAGGGGAATGGAGTTCCAAAGCTGTGGGGCAGCTCCCGAGAATGCCTCTCTGCGGGCATTATGAACAGGGTTCCTGGTTTTCCATTTAGCATAGAAAACCAGAGAAAAGCACAGAATTCCCATTTGGAATTGGGAGGTTTTCCCCCCAAGATTTTTTGGGAAATTTCCACCTGCAAAGACTCATTGGCAGCAATGGAAATTTAAAGTTCTGTGGAGGTTCCGGTGCGTGCCTGGTCCGAGAGAAGAGATTTGGCATGAGAACACAGTCGTGTCGGCTTTTGGCGAGGCAGAGGTATGTTGGGGTCTGTGTCGGGGATATTAGGGAGGAGGGCGTTGGAGCAGCACCCCACCACCACCTGCAGAGGAAGAGACTTGGGCTCCTTGCCAGGGCTGGCTGGTGCGGGATATTGTTTTATTTTGTTATTTGAGTGGCAGTGGCAACCAGTGTATCTAATTGGCACAAAAAATGAATAATTTGCAATAAACATTTTATTTTAATGGCCCAAAACAGCAGATTTTGGTGCTTTTAACCAGAAAAATTAGGGTTGTTTTTTCCCCCAGAGAATTTCCAGTTTCTTGGCAGAGAAAATTAGGAACCCTGCTTATGAGAAAAACAGGTTGCAGGACTGCTCTTGAGTCAATGCAGCCTTGAAACCTGTATTTCTCATGTGTCCTCTAAAATTTGCATATTTTGGCAACCCTAGGGAAGAGCTTCCCAGTCCCCTCAGAGAGACTGCAGTCAGGACCAAGCCACACTGTACCTACTCAGCTGGGGGAGCAGCTCTGCTTCCAGTGATGAGCAGCTGAAGCCTGAGCAGCCCCACAGGTGCCCCCTACTGCATTGTTGTCATTCTACTGCATCTGCTCATCTGATTCTTCCCTGCTGAGCCTTGTCTTCCGTGTTCCATTAGCATGTCCTGAAATCCTTCCGCCCAGACATTCCCTGAGTCCACCTGGACTCCGGACAAGACCCTCAATTCTAGGATTGTCTGGGTGAAAATCGAACGAGTAGCAATTCTAATGCTTCCCTACCCTGAGATGGGTTTCCCTTTGGACATCTGCTTCTGGCTCACTTTTAGGGGTGCTGAATGTTGTTCTGGGGCTTAATCCTGGGTCTGTTGGCACCAGCCTTTGCCACTCTGAGGCCTGATTTGCTTTCTGTTTTACCCCCAGAGTTAAACAACAAAAAGTGAATGTTTAATCTTCCCAAAACACACACACGCTCACATTTCATAAAGTATAGATTCTGATGAATTATAATTCACTACAAGGGACTAATACACATTATATTGGTGTATTATAGCATAAGATACAGGGTTATCATTGTTGCTAAAATTGTTCTACTCCTCCACCTCTTTGGTGGGCATGTCCCATAGCATTTTCCCAGGGCTGCATAAAGAGTTCCTGCCTTCCCACCTACAAGGGATAACTTAATGGCTCCACTGCTTGAACTTACATGGACTCCAAGCCCGCTCCTTGGCAAAACTCCCATTGACTGTAGTGGTGGAGGATTTACCTTAAGTTGCTCGCCCAAGGTGATACAGGGAATATGTGTAGAGAAAGTAAGGTTGCCACATAACGTTGGTCCCAAATATAGGCAATAGAGACAAAGTGACATATTTTATTGGACCGATTTCAGTTGGCGGAGCCTCGGTATGCAAGCTTTTGGACCTCACAGGGTCATTCCAGCCAGGAGTTTTACCAAAACCATCTTTCCTTTCCTAATATTTTCTATCTGTGGTCTATCCGATCTTTCTGTCAGGGAAGCACTCAGACACACACTTCTGTGTTCCTGCCCCATAAGCAGGGACCCATTTTCACTGCATTTTCCCCATTGCAGCAAAGGGGAAAATGTAGCAAATGTGGATCCCTGATTCCCTGTCTGTACGAGGTAGCTTCCTAAGGCATGCCGCCCTCCTCAGTAAAAGGAAAGGGTTCGATCATACAGTATGTGCGGGCTGAAAAGCCAACTCAGTATATTTTATTTAAAACATATTTGCTCAAAGAAAGGAAAGAAAAACCTTGTGTTTTCCTGATATTTTGGGGAGGATTTTTAAAGCTTGCCATTTCCTTGAGGAAAAGAGGCTTAATTTGTCAAAATACATCAAGCTTTCTAAATCTGAACAGTGCTCACTGAGTTTACTTCCTAGCTGTATCAAATTAAACCCAAGCTAGCCAGAAGTGCAGCTCTCATTAAATGCTACCCATATGCAGAGAGTATCCACACACAGTGTCCTTCCTTATTTGAAACAACAAACAACCACCCTCACACGAAAAGCAATTTTTAATGCTGGTTTTTGCTAGCCTTGCTAGGACCCTCTACATTTTTCACAGTCTTTGAAAAGAATGAATGTTTGAATAACAAATCCCAGAAATTCAGCCTGTGGATGCACGCATCTGTAATGTCCTCTGTTATGATATACAAACTAATGAATCAGCTGGAGGAAGCTTTTCTGTTTTGACAGTGGTTTTAACTTTCTCTGACTCAAATTAGCAGTGACTCCTGCTGCTACTATGCAGATTCTATGCACTTTCTAGTTAAAATTAGTCTTTCTATTTGTGGATGTTACAATAGAGGAGAAGTGGGCGAAAGCTGGAATTATTGATTGCAATTCATGCTACGCCAGCACCCAAACTTTGGTGTTCAGCTAAATTGGAATGCTGATTGCAACTATCTCTGCCTTTGCAAATCTGCCTACCCACAGACTATGGTGAAACTATACTAACCCAAACTGGTTTTATAAGCAAGATTCAGGAAACAGTTTTATCTCCATTGTGGACTAGGCTCAACCCGGTCTCAATTCTCAGAAAAGGTTTCTGTATAATTTCATTACCATTCATTGGGGTTACACTCTTGAATCCCTCCACATCAAGACCAGTACAAAGTTGGAAATTATTTCTCAAAGGGTTGCATTTTGGTTGATTAGATCTTAAGAGAGACCTGAAAGACAAATTGGGCTCCTGATGTTCATATATTAAATTTAAAAACAAACAATCAAAGGACACTTTTCTGGTTATGATTGTGCGGGGATGGGAGGTGGGGTGATAATATGTAAAGATCTGTAATTCTGTCCTTTAACCATAGTTCTACTGTTGCTTGTTGCTCACTTCTGGACTGCTTAGTAGTTTAGACTTTATTACAAAACCCTAATGGAGACTGATATATTTTAGCTAAAGGTGGTCTTTATTCACAAGCCAGCTAGGTCCACAACAGGAAGCAAAAAGAGATGGTCATTCTTATCATTCGGCATACCTTACCCCCTTCAGCTGTCATGGGGTACTTTCAGACATGACGCTAACCACCCTTTAACCACCCTTGGTGGTTATTTATGCATGTTGCAGGGCTGCATAGGGCACCAATACAGTCCTGCAACATGCATAAATAACCACCAAGGGTGGTTAAAGGGTGGTTAGCGTCATGTCTGAAAGTACCCATGGTTAGTTCTGCTTGTGTACCTTACAATGAGATAAGGGTGTGGCCAGTTTCAACTCCTGCCCGCCTGTCCTGAAGGGGAAGAATGAAGAAGTTCTGAATTTATTTTACAAGTTTGCATTGCCACAAAATATGACATTGCAGCAACCCGATATGTTTCAATATGTGTGGACTCCAACACAATCATGTGATGAGACAACATTGTGAAACTACATCTTGATACTGTGGCATCATTATTTTTTATTTTGGCTGACAGTTTATTATATGCAAATAAGTGGCATCCCCTACAATTATACTTGAAACATATATTGGAAAAAATTAACAAACTCATCAAGTCAACCCTACCTGAACTAAAAATGGTGAAGTGGATAATACCTGCTACCTGTTCTGTCATGTATCCATTTCATTTATTTCAGGTTGTTTTTTTTCTCTTTTTTTCAGTTTGATTATTTCAGTTTTTCATTCATTTGGGTATTTGGTTACAGCACTTGGACAATATTTAGCACTATTGGGTGTGCACATTTGCAATAATGACTGAAATAACCTAACCCAAAACTGAAATAATCAAGATAAAATGTGCCCCTTCTCCTCCCCCTCCCCCCCCCAAAAAAACCCACATTTTGGTGAATACTTGTTTTAGTTACGAGCAGTATTCAGAAGCCTACCCAATAATGTCAATAACAGCTATGGGTGTGGCCAGTTTCAACTCCTGTCCATCTGTTCTGCAAGTGCAACAATTAAGAAGTTCTGAATTTATTTTACAAGGTTGCGTTGCCACAAAATATAACATTGTAGCAACCCGATATGTTTCAATATGTGTGGACTCTGACACAGTCATGTGATGAGACAACATTGTGAAACTACATCTTGATACTGTGGCATAATTTTTTTTGGCTGACAGCTTGCACACAAATAAGTGGCATTCCCTACAATTATACTTGTAATAACCGGTAATAATACTACCAGTTTCAGCTCTATCTCCATCAGTCTGGGAAAACATGGAGGATCTTTGCGTAGTTCTCAAGCACAACTCCCATAGCGCCATACAAAGTCAGTGCCGTGGTACGGTTGAACTAGATCAGCTCTTTCCTTTTGCGGACATTCTTCGTTCTTTAGAAACATTGCACCTTATTCTGCTGTGGATTTTAAACTGTGGCAGATCTCCGTGTGGCATTCTGAATGTTGCCATCTTGCACACGAGCAAAATGGCAATGCTCTGTACTGTGCGTGTGTGGTACAGAATGCAATTGATACAGATGTTTGGTGGAATGCAGACCAGATTACAATCCGATCTGCATTTCAGCAGACTAGATTGGACAAGGCAGATCCTGCCCGGAATTTTCATTTCAGCCCTATAGTTAGTAGTTGCATGGATTATCTGGTATGAAAAGGATGGTCAAAATAACAAAGCTTCATGGGAACAACGTAAACTTGTGTAGAAGCTTGTTTCTTTATTTAGTTATTGTCAAGTCTCTGTGTCTCTTGAGTTTAAAGATAAGTATCGTTTTTGTTTGTTCATGCTAGATTCCACCCGTTATCATTATTTCCCCCTTCTTTAACCTAGTCAGTGCATTACTGAGCAGGGACATTTGCCTGGTGAATAATGTTTGTTCCCAAGTAGCACTTTTTTGTTATTTACTTACCATATCTCCTGCACAGCATTCTGTAGCATATGCAAAAAAACAGAACTATTGTGGTTCAGAGCTCCAACACCCAAATGGTGGTATGTTTTCAAATTTCTAATCGGAGAGTTATACCCCATAACAATTTGATGATTAACATTCCTAAAACGCATGCACAGACACTATAAAATATAGATTATGGCAAATTACTACTAGGGGTGGTCATTCAGATTTGATCCATAACTGCTAGTCATGGGTCATTATGGATCAATCCATACTGAACTGAAACAGTGCAGCAACATACCTATTGTGCACTCTTTTCTAACATGGCAGCAGCTGTGTCATCGCCCTTTTGGAAAAGGAAAGCTGATCTGTGCATGCACAGCGGCCATTTGTGCATGCGTAGACCGGCTGCCCTTTTCCAAAATGGTGGTGATGCTACCACCACCATTTTGGAAACGGGTGTGGATGTGCGAATGGTCTGGCAGCCATTTTTTTTTGCATGCACAATTTGTAAACATTATTTAAAGGTTTTTAATTGATTTACATGCAGTTCTATAATACAAAATCCAGAAATTGTGGAATCTGAACCAAAAACGAAACCAAACGACAATATCCTCCAGCAGACCACCCCTAATTTCTACAAGGGATTGAATGAAGTACGTTAGATTGGGGCATTATAGCATAACTTACTGGGTTATAACGTTAAACTAGTCACTAGCCAGTTTGTTGCTAAAATTGTTCTTCTCCTTGGCCACAGTCATCAAACCAATTACTCTGTAATAGTCTCATTAAATTAAGTACTCTCAAATAACTGATCTAGGGATTGTGGCTGTAAGTAGTAACAGATATTGTATATATATGTATAAATTACTTCCTGACTAGAGTTGAAACAAAGGATGAAAACAGACATGCAGGCCAGGAGGCGCCTCCCTGGCCTGCCACGGGGCAAACCACAGCATCTGCCACTTCTTGGATTGGCAGGGAGGGCTGTTCACATGAACAGCCCCAACCCTTTATCCAGGTGTGGGTGTGGGCTGCTGGCACAGGTCTCTTCACACCCCAGGGTGGTGTCCCACAGCAGGATTGGGCCCTGGGAAGAGCTGCCACCAAACAGCTGATGGGAGAGCTTCTTTCAGCCCCCCCACCCCACCCCATCAGCTGTTTGGTGAGTGCAGCCAGTTGCCAAACAGCTGGTGAGGGGCGCTCCTGAAGGAAGGTCCAGCCAGCCTTTCCAAGTGACAGGGAGTCCCTCTGGGCCACTGATGTGGGGCTGGCTTCTGGTCACTTGGAACGTCCAGGTACCGCTTTCCCCCTTCCAGCACCTCCCAGCTAGGAGGCATGGGAAAGGGCTCCTTCCCCCCCGCCCCCATCAGCTGTTCAGTGAGGCCAGGTGAGTGTGCTCCTTTGTGCCCAATCCACAGACTCCAGCAGGCCAAATAGACGTGTTAGTCTGCATTGATCTGGACTGACCTGGGTGGGTGGGATGGCCCAGGATGTGTCTTCAAAATTTTCTGGAGAACATATCCTGTAGCAGCCGGCCACCCACCCCAGGGCATATGCAGGCCAACATTTGTTGGTGAGGAAACAAACATACAGATGAGCCCCAGGTCAAAGCATGCCAATGCAGGCTACTGTCACATCTGTTTTTCACCCAAAGAGCTTGTAGCAGGGGGTCTTCCCACGGCCACACAGGCGCACTGGGGTGTCTTATGGGGAATTAGCTCTACCCTTCTGCCATGCCTATTCAGCCAGAGCCTCGGCTGAATCCCCCTCTGAGGAAGGACGTACCCTCTTATAGGAGACAACACAGGCAGTCCAGGAGGTACCCAGATCACAATCCTTTATTAGTACAGTCCCATGTACACAATCCCTGGGACTGCTGGCTCAGTCGCCTCCACCCTGCAGGCCCAGGTCAGTTTCTTACAGGCTCAGGAGCAACTTAACATCAACCCCCAAAGTCTATTCAACCAGGCCTCGAAGCCCCAGGCTCTGGCCAAGTCTTCCCCATGCATGAGGCTCCCTCCTGAGCACAGCCTCTCCCAGTACCTGGTTCTCCTCTTCAGCACCCTGGAGAACATAGCATGGGACGGCCTTGTCAGGGAGATGTGACCTCTTCAGCTCCCAGGCAGAGACTGCCTTCCCACTCTGACTTCCAATCCCTTATGTAGCACTACTGTCCTTAAAGGGCTAGTGTCCTACCCACTCTGGCACCTTAGGACCAAGCCTGTCTTCTTACAGGCTGGCTCCTTGGCATGGGCTAGCTTCCCCCGACCCATGCACATGCACACAGCCCACTGGTTGGCACCTTCAGCCCCCTCTTAAAGGGGCAGCAGCCACATAGGACTACTCCGTGCTACAGAGTGGATTTGGGCTGAATCCAGATTTTTTGCCCTGTTCCGATTTCATCAGAACTGGATCAAATGAAAAACTCCAAACACATTTTGTACATGCACAGAATTGCAGCAGCCATCTTGTATGCATGCAAAATGGTCCGGTCAGAATTTTGAACAAAAAATAGTTTCAGTCATACTTTCAACCAGAATTTCTATAAGCCATTCAAGTTCCACAAAATAGAATGGCTTATCCAAACCAGTCCTAGAGTCTACATTTGTGAATATTATTCACATTTTTGGACAGCCCTCCACATAGCTAAACAATATTCATGACTGAAATGGATATTCACATATCCACTTGTTTGGGTAGTTCAGTTCAGTTATTTAATTTTATTTATTTATTTATTTATCACAAACATTTATATCCCGCACCATCCTGTACATTGGCAGCCCTGGGCAGCGGACAACATAACACAGAATATAAATAATGCTATAAAATACATTTAAAATACTAAAAATATTTAAAATACTAAAAAGACTAATGACAGAAATACTCAAAGGCAGAACACCTCTCCCACTCCCCGAAGGCCCAGTGGAACAACTAGGTCTTACAATATCTTCGGAAAGAGGGGAGGTCTGGGGATAGGCAGGCCTCCATCGGGAGGGAGTTCCACAGCCTAGGCACAGCCACCAAGAATGCCCTCCCTGCCATCACCACCTGAGATACCCAGGGGACCTCAAGTCAGGCACCCCTGGCTGACCGCAGGGGCTGTGAATGACCCAGGGCCTGAGGCGGTCTTTCAGGTAAGCAGGACCCAAGCCATTTAGGGCTTTAGAGGTCATCACTAACACCTTGAATTTGGCCTGGAAGACAATAGGCAGCCAGTGCAGAGAATGAAACACAGGTGCAATGTGCTCGCGGTGGCCCGTTCTTGTTAAGAGAGTTATTTGGATCAGTCCTTTTGCTCATTTTGATTTGGCGCTACTGAGCATGCACAATAGCTAAAATATAGTAACCAAAATAGTAAAATGACAGGCCCAAACAACCAAAATATTGAAGTAAATGAAAGAAATGAACTGGAATATATGAAACCAATATCCAGTGGAGTGGGGGCGGTTTGTATTTGCTTCATGAGGTCTGAAATGAAGCAGACCATTCATTGTCTTATTGAGCTCTCTCATCCCCTGGTCAATCATCTATTTTCTAAGATGAAAAGCCCAAACCCCTAATCTTTTTTGTTTCAAAAATGGAGAAAATATTCCTCCTACTCCGTCTGCTCAACCTACTTTTCTGATCTCATAAATATCTGTAATTTCTAGCCACTCACTCTGTTCATCCTTGTCACCTGTGGTGGGACAGCTCCTGATCTGTCTCGTTTCACTAGATTTTCTAGCTTGGTTTATTTTAGCCTCTGCTAAAATTAAGCATCATCCCCTTCCCCTTCCTTCACTTTTCTTTTTTCTTTTCTTTTCCTGGTAGCATACTCAGTGTGCTAAGTGCTCTACAAGGAGGGGTTGGTGTTTGTGGGAGAGTGAATGTGGAGGCAGGTGGTCCCCTCTGTTACTACCTGCCACCCCGGTTTAAGCGTGCTGAGCACGCTTGGAGGAGGCTGTCACAGTACCCTGCATGAACTATTGCCGGCGCGTGTTCAGCACAAACTTGCAGAGGATCTTCAGGCAACCCAGCTGTTGGTGATCTGAGTGATGAGGAACCCCACCCCTTCTACCCTGCCTGACAGCATTAAAGCATCACTGCTGCCTGTGGCAGTGCCATAGGCACGCGCCGTGGGCATCGCGCCTAACGGCTGCGCTTGCAAGGGCACGCCCTTGTGCACGCAACCTTAGGGGCTGGCCAGGTAAGGCTGCCAGTCCCCTGCATCTGAGGTCTTTGCCATAAAGAGCTGGCAAAGTTTTCCATCAGTAACCTTGGTGGACTTTGCCGATCAAACTTTCTTTCGGATTCTAAATATCAAACTGGGTTTGGACCTGTGAGTTACTGATGTTTTGATCTATTATACTGGGAGGACTAGAGTCTCTCCTGGGACTGTGGACTTTTGTGACATTTATTATTATACTTATTAAGAGGTATTTTTTTCTTTGTTGTGGGATATATAAATAAGAATGGTTCGCAAGCGCTCTAGACAGATGGTAGCCTCTGTATCACCTCCTCAGAAACAGAGGAAAATAGAATCATATCTGTTACCGCCACAGACCCAGGAGGTAGTATTGGGACATCTGGTGGTTAATTGTGATTTGCTTAATTTTAGTACACCTTATGGGTCTCTTTCTGAGGTTGCAAGCTTATTTTCCTCTACCCCTATTGGTATGGGGCTGGAGCGGGAAAACCTAGTCCCTCCCAAAGCCCTTATACAAGGATCTGTGAAGCATCAGGGGATAGCACAATCTTGAAATGTATCCATGACAACGCTGGCCGAACATATATCTATAATGGCAAGGACGGTTAAATATATCTTTGATCAGCTAAATTCTATGGCGCGACAGTTGGATGTATTAACTGGGGAATGTACTAAAGGGAATATGACCCCTTCTGGGCAGTTGCCCAGTCAGGTATTGACTGGTTGTAATAAACCTCAGGCGACTGACATAGATCATCATGCTGTGGAGAATCAGCCTCACAATGGTAAGGATGAAAGAGAAATTGTTTTCCAGCAACCCCTCTCTCAAGGTCAGAAGGATGAGGTCATGTGTAGATTAGCTAAAGGGAAACTGGCACTAACCATATATCCCACAGTTAGGGGTAATCTCCCTTATTGGTCATCCCCACTCAAGGTTGCTGTACATCTGCGGGTTTTATTGAAACTGAAAGTCACAAGTAAAAACATTAGGCGGGTTGATTTTTTGCTCTGATCTAAGAGGTGTAAAGGAGTGCTTGTGTTATTTGATTCCCATAATCTGGTATCCACCATTATGGATAAAATGGCACATTTAACAGCGAATGCTGTCTTCCCATCGCTCGTTTATAATAAAGTGGCCTAGGGATCCTAGGCGGCCTAGGGATCCAAGCATAAATTCCCGTGTCCCATATACTAACCTAGGGATGAACCCTAAGACTTCATCTAATATTAATTTTAAAGTCAAGGATCACGGTAATGGAGCGCAGGCAGATGTAGTTGATGCCTGAGCCTATGGAGGTGCAAAAGAAGCAGCAACAGACTGCAGAGAGGCCTGAAGGGGATGATATGTTGATAGTGCTAGAGCCGTCAGTAGTAGTTAAATCGCAAACAGACCGCTCAATTCCATCTACTCCATCTCAAAGGTGTTCAGAATTTCTGCCTCCGAACCAGAAGGCTTTTTTAGTCTAGATGACAGGACTTCAGAGTCAAATAGAACAGTTTATGCTACAGGAGGCGGGACAAGGAATTAAAGTGTCTGGGAATGATCTAAGTTCACGGCTAGAGCAATTAAGCAACTGATCTTCTGTGGAAGGGAAGAATGGGATAATTCTAGCCCAAGCAGCATATTCATCTTTGGAGGGTACCCTGAACCTTATTGATGGGGTTAATGTGGGTGGAGAACCTGGCGAGAGCAAGGAATCTATTTTAGAACACCATCCTCAGTCAAACCCACTGGGAGTTCTAACCAGCCCTAGTATGCCATCACTAGAGCCTTTGCAAGAAATTATGATGCCTCAGGATAATTGAATTACAGTTTCGGAGGATGTGGATGCTAATCCATTGGAGGGGTCAGGAGTTTCAGCTTTACAGACATGATTAGAGGAGGCCTCAGGGAGAGGCTTGCCACCAATCATATCATGGAATATTGCTGGATGGGCAGCAAAACAGATTGATCAGGCCTTTCGGATTCATCTTCAAGCTTCTGGCATCATTTGCTTGCAGGAGACGTGGGTGGCACAAGACTCTTCTCCACTTAATCTGGAGGGTTTTAGTGTTCGGGTTTCCCCAGCCCTGCGGTATGCTGCTAGGGGACGCCCTAGGTCGTTTAGCGACCTTGGTGGCCCTTGCGCATAATATTCAGATTATGCCTATTGACAGTCCAGATCCCAATCTTCTAGTTTTGAGGTTTTATGATCCATCGCTGATTAAACCTTTTTTGTTAATCAATGGATATAATCCCCAAATTTGAAAGATTCTCTTTTTGGTCTATGCTTTCAGAAATCATTATATCCAACTGGATGGTTTATCCAGATGATGGTTTAATCCTGTTAGGAGACTTTAACGCCAGGATCGGGAAAGATGTTAATGCCTTGATGCCTTTTTCAATGCTGGATGATTCTACGGGTTGGGATTCTGATTTGAATGTGCTTAGGATAACTGAAGACCTGAAGGTTAATGTAGCTGGTCATCAGTTCTATAATTTGGTCTCCTCCTTTAAACTGAAGATACTGAATGGTTCTAGCCCTAAAGATACTCCAGGTCACGTTACTTTTACCTCATACGTTGGAGGTAGCGTGATTGACTATATAGCCATCTCCCAATGCTTACTCCATACAGTGAAGAACTTTGAGGTGGGCATAATGGCGGACAGTGATCACTTTTGCTGCAAGCCTACCATGGCGACCTCCCTTCCACAAACTGACCCAGTGGAATTAGTGGGCTATTGTAGGATGAGGTGGTCACATGGGTTAGATGAGACTTTTGTAGATTTCTTTGACGCAGGCAAGATGGGTACTTTTGTTCACCGGCTGGAGAATGTGAATGATATAAGCCAGGCTATTGATATTTGGGGGGAACTGGTCCTAGAACTGAAGTCTCTTCTCTCCTATATCCCAAGGGGAATTATACGTGTAAGAAGGCCCAGGTGGGATGGTGGGACAAAGAGTGCAGTCAGGCAAAGAAATCCCTGCGCTCCTTGGCATGTCGAGTTAGGTCCGGTGATAAGGCTCTTATTATGCTTTATAAAGATCAACAACATAATTATAAGGCATTATTAGGGACTAAGAAAAGGAATAATCAATGATCGCAGTGGCTTCGTTTCCTTGAGGCAGTTAATGGGAAAGATTCACGGACTTTCTGAAATCTGGTCAATAGGACCTGGAGCAGCTATACAGCCTACCAAAAGCCTAAGGTTACAGCGGATAAGTGGGTTAGTCATTTTACCACACTTTTTAATAGGGTGGGAAATGAACCCCCAGCTGAGGTGTTTAATAGGGATGTTGTACCGTAATGGGAACCTGTTTCTGGTGCTGAGGTTTTGGAGGTAATTCAATCTTTAAAAACAGGGAAGGCCCCGGGCCCTGAATTTATACTGAGAGAAGTCTTTAAGTCCTCACCGGATTGGTGGGCAGCTGCTTTGGCACATTTATTTACTTTGATAAATGCCTCTGCCATCATCCCGGATGAATGAAACTTGAGTTTGGTGGTGCCTATCTATAAGAAGGGGCCCCAGGGGGATCCTCATAACTATCGCCCTATTAGCCTTTTATGTATGGTATCTAAACTATATACAGGCCTGTTATTAAGGAGATTGCTGAATTGGATTAGTATCAATGGAATTATAGCAGAGGAGCAAGCTGGCTTTATGCCAAAACGTGGCACAATTGATCATATATTTGTTCTAGATCACTTGGTGGGGAGACACAAGAAATTGGGGCAAAAGTTATTTGTGGCCTTTGTGGATCTCTCCTCGGCCTTTGATCTCATTGATAGGCAGAAGTTATGGGGAACACTTGATAAATTAGGCATAGATAAGTGGCTGTTTATGTTAATTCAATCTCTCTACTCCAATACCTCTCTGAGAGTGAGAATTAACAACAAGGGACTTCTTTCAGATGTAATACCCACCACAAGAGGCGTGAGGCAGGGCTGCCTGTTGGCCCCCATATTGTTTAATGTATATGTCAACCAACTTATTGTAGCTCTAAAAGATCAGAACCGATATACTGCTCTGAAAATACTTAATAGGAAACTATCACTTCTAATGTACTCTGCACTGGCTGCCTATAGCGTACCGAGCCCGATTCAAGGTGCTAGTGTTTATCTATAAAGCCCTACACGGTCTGGGCCCCTCATACCTTGGGGACCGCCTCACCCTCCACGCCTCAGCGATCCCTGCGGTCCACCGGGGGTGCCTTTTTGGAGGTCCCCCATGTAAAGTGGGCGGCCACAATGGAGAGGGCATTCTCAGTGGCCGGACCGAGGCTCTGGAATTCGCTCCCGGAGGAAGCCCATCTGGCCCCAGGTCTGTTGGCATTTCGGCAAGCCTGTAAGACCTGGCTGTTCACCCAGGCCTTCGGAGGGGAGGGTGGAGTAGGGGGGGGATTGTATTTTTAAAACATTGTTTTAATGAATTTTATTGTGTTTTTATGTTGTAAGCCACCCTGAGATGCCATAGGCATGAGGGGGTGGCTAATAAATAAATAAATAAATAATGTATGCAGTCGATATTGTCTTGCTGTCAACATCTCACCTGGGTTTAACTCATCTGTTGCATGATTTTGGACAGGAGTGTGATAAACTAGCTCTCATTATTAATTTCACTAAAACCAAGGTGGTTGTTTTTGCCCCTCATTTTCAACCTAAGGCATAGTTCATTGGCCATAATAGACTGGAACAAGTCCCCTCCTTTAAATATCTGGGAGTTCCTTTTTCATATTCTGCCTCCTGGAGACCTTATGCCTTGCATTTAAAACAAGTGGAAATTTACCCCCTTGTAAGGTTTTTCTATGTCAATGGGGGAGGCCATATTGTTATGGCTCTAAAAAATTTTGTTGTCAAATTTATTTCTAAACTTCTGTATGGGTCCCAGGTCTGGGCAGTGAACCCCAGTGTAGCCAAGATCCTTGACCTGGTGATAAATTCCTTTCTGAGGTCAGTATTGGGCGACCCGCGGGCTGTGCCAGCAGCTATATTGAACCTTGAGCTTAGCTGGAGTGGCAGGTTAGGTCTGATTTGAGTATAATATTATACTGGGTGGAGCTGGTATTTCAGGGGATGCATACCCTTCCGGGGCGCTGCCTAATTAAGAAGTGTAGTGGCTCAGTTATTGGAGACCTATGGTGGAAGGGAACTGAAAGGAGACTGGCTCTACTGGGTTTCTCACCAGCCTTTCTACTTCAATATCCAGAATTGGCTGTTAAAGCTTTAGTCAAGAGGCGAATCTTGGACATTAACTGCCAAACGGATAGGATGGTTGCATCCTCCTCTAAGATCTCCCCATTCTATAAATATCTTATCCCTACTAGGGGCCAGGCAAAATATCTGGGAGCATTATCCAATATATCGTTGAGGAGATCGTTTACCGGCCTTCGTATGCAAACAATGAGATCTGCAATTTTAGAAGGTCGTTATTCATGAACACCTTTTTTGGAGCGCATCTGTCCTTGCAGATTGGGGACTGAAGATATTCTCCATTATTTGCTCTCCTGTCCTTTATATGATGGCCCCAGGAGCCAACTACTTCAGAGGACTTAGTTAAATCAGGAAGCCCCCACAATGCGGAAATTGATTTTTCTTCTGAGAGATAGTGATGATAAGTGATCATATTATATTGCTGTTTTTGTCAAAAAAGCTTCCAAGTTACGGGAAATGTATGGCAGACCTCAAGAGGGTAGTCTGGGTTACCTAGACCCAGATGCAGAATGAGAATGGATCATTTAGAGGATGCCAGTAAGGAACTGGCGATGGTTTTCAGAGGTACTGTTGCTGTAAACAGGTTACATGCTTATTTGATCTTACTTGGTGCGAGCTGTTTGCAACTGTTATAATATTACCGGTGCCTGTATTGATGATATTTTATATTTGTGATTTTGTTCTGAGACTGTCATGGCTTGTTGTCTATACAGTAATAATAAAGACAAGTGCTCTACAAGACATCAAATGAGAGCACAGTTCCTGTCTCAAAGAGCTTGCACTACTAACTTTTCCTGTCTATGAGCCACAGAACCCAACTCTGTACAGAGTCCTCTGTTTTTAACCTTTCTCTCCTATTCAAATGTTGTAGTCAGAAGATACCCACAGAGAAAGGTGACACTGTCTCTGTGGACTTGGAATGACAGAGACCTTTCCCTATTATTGTCTGTGCAAAATTTGGAGATCTTGGATTAAACCTTTTTTCCCTGCCACAAATTTGTCTTGTTGGCCTGTATCTGAACAGCAAAAACTTTGTTAGCTAATTAATCCAAATATATCACTTATTCAGTAGCAAGATTTGCCTTACCAGCAAATAAGTTAAAATTAATATTGATAGTATTAATAAGGTTAAATAATGTTGACATTACTGTACTATTATATTAGTTAGGGGTTTTTTTATGTGTACATTTACTTAAATATTGTGACAGTTGAAAAACTAACAACGAACTTGAAACTTAACATTTTTCTGTCTCTAGGCACAATCCATTCATTGTAGTCAATGGCAAAACTCCCTCTGAATTTAATGGTGGAAAAAGTCCTACCCATTTAATATTTTGTGACTTCATATAAAGGAAACTGTATAAACAAACATATACATACATTTGTAAATAAACATAGGGCATTTTCAGACAAGACACTCCCCACCCACTATAGATGTTTCAGGGCACCCATAGGGCAACACTGCAGCCCTGGGACATGTATCGTGTGTGGGTGGTGTCTTGTCTCAAAATGCCCATAGAAATAAATTGGATAAATTATTCACCTAATTATATGTATTTATAAGGTACATATATACATAGACCCTGATCCAAGGTCTGAGTGCACACACAGTGTGTGTGTGCAACGTGCCCCCGGCTAAGCCTCCGCCCTGTCTCCTGACCACACCACCAGCAGAGATGAGGCTGCAGCGGTTACTGTGCATGGAAATCCAGTCGGGAGGGGGAGGGGCACCCTGTGTACGCGCACTGCGTGTGCTTGTGCAAGTGTAATTTTGGTCTGCACATGTGGCCTCTGTCTTTGATTCATTCGCTCAAATACTTGATTGAAGCTTGCACCAGCAAAGGAATTTGAGTGTCAAGATGTGCATTGTAACAGAAGAATTGCTGACAACTTTGTATCTCGCAACATGCACTATGTACACACTGTAGCCAGTGCCTGAAGCTAGATCCCTGAATCTATACATTGGCATCTAAATAGCTAGTTCAATTTGAGATAGTTTAGTATCTTATGCTAGGATATTTTCTAAAAAGAAAAAGAAATAATTCCTGGAAAATTAAATGAATTTATAAGTAGAGCACCTGACACCATCAGTGAATGCAAAATTGACTTTCTTACATTAACCTAGCCATATTCCATTTAATTAAATTAAATTTATTTATTTATTTATTAGCCCTCATGCCCATGGCATCTCGGGGCAGCGTACAACATAAAAGCAGTAAATAAGACAACAATAAAACACAACAAATAAAAACATTTAAAAACCCATCTAAAAACCCCAACTACCGCCCCAAATTTTAATTATCCCAGCCCACCCTCCCCTCCTCTGAAGGCCTGGGAGAACAGCCAAGTCTTGCAGGTCCGGCAGAAGGCCAACAAGCTTGGAGCCAGAAAGCAGCTTCCTACTTTCTAAACTTACTCTCTCACTTACTGTTATGTCATTACTAGATACCCTGCCTCTTCCAAAACTGACCGATGATTCTGACTGCCTCATTTATTTGTTGTCCAGTTTGAATCACCAGAAAGGCCTGGTGTTTTCCAACTGTTGAGACCTGCATTTTGAAAAATGGGCCTGTTTAATTTTTCTAAAATTGGACATCAAAAAACAGAGGTCCCCCAAATTACTAGTACTTTCTGAGAATGTAGGCCCTATGATCTGCAATGTATCCAGTCATAGATTGCTTTTAGAACAATTTTGCATTTTCTGGCTCCTGGTAATTTTAACGCTGCAACATGCAAGCTGCATTTTTCTAGTTAGTGTATTAAATATGACTGCACTTGAAAAACATTTATTTCATAATTTGTTCAGATTTTGTTATTTTCAAGGTGTAACGATTTGCTTAGTAGAGTTTTATTTATTTATTTGCACTTTATTCTTCATAAAGGGAATGCTTTCTGAGCTGGGTGCTTAGTCAGTCATAAGGACTTCGAAGTTTTCCTCCATTTGTGTGTGTGTGTGGAAGCCCACACATAAATTATCTGGGTTTTCTTTTTCCTCTTGCAGGTGGAAAAATACATGGAAATGTAGAAGATGATGAGAGAGAACTATCTGACATTTCAACCAGCTTCTCTTTGTCCACATTTTGGATTCCAGCTGGAAAAATAATTCCTGAATCATTATAAAAAAAAATTTTTTAAGACTGCAAAGCAAAAGAAAAGAACAACAAAGTATAAGCCAGGAGATCCAAAAATGAGGGAGCTGCCCCTCTGTTTAGCATTCAAGCAACTATCTCTAGGAGGGAAGGCGATTCCTCGGTATCATATTGCAAAGGGGCCGTTCAGCCCAGTTGCACTCACTCAGAGCTACATATTTACTTTTGTTACTGTGCAGCAGCTATTGCATTATATCCTTCCTGCTAGAACACCAAAGAGAAACAGAAGGTTAAGTATAAAAGAGGGAGGGTGAGGCAGCAATAAAAAGGCAAGAAAGGGAAGAAAAGACAGCTGAAGGCTGAGATAAAATATTCTTAACAAAGGAGGGGAAAAGAGAGACTAAGGGTGGAATAGGAGAGTTCAAGCAAAATGCAAGCATGGCATATCTGAGGCTAATTATGCAACTTTGATGTCTTTGCTGATGCTGCTGAGTGATAGAATAAGCAAAGCAATTTGATCAAAAGGCTATCGAGTGCAATTATTAAACATACCTCAAAACATACTTCCCAACAGTCCTGATTCAGTCAGGATAGTTCCACCTTCAGTGTTTAATCCAGCTGTCAGCCTGCAGCAGGTCAAAGTCTTGCTTTGATGAGCCAAAAGGACAGGTATTCAAGCTCCAGGTACCTCTTTCCTGGTTGCTTCCCAGGGAAAGCATTTGAGCAGTAAACAATATGCTAAAAGGAATGACATAGAATGCCAATGGGATATAATGGGAAGAGAGAATGACAATAGTGCAGGAAAAAAATGCAAAGGAGCTGCATCTCAGACAATGTCAAATACCATCTGTCAGGTGCAATTGGGTCACAGAGAATAACAGTAGGGACCAGTAGAGAAAAGGGGAAATGTACATAAGAGAAGTAAGTATAAACTGCAGTAAGAACTTCTTGGAATGACAAGCAGAGAGCCCGGGGGAACAGGTAGAATGACACTGAGAGGGCAATGGGGAGCTGGTGGAATAATATGCAAAGGGGCTGAAGAGAATGGGTAGAATGATAGGGAACTAGGTGGAATAACATGGAGAGGGAAGGAGGAACGGGTGTAATGATGGAGTGTTATTAGATGCCATGCTGGCTACACGTTTGGGTCACATTGTGGTATCTGTACATGTCTGGGTATGGGTGCTTTTAGACAGAACCAGGGATGGACACCAGGGAACCACTGGTGGTGGTGGGTTGAAACAGAGCCCAATGCCACTGCACACCGCAGTCCACCCATGCACACTCCCCTCCCCTTTGACATAGAGCTGTGGGTGGATTGGCAGCTGCTCTAGCAGGGGCGGCGGGTGGGTTTTGAGGTTGGTGGGGTAGTAAGGCCGGCAAGCCTGGGGTGGAGCCAGGGCAATGGTAGGCGGAGCCAGGGAAACAGTAGGTGGAGCCAGGAGGGAAAGGAGTAGAGGGACCGCGTCTATTTCTATGTTCTGTACAGCGCCAGGCACATGGCTGGCGCTATATAAATGTTTATAATAATTATTATAATAATAAGGAGGAAAGGAAAGGAGGAAAGGAGAAGTAGGAGGGAAAGGGTTTGGTTTTGGAGCACGAGAAGAGGACGGGGGAAGAGATGGGTTCAGTGGGGGGACAGGGAAAAGGGGTCTCCTTGTTGTCTTCAGCCTTCTCTTCTGCCATACTCCTACCTACTTGCTCCTCTGTTCACAACTTTCTCCTACACTATATAGTGTACCTACACTGTATCCCATGCAGCCAAATGCCTGTCCAAACAAACAGGCCCAGTTGAAATGCACAGCTATCATAGGTCACACTTACAGTGCACAAACAATGCTGCAAAGGCCAGCAGAATTATGTGAAATCCTAAATGGCACACCATAAGTGCTGCATAGAGTTTTCAAAGGGAGAAGAGGCATGCACAGTTCAGGAGAGAGCAGGAAGCACTCACCATGTGGCATTCAACGAAAGACACACCAAAATGCAGAAAAAGCACTTCTAACCAAAGAATATTAACCTAGGCCTGAAGATAATGGATGAGAAATTTTAGCCTAAAAGGGTATCTTTGCAATCATTAACACAACACAAAACTGTAATAAAAACTTAGGAGTGCTTTCAGACACCATTATCACTACTCGTGGACTCCAGCAGAAGCACCGACAAAGTATTGGGACATCTAAAAACACCGTTAACTGATCCCTAAAATTAATGGGCCAAATTCCCTGCTAGCATAAAGCATTTACACCAGCTGAATAGCTAGTTCACAGTGGCTTTATGAATTTCATCACAGGCTCAAAACACGGGAAAATAAAGGAAGAATTTTCAATAAGAAATTCATAGTTAATATACCAAAGCAATACAGGGTATATCTCCACAGTGTTCAGCATTACTGGGAGGTTTAAACAAATATAGTTTTAAAAATCTCTTACTCAATACACAGTTGAAAGCTTACACCAGCATGATAGATTTGTTAAGGAACTTTATACTCGTTATAAAACACAACACACATGTAACTTACCCAAAAAGTTTCATATAGCCTTTGGTTTTGAACCAATACAATGCACTTATTTTACACTGTATACGTAGCAATTCACTATTTCATCCATAAGATAATAAGCCTAATAATTCACTATTTCATCCATAAGATATAAAGCAATCACGATATCTTCTTGCATCAGCTTGTACATTGCTTACTTGGTCTCAGTGACTGAAAAGCAAAGCACCATACTTATTCTATGTGCCCTTGTCTGCAGCAATTTTAAAACACTAAAACTGTTGGCATATTATTATTATTATTAACAAACATTTATATAGCGCCAGCAGTGTACCTGGCACTTTACAAAGTAATAAAATAGACA
>QEPC01010335.1:3922708-3962085 GCA_003113815.1 Sphenodon punctatus | reverse complement strand
CCCACCCACCCCCAGGCCCCCATTCTGCACCACCGGTCCCCCACTCAAACCCATGATCGCATCACCCCACCCCCCAGGGTCCCATTCTGCACCCTGGTTCCCCACTCAATCCCATGATCGTACCCACCCCCATTCTGCTCCCACTCATCACCTCTTTTGCTCCTGGGGTTCTTGGGGGGGGGCTCATCCCCCCAGGCCCCAAGAACCCCAGGAGCAAAAGAGGCCCCCAAAAAAGAAGACAGGTAGTCACTTACCAGTGCAGCTTTGCAGCCAGGATTGGAGGTGGAAGGAGGGAGGCAGCCAGCCAAGGACTCAGCAGCAGCCAGGTAAGAACCCAGATCAAGCAGGCCCTGCCTCATGACTCTGACAGGGCCGGCAGGCAGCGCTGAAGGCAGCTCCTAGGATCCCCCTCCCTCTGGGTCTGGGAAGGAGGGGAAGCCTAATAGCTGCGCGGCAGAGTCCCAGGCTGGGACTCTGCTGCGCAGCTCTTAGGTTCTCCCTTCCTTCCAGATCCAGACTGAGGGGGAGCCTAGGAGCTGCCTTCAGCGCTGCCTGACCCCCCTGCACAGCCACAGTCCAGAGCGAGGGAAGTTCTGTGACCTGGGTGCCTATGTGTGGCACCCAGGTATGGACTTTAGCACTGCACAATGTGCGCATGCGCTACTCTCTCTGCAATGAAATCATGCCCCAAGCAGCACTATTTCATTGCTGTTTCCCTTTATGCGATATGAACGGCACTTCTAAGCACTCATATCGCATATAGGGAGAACGCCTCACTTTTGTCCCTGAAGGCTTCCTTAAGTCATGTGTCCTAAGAAAGCCTTCGGGGGGGGGGAGGGAGGGGTTGGCTCCAGAAGGTTGCTACCTTGTAAACAAGGTTCTTCGAGATGGGTCTGGGAACATTCACATCTGCAACCGGTGCCAGTGAGAATGTTCAAAGCCATCTCAAGAAACCTTGTTTACAAGGCAGCAACCTTCTTGGGTTCGGCAGGCGGCAATTTCTTTTTAAAAAAACAAACAAAACAAAAACAGAATCAATGCAACACCATGGTTGGGGGAGTCCTGGGGCCAGGAGGGGCATTGCCCCTGACATCCTAGGGGGTGCACCATGCCTGTGCTCTAGGCTGTTGCCTGCAGCTCTATAGCCATTACCAGGGCAGCCTGCAGCTGGGAGCAGAGCTGCAGCAGCTGTACATCCTTTAGACTGACTGCTGTTCCAACCCTGGCCAATGCTCCATGTTCGGGTGGCTGGCTCCACTCGCGGTGCTCTGGTATATTCTGGAGCACCACAAGCAGAGCTGTCCCAGAGCAGGCAGCACCTGCTCCACTCCTACTCTGCCTCACCCCAGGGTGCCCCACGTTTACACAGATGGGCTGCCTGGGAGCAGGGGGTGGGGTTGACCATGAGTGGAGCAGGTGTCCATCTAAAGGCACCCTTTGTGTCTGCAATGGGCTTGCTCTTTATTTTGGACCCATAGATCTAGCAAGCCCCAAATGAGAAGCAGATGACTGCACACAGCCAGTAGGTGTCTTTAGACATAACAAAGATTGTGTGTCAAAACCCCTAAGCACGTGTTTGGCCGTTGTGTGTGCAAGCACCATAACAATCTCAACACCAATTTAGCTACCTGTTCACATCATGTGTTCAACACCATTGCATCACAAGGACAATTTGCGTGTTCTGGCTGAACACGTGGCCAATGTTGTGTCTAATGATATTGCATGGTGTGTTAGCAGGTACAACACAGGGAACAAGGTGGCAGCACTTGCATGCTGAGATCGGGTCAGAGTTTATTCTAACGTGCAGCTGGACACATTTTGTGCAGTGGAGAAAATATCTATGCAGTGGGAACCAAGTTTTTGTGCAGTTGGGCAAATAGGATTTAATAAGTAGCTAGGTTGTTTCGTAAAAAGAAATAGATAACATGAATATGGTTTTCTTTGCTACCTGAACTCTATTTAAACAGTATATATAATGTAGGTATACAATAGTTACACAGCAGTAGAATACTACAAACACAAAAAAGATTATGAGGTGCTATGTGCCTCTGTTCATATTATACTGATCACATAAACATTTCCTTCGTTTTGAGGTGGTCGGGTCACCATTTGGGTGGTCACCGTCTGGGTGGTGTGAGCAGTTCCACTTGCAAGCCTCAGAAAATTCCATTAACCACATTTGCTCCCTTGCTTTAGGCTTGTCTTTGGTTCTGCACTCTCTTTTTTAATCCATAGGAGCACTGATGTCCAAGGATCCCATTTGATGAGCGGAGGCATATTGTGATAGGTGTAGAAGTATTAATTTTCTGAATTAACTGAGAGTGTTTCTGATGATGGACTTCAACGCAATGCGTGTGCTGATGAGACGTTCAACATCAGCACTATGAGGTTTAGCCACCAGAAGGTGTCCCATGAGTGTTGTCACATTTCTGTATTCATTAGGAAATGAACCAAATGGGACAATGTCATCTTGAAAACAAGTTGATGTCAAGCTGAAGTATCTCCCCGTACTCTAGTGAGAGTTCTGTCACGTCGAGGTCTATACCTAGCACCTTGTGAACTTTTTCCAGGGTTACTGATGGTTACAGAGTGGCAAACGGCTTCATAACGTGAAAAAGATCAGCAAACATCGACTTCAACGCATTGGTTCAAGAACTCAGCCAGACAGTCGACCACCTCATTACAGGCAGCGCCAACAGTCTCCTATCAGATACATACTGGTGGTGTTCCTTGTGTTGCTGGTCCATGGGCTTTCTCATCAGCTGAATTACTTTCAGCATCACTTTTCCATCTGGCTCTGTAACAGCTTCATCCTTGAAAGCCTTGACCCACTCACCAAGCAAATGCTGTTTTTTCAACACCATGACCCTTGATTTTACCACATTAGTCAGCTTCTCTATGTTGAGAATGGTGACCCTGTCTCCTTGCAGCTGCTACTGCTACCTACTGAAGACCGTAAGTATGAGCGCATTCACACATACATTAAAACGCTGCTTTTCCTAAATGCAGTCAATTTCAAAATGTGCTTAAATAAACCCATGCACGATTCACATATGGGTTTATTTAAGTGCATTTTGAAATTGACTGCAGTTAGGAAGCAGTATTTTAATCATGTCACTACACAGCGCCCTGCTTCCCCGGCTCTCGGCTCTCAGCTCCCAGAGAGGGGAGAGGAGCGGAGCTGAGAGCCGGGGAAGCTATGTGCTGTGTAACTGACATGACACCGACATTCCGACAAGAGGATTTATGCAGGTCATTTCAAATGCGCGCTTGTAAAGGTAGCTTTTGGCTGCCCCTCAATGCGCTGGAAAAACAAATGGGAGAACTGCTAAATAAGCGCATGGAGTCTTTCCCGCATCGTTCTAATATGTGGGGGAAAGAAAAAAGTGCTGATTTAATGTGTGTGTGAATGTGCTCTATGTCAACCAGCAAGAATAGAAATAAGACCTTATCCTCATCAAGGAGGAATGCAAGAAACCCGCACACTCCCTTCTCCTTGGACTTTTTCATGTAGAAGACTAGGGAATGCCAGGAGTGAGAAGGAAAACTCCATCCACCTGATCTCGAAAAGCTTGGGGAGTTCAAGGAGATGGCAGTTGTTGGCTTGTGCAACTTCTTAAACTTCTCTGGGCCTGAGGCCTGATGTGTGGATATATGCACTCAGCCATACAAGCAGCTGGATCATGTACCCAACTTCATTGACTGAGTTACTTGTTGACCTCCATGCAAGATTAGACCGGTGTACTCCACACCAGATCTTCAGCAGAGGGACAGAACAGTCTTGACCATCACCCGTCATTTTGTACTGAAAGCGAGCCCACAAACCAGACTTCTCGCCCGTTTTGACGGATGCTCCATCTGTGACCAGGGAGGATGCATGCCTGAAGATATGCCTAGCCTGTGGGTCCAGTTGTCTTGCTGCAGGCATCTTCAGCCGCATCCAGCACTCCTTTTGAGCCACGGCTGCAGGGTTTGCTAGCGCCTAGAAAGTACAGCTCATCATCACCAGATTTTGTAATGATTTCTGCCATTACATACATTTTGTCAATTGTGGTTTGGTCCACAACACCATCACACCTCGGGGACAGCACCAATGTATCAGCACTCAATTTCTTGACAAGACTTTCTACAATGCACTGCAGAAATTCTTTGTGGGCATTTGGAGTCAAGTACTGAAAATCCATCTCAGTCCCACATACCAATTCTGTGCTATTATAGGAAAGCTTACACAACTACTCTTGCAGGAAACAAGTACGCACTCAGAGTCAGTTTCTCTGCGTCTCCATACGTGCGCAGGAGGAGGGTGCCAACTTTATCTGCTAGTTTTTCATTGGCCTTGGAATATGGGATATTGCTTTTCCCATAGAGGAAGTCTATGCCTTTTCCACAGGTGTCAAGGTTGACAATTGGAGAGCTTTAACACTTTCAGTGTGGTAGGATTGCTCCAACTGCTTCTCAGTTGTCTCATTCCGGTAAATAGTTCCACATTCTTGTGCGATTTGGGGGTGGGGGCACTTGAGTTTTCTTTGAAAACAGTTTTACTGTTTCTGGAAACTTGAAACATGCTCTACACCTAATGAAGTGTTGGCCATTTTGACAAAAATGTTCAATGAAGGCATCGTCTTTCAGACTCTGCTTGATGGTCTCGGAAGCTAGTTTCATAACGCCCTTGTCCCCTGACATGGTTGGTTTAGACGTTGTGCTGTCAGCATCTCTGACAGCAGCGTGAGCTTTCCCAACTTCCTGATCATTGGCTGGGGCAGGCGCATATGAGAGCATTGGTGGTACAGCAGCAGGCATTGTATTGGTATCAGCAGATACTTGAGGTTCATCAGCAGGCGCAGATGAGTGTAGCTGCGAACGCTGTGTCAGCAGGTGCATGAGGTACATCAACTAGCGCCACAGCCACTATAGATACTGGTGCATTGCTGGACATTGCGAGCTGGTGTTCATTCTCATGAAAACCAACATGGGCCCACAAACGTTGCAATCAATAACAAACCAACGGACTTTAAAATGCTGAACAGTAAACAGCAGGCATGATTTCACGGTACACGCATTCGCACACTATCACACAAAACTCACCATATTCTCCTCGTAAGGGAGGGAGCCCTGCCATGGTGTTTATGGTGAGCACGCTGCTTGCTTGCCTTCAGCATGCCTGCCATGAAGCTGGCTGAAAAGGGGAGAAGGGAGATGCAGGGAGGAGTGGTAGGAGGTGGGCAGAGAGGGGATGTGCTGGCCAATTGCAATCCAAGTTTGGATGGCAAACAGAGCTGGCATGGAAGGGGATAGGCTGTCACAGGGCTAGGGGCAGGCAGTTCAAAACTCTCCATGACTGCCACGCCCCCTAGCAGTCTGCGCTTGGCAGACATTTTGTTGCAGACACAGTGTCTTCTGCAGCCAGACAGCTTTTTCCTTCAGCCCAGGTAAGGGGTTTTCTTTTGTTTCCCCTCCAACCCCCTCCCACCCCAACCAGACTCACACACACCCCAGTCCCCTCCCAGCTAGCTCACCCCCACCTGCTCCCTCCACCACCCCTCCCTCCCTGGTCAACCCCCTCATCCAATCCCAGCTAGCCCACTCCCCAGCCAGGCCTCTCAGCATCCCCCAACCCACTGAGCTACCTCACCCCCGCCTCACCCTCTCCCAGATCCACCAGCCAGCCCACCCTCCCTGTAAACTAGAACAACACTATCTCTTAGTGTTGGGTAACAACTTCGGGGTGGGGATGCTCATGGATTGGCTTGTGTAGCGGGGAAAAAGCTTAGAATAAACCCTGGATCGGGTGATGAGCGAAACACCAATTTGCCCCAAGTTGAGCTGTGTGTCTAAGCAGCACCACATGGTGAACACAGGGCCAAACTGGTGTTCATATCAAGGTCAAAACACACATTCAGACACCTGTTGATGTTATGTCTAAAGACACCCAGTGTAACATATGACAGCACTGTTCTCCACCCCCAGCTGCCACTTTCCCTCCCTTCTCCCTGCATCCCATGCCATGCACCTCCAGCAGCACCCCAAAGAGCAGCTCAGCCTGGCAAGCTGAGCAGGAAGGAAAAGGGCTTGTTAGGACTCAGAGCTCAGCCAGGCAGGATCCCAGCACAGTGGCAACCAATCCTCGAAGCATCCCATTCTGTACAAGGCAGGTTTCTTGCTGTCCCAGCAACTCTAAACAGCAGCAACTGGGACTGGAGGGAGTAGAGCCCCAGGGGTGAGTGGCTGAGAGGAGATGCAAAGAGAGCCACTGGGTAGGGTGCTGCATTGGGAAAGCAACTGTTGCTGTTTGCTGGGGGTTGGAGATAGTTGAAGGTGTGTCCCCAAGACGCTTAAATTTCTAGTGACCCTGCTGAAATCTTCACTGAGCTGAAAAGGTCCTGGGGATCTGTGAAGGCAGATGGCTAAGCAGCATGCAGCAACATAAACTGATGCTTTCAGACAAGCAAATTGATGGGAGTGGGGGGAGCATGGCCACCACATGGCTCTGCCACAGAGCACCCACATATGTGGCAGGCATGGGGAGCTAAACAAACAGGTAACTCCCAGTGTGACTATCAGCCATGCGGGCAGCTGCCGCGCATTTGGCTTGCCTCACACGGTGCACTCTGGATTTCCCGGCATGGCTCGGTGAGTGGCTGAGAGTGAGTGCTCTGTGGCTTATGGGAGCGTGCATCCAGCTGCACCACCTTCAGATGGGAGGTTGAATCTGTGGTTCATGCAGGGTAGCATCTCATCTGAAAACACCCATTGTCTGTTGACCTGGCTATGCTTCAGATGTAACGTGTCAGAATTGCAAGTAGCCAGGGTACAGCAAGGAATGGCACCCAGGACTCTTAATACAGCTGCCCTGATGCTTAACTAGCCAGCTACACTGTTAGTACTAGCGCAATAGTCTAACAGACAGCTATTTGACTACTAAGTAGTATTCAAAGCTTTTCTTGAGTGGCTCAATCAAAAGAGGGAGCTTGCAGTTTCTTCTGTAGGTGAGGTGAGAGAACTTTCAAAAGGAAACTGGAAAATCAAGAGTTCGAGTCTGCTGTAGGTGAGTGGATATTATTGTGTGTGTGTGTGATATATTTCATTTATTTAAATTTCATTTTATAAAATGTTTATTTTTTTCTAATCCAGTCTCAGGTTTAGCCTGATGACTGGCTGCCAGAGAATCCACACTTAATCAGCAATGAGCAGTCAGAGCCTCCACCCTATAAATGCCCTGATCATGGGGAAAGCGTCATTGTAGAAAGAGTCTTTATTACACACCAGAAAATCCACACAGGACAGAAACCCTAGATATGCTGGAAGTGTGAGGAAAGCTTCAATAAAAACCTAACACTCAAGAAACATCAGAGAATCCATGCAGAAGAAAACCTATAGCTTTTACTGCAGGTAAATGCTACAGGGTGAGCTCAGCCCTTAATGCACCATAGAGAATTCACCCCACAGCAAAGAAGCTCCATAAAAGCCTAAATGTGGGAAACATTTGAATGGATGTTAATAGATGAAATGGGCCCCCTCATTGGCTTCCATTTACCCTGGATTTACCTACTCATGTGAAGGGTGACCACCAGATGTTTGTCCTGGTTTGGTCCCCTGCTTGGTATCATCCCCCAAAAGAGGAAGCATGCCGTGCGGGATAACCCAGCCTGAACCAGAGCAATACACTTCCCTGGGACTGCTTTCTGTCTGATGGGGGGCCCACGGAGCAGGCTGCATTCACCAGCATAGATTCACCGTTGCAACCTAAAGCGGTCGCAGGAGCAACCGCAACTCTATGGTGGAGGGAGCCAGCCTACAGATGCTGGGGGAAGTGCCAGTCCTTCTACTGGGATCATCATGGGGCCCACAAGAGGAAGTTACGAGGGGATGGCACCAAGTAATTTCAGCATCTGGAGGGCTCCCAGTCTGTGTGTTAACACCCAGTGTGAGCTACAACCTTATTAAACATCCAAGAACCCAAACATTCCTCCAATTCCCCGCTCTCATGTCAGTTTCAGTTGGGAGACGAGGTCATGAATGGTAGCTTCCACCTAGGAAGAGGCATGGGGAAAACAGTTTAAGAAATATGATAGCAGTCCAAAAGTGTAGCTTCTGAGTGCTGTCAATGCTGCTACAGAATCATAACAAACAGGTATTCAACTAATGGGCAGTATACAAAGTACTGCTCTAGAATTTGAACTGAAAACAGCAAGCTGTGGTTGCTTTTGTGGCTTAGGTAGAAAAGCTTTGAAAAAGGAATCTGAAGGCAATGTATCAGCACTGCAAAGCTCAAGTGAGGCTTCTCCAGGAAGGCTGTGAAGCGACCAGCATCCAGTTTGCGTAGGATTAGGGCATATTAGTTAACTCTTTCCCACCTTCTGTATTTGGTTAATAGTAAAGTGAGTACTACAAATAATAGACAATTTTAACCTTGATGTAATCTTTGGTTGATATTTTGATACTTCTGATCCCTTTGGCCCCAATCCATGGTCTGTGTGCTCATGATGCTCAGACTAATCGGGCACTGGCATGCACACAGACCAGACTGGCACTGTACATATGCATATGCCACCACTCCAGACCAACCATGCCATCACTTGTGTTCGCTGGTGGTGGACTTGTGTGGCGGTGCAGTTGGACTCCAGTGGCATGCTCCGGTGGGCTGGACTCCAGTGTGGACTCCAATGTGTGTGCGCACACAGTGTCAGTTTACTCCACACACGCAGCACCAGATTGGTCTGCATGCTGTACATGCATAGACCATGAATTGGGGCCAGTGTCACATGAAAGAGAAGATTTATTTATTATTTATTTAATCATTCTTAATATCCCACCCCTCCTGCCTCAGGCAGGTCGGGGAAGCTCACAATATTAAAAAAAATACAAACATCCATAAAACATCATACTAAAATATAAATAAAATAACCAATCTCCAACCCACACCCCCTCCCCACCTTACCCGTCTCCTTCTCCAAATGCCTGGCGGAATAATACGGTCTTACATAGCTGCCAGAAGGTGAGCAAATCCAGGCAGAGGCGGGTCTCCTCCAGAAGGGAGTTCCACAGCAGCAGTGCAGTCACCGAGAATGCCCTCCTCATAGTGGCCATTCGCCAATAACACGGGACCTCAAGGAGAGCACTCCCGGCAGACTGCAGAAGCCAGGTTAGGACCCGGAGAATGAGGCGGTCCTTCAGATAAGTGGGACCCAGGCCATGTAAGGTTTTAAAGGTTAAAACCAGCACCTTGAATTGGGCCCGGAAGGCAGCCAGTGCAGTGTACACAAGACTGGAGTTATATACTTACGATGACTCATCCCTATAAGGAGATGAGCCGCTGCATTCTGCACTAGCTGTAGCCTCTGGATCATTACCATGGGCAGCCCCATGTAGAGCGCATTACAATAGTCTAGTCTCAAGGTAATGAAAGCATGAATGATAGTAGCAAGGTCAGAATTAGAAATATAGGCCGGAGCCTTCTAACCAGATGTAATTGGCGCAAGGGGCTCCCCAGCCACAGCCGCCAACTGGGCATTTAAGTGCAGCTGTGGATCTAGGAGCACCCCCAGGCTCTGGCCCTGAGAAACCAGAGGTGGGTGAACCACATCTGTGATGGGCGTCCCACCCCAGCTACCCAGCCTCACCAACCAGCATCACCTCTAATCTTGTCAGGATTCAGCCTCAATCGACTTGCCCTCATCCAGTTCCTCACAGCTGCCAGACACCAGGAAAGCACCAAGAGGAGGCCTGGGTCAGATGAAAACGAGAGGTAAAGCTGAGTGTCATCAGTATATTGATGGCACTGCACCCCAAACCCCCTCCCGATCTCACCCAGTGGCTGTATATACACATTGAACAGGAGGAGGGACAAAATAGAAACCTGCAGGACACTACACGAGAGGCCCTGGGGAGACGATGAACAGTCCCTCAGCACCACCCGCTGGGATCTCCCAGCTAGGAAAGAATGGAACCATTGAAGAACAATCCTGCTCACCCCGGTCAGCTCTCGTAGGCGGGTCACCAACACCTCATGGTCAATGGTATTAAATGCCACCAAAAGATCTAACAGAATCAGCAGGGTCAAATTTCCCTTGTCCAATTCTAGGTGCAGAGTTCATCGACCAAAGCCACAAGCACAGTCTCAGTGGTTACCATTACTTTTGCTCCTGTTTGATATACTCTGTTCTAAGAGCAAGTTGGATAGATCAAAAGAGATATTGTAATCCCTGTTATCTGATCAGTCCCCAGCAGTGATTCATCATATGTCTGTTTACTTACTTGGATCAAATAAAAAGAGCTAAAGTATTACATTCAAAATAATTTGTATTACTAATATTTGTTTTAATATTTAATGCGGATGCAGCTTTATTAGATTGGATTTTTGCTGTATTTATTCTCCTGCATTAAATTCTAGCAAAAAACATAAATAAATGATGATGGTAGCCAATGATTTCAGTGACACCAAAATTTGGCTTTTAGGGATCATTGTTAATTATGGATAGATTTTTTTAATTATTATTATACCAACATGTTATAAAAGATCTGCTTACATGAAATTCAAATAGGATACATCCCAAAGAAATATGAGTGATGTTTTCCTCCCATTCTACTCCCCTGGAGATCCTGCCAGCAAAGATGGAGACAAAGTAGTTATCCACACTCTAAACAACAACAAAGAACAACCTGACATTATTCCCAGGAGTCCACAGAAGCCCCTCTGGCAGATGCTTTCCATAGGATACAGTGGATCAGTGCCACAATGGCTGCGAATTCTAGCAATGTCGAGTCCGCAACCAGTCTTGGTATTTTGGAGCTGCACTAGCCAACCGTACCATTCTGGTGGAACTGGTTGGTAGCATCTTGTATCACTGCAGCTCTTCTCCTAGCAGCCTTTCTACCACCAGGGGCCCCATGTTAGACAAGACAAGGCTATCAGAAGTTGGTGAAATGAGTGAATGAATTTTGCCTATAGATGTGTGTGCATGTGAGAGAGAGACAGAGCACAAAGTTGGAGTTGGTGTGGTCCAGTGGATACTGTGCTGGACCTGAGTTCAAATTCTGTCACCCGTGGCCTTGGGCAAGTTCCTGTCTCACAGCCCCTCAGTTCCCTGTCTGCAAAAAGTGAAGTGTTGACAACAGACCTGACCAGCCAGTTAGCTTCATCGAGGCTTTCATGTGTGCTTCCTACACACAACCAGCTGCACCCTGGTGGGATTAAGGCATGAACAATGCATACATGGTATTAGGGATGAAACTAATATTCAGAACGAAAACAAAATTAATTGAATTCAGCTTCCATTTTAGTGAGGTAATAGGAAGTGACATTAGCTTTCCAGTCTGTTAACACAACTGAATAGTCATTTTGTTAATTTTACTTTTTTATTTGTTTGTTTATCAATATATTTAAGATATTTCATTTTGGACACTGTTGTTCGTTTTACTTTGGTTATTTTTTATTATTATTATTTTATTTATTTGTTTATTTGGTATCCTGCTAACTTCAACAATATTATTTAGTGTTAAATAATACTACCAAAGTTAACAAATAAAGGTAATAACAAATAAATGGATTCATAAACAGAATAAGTGGAATTGTTTGTAAAAATTACCCAGCTAACTGAATATGCAAATTTTACATACATGGCAAAGATAATTTGCATATTTGGTCATATGACATTGTGCAAATTATAGTCATGAATATACAATTGCATATTCACTTCAACTCTCCACAGTATCTCCTTTCACTTACTGCATACTGATATCAGTAATGTCTAATCATCTTCCTTCATCAAAGCAGTCAGTTTCAGTGCAGCCGATGTGCCCCAGAATGTGTGTATTTTTCAGCTAACAATGGCCCTTTTCACACAGACACTCTAACATGGATAAAATGGGTGTTACATTTTATTATACATGTTGCAGGGCTGCAGGTATGCTCTGTGGGTGCCCTGCAACATGTATAATAAAATGGAACACCCATTTTATCCGTGTTAGAGTGTCTGTGTGAAAAGGGTCATACACTCTTCCAGGGCAGCAAAATCCCTTCTTCAGTCTCACCTTTGTTAAAACATTGACGAGAATCCTTTCAAAACATCCATTTGAAATGGCAAGCTTGATTTATTATGCTTGCAAAACATCTGGCCCTGTTGAAGATTATTGGATAACATTTGTGAAAGATAACAATAGGAAACATGAAACATGTTAAACTTTTTCCTGTGTAAAAGATATTTTCAAATAATGGGACCAAACTGATTGTGCACTCGGAGAGACCTCAGAGTCAGGTAGTCTGTAAAAGGAAAAAAGTCAAATCCCCTTGTCTCCTTCCACCATGGAAAACATTGGACAAGACTCATATTTGTATAGATTTAACAAAGAAAAATACTATCTTTGTTGAGTTAGATTTTGCTATGAAGAAAATCTTCCAGTAGTTTTGTCATCCTGGATATGTGATCAAAGCCACAGTTAAACAAGTGAGACTTAAGGCCGAAGCTGCTGAACCAGATGTAACTGTCGGAAAGCCCCCTTCGCCACCGTCTCCACCTGGATAGCCAAGCGGAGCCGGGAATCTAGGAGCACCCCTAGACTCTGCACCTGGGAGACCAATGGGGGACAAACCTCGTCAATGATGGGGAAAGTCACACCCGTTGCTCTCCCCACCAACATTACCTCCATCTTATCAGGATTCAGCTTCAGTCGGCCCAGTCCCCCACAGCCATCGAACATTGGGAAAGCACAGACTGCCAGGCCTGGGTCTGATGAAAATGAGAGGTACAGCTGAGTGTCATCAGCATGTTGATGACAACTCACTCCGAACCACCTCACGACCTCACCTGATGGCTGCATGTATACGTCGAACAAGAGCGGAGACAGAATAGAACCTTGCAGGACATCACACAAGAGGTCACGGGGGGAAGATGACTTATCCCCCAGCACCAGCCATAGGGTCCTACCAGCTAGGTAGGAATGGAACCATTGTAGAACTGTCCTACCCAATCCTGCCCGGTCCCACAAGCGAGTCACCAACAACCCATGATCAACCGTGTCAAAAGTAGCCGAGAGATCCAATAGCACCAGTAAGGTCGAATGTCCTTGGTCTATCTCCTGGCACAGGTCGTCAACTAAAGCCACAAGTGCAGTCTCAGTGCCATACCCTGGGCAAAAGCTAGACTGGAAGGGATCTAGGAAACTGAGGCCATCTAGATGCTCCTGGACCTGCTGAGTCACCACACGTTCAATAACCTTCCCTAAAAAGGGAAGGTTAGAGACTGGCCAATAGCTGGTGAGCTAATCAACATCAAGTGATGGTTTCTTGAGCAGAAGCCGGACCACCACCTACTTCAAACATTCCGGCACTCTACCCTCTCGAAGGGAGGCATTGATCACCCCCACCAGCAACAACCCTAATGTCTCCCGGCAGGCCTTAACCAGCCAGAACAGACATGGATCCAGTTCACAACAGGTGACCCTAACCACTCCCAGAACACAAGTTTTCACAATAATCTCACAAGTTTTCTGACTGTGGTGCTCAATCTGGTGGCATAATTGTTTCCATGAGATTTTCATCATCTTTGGCCAAAGTCCCTTGCGATCAGCCATGAAGACTGGCAAGGTTCTCCTGTGTACAAAGGCCTGTATTCTCAGCGATCCAAAGTGCAGCAAGCAGTGGGGAGACAAAATTGGCTTTAAGGTTCTGTTCATACAAGGAAGTTACAAGTGTTCACATGACAGGACATTTTCAGACAAGACACTCCCCACCCACCTCCCACCCACTATACATGTTATCAATCAATAAATATTTTATTTGTGAAGCCTTTGGCTATTACAAAACATAAAAACAAAGTAACAAAATATTTCTCTTGTAGTATAACAATCGCCAATACATTTCCAAGACAAAAATAAGTGAATAGCTCACTTTGAATATAAACCCTGGGCATCACAAGTACATTTCCAAGATGAAGAAAAATGAACATACTTCATATATAAACCCTAAACATAGGACTATACTTTGATATCCCACTTACGACTATACTGTACTATACTTTGATTAGCCCAAATTACCACTCCAACCATAACTACTCCTCTGTACTCGATGTACGTCGTATGTATTGCCGTTACTCAATCTTCCTGGCAGACGCTTATGCTTTATACCTGCGTGAAACCACCAGACCAAAATAAGCGACTTGGCGGGATACGAAGGAGTCTACTGGGTTTAACATCAGCCTTAACATAATGGTATGGTTGTTTACTGCCAGCTGGAAAAGGAGGGAGTTGAAAAGTCTTTTCCTTGGAACCATCAATGCAGGACAATAAAGTAAAACATGGACCAAGGAGACAACCTCCTGCAAATCACATAAGGTACAATACCGGGCTTCTCTAGGGATACCCGTGCCTATACATGTTACAGGGCACCCATAGGGCAACACTGCAGCCCTGCAACATGTATAGTGGGTGGATAGTGGGTGAAGAGTGTCTTGTCTGAAAACGCCCGTAGTCATTTGTATAGGGGGTAATTTGTATGCTTACTCCATGGTAATAATCTTCGTCTGAGTCACTGTTCTTCCATTTCCAGGGTAGAACTACTCTGGAATGCAAGAAGTCTTATGAACAAACCTCAGCTAAATTACTGCAGGGTGCTTACACTCAAGGGGTACTTCAACATGCCACACACTCAAGGGGTACTTTAATATGTCATGAAAATGCAGCTTTAAGAGTTGCCGCATTCAAGCGGTATTCCTGTGGCATTGGGGATTTTCACCAAGTACTGAACTATTAACCAATTGTTACAACAGTTCAGATGCCACAAAGTAGCAAAATAGACCCTCACCTCCCCCTTTCTCACCACAGGGTTACCAGGAGATGCTTTTCAAAGCATTTCAAGCCATTTTCATGAAATTTTAGAGAACCAATAGAAAAGTGCCATGGAGAATTTGCACAATTGTGTCTTTTGTCTTTCCCTAATTCCGAGGCAGACCACAAGCTGAACTAACCTTCAGAACTCTTAGGACCCTCTGACCTCCCACACCAACTGAAGCAGGGGACAGGAATATCATTATTATTTATATAGCACAAGCAATACGCCTGACACCGATTGGTCATGATTGTGAGGGACCTGGCCTTGAACTCGCATCCAAGTGGTGGCCGTAAGAACATAAGAAGTGTTATACTGGGTCAGACAAGTGGTCCATCTAGCCCAGCATCCTGTCACCAACAGTGGTCAGCTCTGATAGCTCAAGAGCTCTATACCTTTGGTCATGGAGGTCTGAACCATCTCCTACGGACCACTCCCAACTACTGGTAGCCAGGGGTTTGAACCCCAACTGGTAGGCATTTATAGCTCTATCCAATTTCTGTTTGAAGCTAGTTATGCTCCAGAACCGTATTGTCTGCTGTGTGAAAAGTATTTCCTTTTGTTCGTTTTAAATTTGCCACCATTTAACTTCAGAGAGTGGCCCCTTGTTTTCTTATTGTAAGAAAGGGCAAACACCAGTTCCCTATTTACTTTCTCCAGGCCACTCATGATTTTATAAACTTCTATCATGTCCCCCTCAATCTTCTCTTCTCCAAGCTAACCCCCCGCTAACCTGTTGAGCCTCTCCTCATATGGAAGTCAATCTGTTCCTTCTATCATCCTTGTTGCCCTTCTCTGAATGTTTTCCAGTTCTATTTTATCTTTCTTGAGATGGGGCAACCAGAACTCCACACACTATTCAAAGTGGGGTCGTACCAAAGAAACATTATAAAGAAACATTATAATACTTTCCATTTTATTCTCTATTCCTTTTGCAATGATCCCTAGCATTCAGTTTGCCTTTTTAACTGCTGTTTCATATTGAGCTGATGTCTTCAAGGAACTATCCACAGTGATTCCAAGATCCTTCTCCTGAGTGGTTACATCCAGATTAGAACTTACCACTGCATATGTGTAACAGTGAGGATTAGTTTCCCCTATCTGTATCACCTTGCACTTATCAACATAGAATTTCATTTGCCATTTTAATGCCCATTCACTCAGTCGTGCAAGATCCTAGTTGCTCAGGATCTGTCTAGGTCTTACCTATCTTGAATAATTTGGTGTCATCTGCAAATTTAGCCACCTCACTCTTTATTCCCTTTTCCAGATCGTAAATGAATTTGGAGCGGCATAAATTGTTGTTTTGGAGCAGCATACAAGTATAAATTGGTTTAAAGTAGTTGGCTTTGAGTTGGCTGAAATTAAAATTGAAGTTGCATGTTCAGTTCTGTAGTGGATTCCCTTTCTCAGGAGCTCATGATCAGCACACAGGGGAGAAAATGTGATGGATCATAAAAAGCGTCATGCTCCCATCCTGCAGCTGCATTATCCCAGGAACCTCAACCCCTAATTCTGCCACACAGGGATGATCACCCCCACCAGCAACGACCCTAATGTCTCCCGGCAGGCCTTAACCAGCCAGAACGGGCACGGATCCAGTTCACAACAGGTGACCCTAACTACTCCCAGAACATTTTCACAATAATCTCACAAGTTTTCTGACTGTGGTGCTCAATCTGGTGGCATAATTGTTTCCATGAGATTTTCATCATCTTTGGCCAAAGTCCCTTGCGATCAGTCATGAAGACTGTCTTGGAAATGTATTGGCGATTGTTATACTACAAGAGAAATATTTTCTTACTTTGTTTTTATGTTTATGTTTTCGCTCTACTCTGTCTGACTCTTTATCCTGCTGAGCCACTATTTCCTATACCTACGATTGGTTTACCCTTATCCTTGCAACATGGACCTGCCTGCTGTCATTCTCATCGTAACCAAGCCAAGTACGTGCACTTGAGACCTCGCATCATCATGAATGTTTGACCCCTTGTCTCTCCCTCTGTTCCCCTTCCAAGTCTCTCCCCCCAGCTCCTGTCTCTCAGATTGTAAGCCCTAGGGGCAGGGACCGTGTCTATTTTATTACTTTGTAAAATGCCAGGTACACTGCTGGCGCTATATAAATGTTTGTTAATAATAATAATAATAATAATAATTAATAATAAAGAGCGGGGGACTTCTCCCCCCTGTTGGAAAATTCCATGTTGTGCCATTCCCTTGCCCCTGCTCACAATTTATTTAAAATGTAGTCTACTGGACCAAACACAGGATTCTAAGTCAGGGTTCCCCATCCTAATATGAGCAGGGATGACAGCATCCTGTATTCTACGGGATGTTCCATATTACTGAATGTCACAGCTCCATCCTTACTTTTAATTTTTTGATATGGAAACTTTAATTTTGAGTTTGGTCAATGACTCACTGGGTGACACGAAGCAAATCATCGAGTCTCCTGGTGCCTTCAGGCTTATTTGCAAAAAGTGCAGCACAAGGACACAGAACAGGGGCTCCTGGGTGGTGTGGAGAGGATCTGTGGCACTAGTAAAAAAAACACCACCACCAAACCCTGACAGTCTAGGTGGATTGTGTGAATGAGCTCTTAGTTTCACTACCTGTAAAAGCAGGGATAATGTTACCACCCCAAGGGAATAATGAGAGGCATAATTAATGTTTGTAAAGTGTTTTGGAGATCTCTGGCAAGCTATTCTTATTTAAACACAGTTGGTTCTGTGCGGATGGTGACTGTATAAATACCACAGTAGATAACAGTGGTGAAATTAATAATGGATTTGCTATTCACAGATAGCATTCACTTTTCAGCTAGCTAGCTATGGGTGTTTTCAGACATGACGCTAACCCCAGTTTAACCATACTCGAACATTTCTTATGCATGTTGCAGGGCTGTATTGGTGCCCTATGCAGCCCTGCAACATACATAAGAAATGTTCAAGTGTGGTTAAACTGGGGTTAGCATCATGTCTGAAAACACCCCATGTCTCTGAATAATATTCACAACTAAATGGATATTTGCATAGTTGCCTATTCAAATTGGTAGTTCACTTATTTGGTTACTTCATTTCAGCTCTTTGGCTTGCACTGTTGTTAGTGTTAATAGTAGCAAAATTACTTAATCCAAATGGAGATCTGATGAAGTAGGGACCGAATAGCAGTTGTTATTAGTTTGGGCAGATATGATTTGAAGTGGGAGAATTTGATGAATAAGATATTCACTGTGGATATTTGTTTTTCCCTCTCTAGTAGATAAGCGACATTGCCACAAAATGCTTTGTAATGAATCTGCAGGATGTTATTGGGTATCATTACCACTCATTTCAACACCATGCCTCCCAACATTACCTACTTAGGAGTGGCAGTCCCTCTTTGGCTGCTGAATTCTACAGTCCCACTTTCAAGGGTTTAAAGTCCCTCTTTCAGAAGAGAGAGACAAAAAAAAAGAAGCAGGAACTCAAACCTCAGGCACCGTTTTCCTGGTTGCCTCCCAGGAAACGCGCCTGAGATGACACTGGGGAGATGATGAAGTGTGTGAGGGGTGGAGCTTGTTCATAAGGGGTGGAGCTTATTGGCCAAGGGGGCAGGACTTGCCCTGATATGGCCACTCAAAAATGTCAGGAGGTGTGCAACAGTCAGCCAAGAAAGGGCTCCCTAGTCCCTTCAGCACAGGCAAAAGGAAAAGGTATTAACATTGGAAAACCAGAAGGCACATAGTTCTGTAGCAGACTAGAAAGCTGTATGTGAGCAGGAGTGGCATGCTAGAGGCAGCATACTGGAAACTGAATGTTGAAGGGTGGGGGAGTTAGTAGCCTGAGAACTAGAGTTGAAGAACCGGAAAACAGGGCAGAAGCTCACTCTAATGCTGGCAAGGAACCAGCAGCTGCTGCGGTGGGCACATAGAGAGTTGTGGTCTGCATGCAAGGAGGTGCCATAGAGGAGACCCAAGAAGATTTTTTTTACTTCATTTTCTATGTAAGAAACTGCCCTAGGATCAGGGTTAGGAACTGTGGTTTCACCTTTTATTTGTATCTTCATTAAAAAAATCACTCCTGCCAGCCCTTGCAAAGCAATCCTCTTTCTTGTTCAGGGCTGCCAACGCTTGTGGGTTTATTGTGAGCTGAGTTATTAGGTGCATTCTTAAAGTAGATGAAATTGTGGATGAAATTGTGGATGAAATCCAGTGGATGAAATTGTGACAGTCTCAGCTTTGATTCAGTTAACCGACTGCTTCTCTGGGGAAAAATGGTCGCCTTGGAGATTGATAACAGGCTTCTCCTTCTAATTCAGACCTTGTACTCTAATACCACCGTGGCAGTTAAGGTGGATGTTGCTGGCCAGCTTACGCCAGATATTGTGGTTGAGCAGGGGGTGAAGCAAGGCTGTGTACTGGCGCCTTCCCTCTTCAATCTTTTCATTAATGATCTTGTACCCCAAATGAGACAGGAGAGATTTTTTTCCTCCGAAATTGTCGTAGAAGTCTGTTGGCGCCCTTTTGTACACTGACAATTTGGTTCTTCTCTCCCAGACTAGTGAGGGATTTCTGAGGCAGCTCACAGCCTTTGTAGATTACTGCCGGGTTAATTATCTCTCTATCAATTATTCTAAGTCAAACATTCTTGTTTTTTCCCATAGTAGGCAGATCTATAGATGGCCTATTGGGGATTCCCAATTCCAGCAAACTAAATCTTATAAGTACCTGGGGCTCTACTTCACTACTGATGGGTGCTGGAGTGAGCATATCAGGAAATTGGAAGTGGCTGCTAGGAGCCAAATGCTAGCAATTTTAAGATTATTTACTGGGACAGGGAGGAAAAATCTGGAGGTTGCCCTGAAAGTCTTTGAGGCCAAGGTCAGGGCATCATTTCTTTATGGTGCTGAGTTGTGGGGCCCTTTGGTAAAGGGTAACTTGAACTCCCTGCAAACTAGGTTCCTTGGTACCATCACCAAACTTCCTCATGGGACTGTGGCAGCTGCCATAAGATTTGAGGCAGGTACTCGTGGCTGGTCCACGGTGGCCTGGGAGCAGGCGTCTCTTTACTGGTTAAAAGTGAACAGGGCTCCATGGGATAGCCTTCTTCAATTAATGTTCATGGATACTTTTGTTAGTCCTTGGCACACAGCGGTAGTACGGTACCTGGCCTGTACAGGCTTTTCAATTCCATATCTCCAGACAAAAGTCCCGGCAGTTGCTAAGCGGGAGATAGCCACCAGAGTGAGAGACATAGACCGCCAAGAAGATCTGGCGATGATGGCTGGGTCACGCCATCTATTGAGGCATAGTTTTTGGGTTCCACCGATTGGACATAGGGCACATTATTTTGGAATGGCTGCCACTTTTAGTGAAAAGCATTTATTTCTCTGTGCTAGAGTGAATGCATTACCCACAAGCATTCTGTTCGGACGTTTTGTCGGGACACCATACGGGGATTGTCTGTGCCCCTATGACTCTGTGGTTGCAGAATCTACACATCATATTCTGTTTGAGTGACGCTTATATGACCCCATTCGGGGAAAATACTTGCAGACTCTTATAGATAAGTTTCCTGGAGCAACTGATGAGTTTCTGACCCAGATGGCCCTTGCTGATGAGCAGCCTGAGGTTTCTTTTTCTGTTATGAAATTTTTACTGCATGCTATAGAGATGAGGACTAAATTTTTGTATTATAAGCTCTAGGAATTTTTTATTGGTTTGTACATTTAATAGTATTCCCTATTTTATTTTATGGAAATTTAATTGATGAATCTCTTCAATAGCTTCGCCTTAGATGCTAAGAAGTGTACCTTGGTCTATTTCAATTCTTATGATCTAGTGAATTGGATTCTCTGTATTTAGGATTTTGTGTATTTGTATAGTTTGTTTCATTCTTGTATTTGTTTTGTGCGTTGACAATGGCCTAAGGTCACGTCATTCTAATAATAAAATTTGAGCTTTTATTTTAAGAAGTAATGATTGTGGTCTTCATGGTTGTGAAGCATAACACAAAATGGGTAACACAATGAGTCTGCTCTGAAGACTGCAAACTCAGGAGGTACACAAGAACACTTAATCTGTTATTTTGTTTAATATCTCATGATTTTTAATGCATTTGGGACATAACCCAGGTCTTTTGCCCATCTGAGGGATACTACTGTGGTTTTTCGTAGTGCACAAGTGGTCTGAGGAATGTGCTGAGGGCTGCAGCCTGAAACCTGTGTTCCTGGAGGACCTAGAGTGATTACCTATGGAGTCATGGTGCACACAGCATCCTACCAGAGGCCTTCGGACCAGTGTATGAATACACTTGCCATAACATCCTGCCCTGGGATTCCTTACAGTATTAATCTGTAAGACCCCAAACCACTGACTTGTGATCAGGGCCAGCTTTAGGAACTGTGGGGCCCAGGGTGGGGGAGAAACGCGGAACCTCAGTCTCCCTAGGGGCACTCCCCGGCTCAGTTGAGGGATGCTACCCGGGCCTGGGCTCAGGGACGGGAGGAGGAACACTTCCCTCCACCCATCCCCAAGCCCAGCCATTTTGGGGGCACTTACCTCTCTATCGTCGTTGTGGCGTTGCCCCTCGCCGTCCTGGGCGCTGTGCTGGGTCGACTCGCCGGCTCCCTGTGGTGGGCTCCAGTGGCAGCGGGTGCAGCAGTGGCAGATTAAATCTGCCACCGCGCCGCCTGCCGCCACCAGAGGTTGCAGGGAGTGTGAGGCAGAGGTGGGGCCTCCGCCTCTACCTCACGTCCGCTGGCCCCCTCTGCTGTCTGTCAGACTCGGCCAGGGGGAATGAGAGAGAGGCAGAGACCCCACCTCTCTCACATTTCCCCTGGCCGAGACTGGCAGACAGTGAAGGGGGGGGGCACGGAGTGAGGGAGAGGTGGGGCCTCTGCTTCTCCCTCACTTCCACTGTCCCCCTCCACTGCCTGTCAGTCTCGGACTCGACCAGGGGGAATGAGAGAGAGAGAGAGAGGCCCTGCCTCTCCCTCCCTGGCTGAGACTCAGGGAGGCCGGGCCTGGGGCGGCTGCCCCGCAATAAGGTCGGCCCTGCCAGGGGGAATGAGAGACAGGCAGAGGCCCCACCTCTCCTCCCTGGCCAAGACTCATGGGGCCCCCATGCTCGGGGTCCCCAGCTCCCAGCCACTGTCAGGCCAGGAGCTGGGGCCCCCAAGCATTGGGCCCCCCCAGGAGTGGGGCCTGGGGCATCCGCCCTGAGCCACCCTGCAGTAAGACCGGCCCTGCTTATGATTCAACTGGGACTATTCACAAGGAAGAGGCTTCAGGCTGTGCTGTTGTTAGCCTTGGCTGTTTGAGGCAGAGCACTGGAACTTTCTGGCAGAACCTGCCCTTCCTGCTGCTTCTGATGCTGCTTCAGACCTGGCTCTCCCAGAGCCACAGCAGTGCCCATTGGGACGGGGTGAGTCCGTGGCCATTTATCCCTTCCCCTTCCATTGACTTGACTGTAGCCCTGTCCACTAAGAGTACTACGATGTATGGAGCTCTGTGTGGTGTGTGGCCATGTTGGAAAAGGATGAGGCAAAGCAAAGGGATTCTGTCTCTTTCTGACATGGTCACACCCCCTTCTGAGCATCATGACATCATGATGCTCCTCAGGAGGCTGGACACATCGGAAAGAGGTGGGTGGTCCCAACTTCAGCCCAAACTCCACTTCAGACAGGGATCTGCTTTCAGGGTTGTATTCTTTATGCCTAACTATAACCCTGCATTACTTACGGCTCTCCACAGTGCACAACAACTGAACCTCTTCTTCTGGCTTTAATTCATCTGTCTACTTTCCCTGATTGGCTGATGTTAATATTAGAATTAACACCATATTTGGTGTAAGTAAATGGATGAGATTTTTCTTTTATATTGAGAACAAATGTGAAGCTGTTGATGATCCCAATTTTTTGCTTTCCTATTGGCACTTGAGAGCTATGAAATACAAATGCGAATGACTGATCCTGGAGATCTTAATCCAGAAAAACTCCACATTGGCTTACGTGTGTCTTTGAGACCAAAAAAGGAGAGAATGGACACAAGTCTCCACCATTAAAGTCAATGGTTCAGCTCCCATGCAATGTAATGGATCGAGGTTGTACCTCTGGGTAACAAAATGACAGAAATCCTCCTTTGCAGGATAATATTTCTACTGTTCATAGAACTCTCATGTAATAAGCAATCTGGCAAAATTTTAGACACCTCCAACTACAGCAGTGCTGCTTACCAGCTTGCCAAGCTAATTCTAGCATAAATGTTTATGACCAACAACTTGAAAAAACTTCAGATCAAAACTCAGCAGACCAAGTAATCTTCAGCTCAATCCAACAGAGGTTAGCAAAAAGATTTAAAATATTTTCAGTAAAACAATTAAGGAAAAGGGACATTGATTAACTGCATTTATAACCAGTAGAAGTGTACTTCAAGTCAAATAATGCTAACACAAATGTTTTGAAAATCAAAGGCACTTTAGAAACCACAAGAATAACTTTTACAGCAGGAAAAATGACAATATAGAGATTTAATATATTTTTTCAGAGATACGCATGGAAGGAGTGGCCTAGTGTGTAAAGTATCTGGTTCTAAAACACTTTACAGCCCAAAAGGATCAATGCATCCTTCAACTTTCAGATAAAGTTAAGACTCTGTGGCTAATATAATATATTAGGTTGGGTCATAGGCTGTTTAAGTTTAGCTTTGCTCAGACTCTCTTTGCTACATTTGGTAGGTCAATCAAGAGCAAGAGGCACTACAGAACTGGTGGGAGGAAGGGGCAGGGAAGAATTTAGATTTATTAGGAACTAGGGAACCTTTTGTGGAACCTATACCGGAAGGATAGGCTCCACCTGAACCAAAATAGAACCAGACTGCTGGCAGGTGCTAAAAATCAAAAAGGAGGCACGTGGCTTGGAACCCACAAGTGGTAGCCCCTAGTGAAAGTGCTAATAGTGATCACAATGGAATTCGATTAGAACCTACCAGCCGCCACTGTTGCAGAAACCAAGTTCCTAGACACCATAAATGATTGCTTCCTGGAGCAGCTTGTCTTGGAAGCACTTTAGATCTTGTCCTAACTGGAGCAGAGGGCCTAGTGGAAGTGCCAATAGTGATCACAATGGCCCTATTTACAAGGATGGAGGTGGGTGGGAGGATGGGTGTTTAGCTGAGGTGGGTGTGTGTCTGTTTATTTTATTTATTATTTATTTATTTATTATAAAATTTGTATGCCTCCCCCTCCTGCTGAAAGCATCTTGGGGTGGCTAACAACATATTAAAACAAATTAAAACAGTACAACAATAATACAGTTAGAAACTCCATAGTAAAACAAATTACACCCCACCCTAACCCAACCCACCCACCCCAGCTCTCTCAGGAAAGGCACGGTGAAACAGCCAAATCTTACATTTTCTATGGAAAGAGGGGAGGTCGGTGGTCAGGCAGACCTCCGGCAGGAGGTAGTTCCACAGTCATGGCACAGCCCCAGAGAACAACCTCCACAAGGTTGACACCCGAGAAACCCTGTCATGGGGATGGTTAGTAGGGGGGCAAGGTGGGGGAAGGAATCCGGGAAGGGGAGCTCAGGGAAGAGCCTGTGGGAAAGAAGGACCTCTCAGTGCATCTCGGAGTCCTCTGGGACTGCTCTCATCTTGAGGCCAGGGAGCCTACTTCAGAGAGGGTCTGGCTCATCATCGAGGTCAGAGAGAAGAGAGACAGAACCCCACACCAAATACACCAACTGGGAGACTACCACACAAAAGGGGGCCAGGAATAGCATGGAAGGCAGGTAGCTAAGTCAAGCCCACATTACACAAGTCCTTGTGCCTCCTTGAAGGATATCACATGTATCCCAGGAAGGGGTTTGACACACACAGCTTAGGAGGGGCCAGGGAGCTGGGCTGAGACACAAGCATGATACCCCTGAGAGGGGTTCAGCAGACAAGGGCTATAAGAGGGAGGAGGAGCGGGGCTAGGGTGCATGCATAATACCCTGGAGAGGGGTTCAATATCTAAAGGCTATAGGAGGGAGGCGGAGCAGGGCTAGGGCACATGCACAAGGCCCCAGAGAGGGGTTCAACATCCAGAGGCTATAGAAGGGAGGAGGAGCAGGACTAGGGCACACGCACAAGACCCCAGAGAGGGGTTCAACATCCAAAGGTTATAGGAGGGAGGAGGAGCAGGGCTAGGGTGCATGCACAATACCCCTGAGAGGGGTTCCACATACATCGGCTATAGGAGGGAGGAGGAGCGGGGCTAAGACATACAAGGGAACACTTACTACATTCAGCAGCAACTGGATAAGGTTGCAGCAGTTCAAACCACAGGACTCTATGGGGGGGGCGGGGTTAAGAGAGATTGCTCCACCAGCTCCCTGAGGCCACACTAAGACTTACATACTATCTGGTGGTCAATCAGGGAGCTGGGGAGGCAGGGCCAGAAGAACAAGCTACAGCTGGGGAAGGGTGTGGACATGCACGGTTGAGAAGACAGGGGAAGCCTAAGAATGAGAACTACGGGCTGATATCAAGTCCACAGGTGGTGCAGGCCCCAACTGCACCCGTCCCGCATCCCAAAGGGCAGGGTTTAAACGCCTGGACCTTGACAGTACCCCCCAAGCCTCCCCTCCCAGGGGCTAGGGACCCGATGGAACGGCTGGCCGAGCACAGTGGCTCCTACCATTAGTGGACCAAGCAACAGCCAGATGAGACAACACAACCAGACTTATAATAATGTACAAACACAAACATGGAAAATGAAGGACTAGCATGGGACAAACAGGAAGGGATGTAAAAGGGCGTGAAGAAGAGCAGAGATGGCTTGCAGTTGTGACTGCACACTATGTAGTAAACATATAATGGGCAAAACAAGCGACCATGGTGGAGGGACCCAAAATACAGGGCTAGGTGCATAGGGTATGGTATGTGGAGGGGGAGCTAATAAGTAGGGTATGACAGGGGGGAGCAGGGTGGCACAAGATAACGAACAGGGGGAGGAACAGGCAAGATGGCACCCCCAGGCAGTGGAGTCGCCAAAAGAGGGCGGATCACGATTTCTGGTGAGAGGGCTGCTGGTATGGACCAGGTAGCAGCTCCTGACAGCACGGCTATTGATGGGGGCCGGGCCACAGTCTTAAGTGATGGAGCTGCCGGTAAAGGCCTAGTGGCAGTCTCTGGTGGTAAGGCTGGAGATAGGAACAGGGTAACCAGTTCTTGTGGCAGAATTGTCGATAGGGGCCGAGCAATAGTTTCTGGTGGTGGAGCCACCAAGGGGGGCTGGGCGACCATCTTTGGTGGCAAGGTCGATAGCAGTGGTCATGGAGCAGTCTCCGACAGGAACCACACCGCAATGTCAAATGATGGAGCCACCGGTAGAGGTCAAGCAACAGTCTTTGGTGGTACGGCCATTGATAGGAGCTGCACAGCGATTTCTGGTGATGGGGCTGTTGGTAAGCGCTGAGCAGCAAGGTGGTGAAGCCTCCAATTGGAGCTGGATGCCTATCTTCGATGGTGGATCCACTGGTGGGGGCTGAGTAGCCCCCTCTGGTGGCGGAGTTGTCGGTTGGAGCCGACCCGCAATCTCACGTGATGGGGTTGCCAGGAGGGATCGAGTAGTAGTCTTCGGTGGCAAAGCCGCCGGTAGGGATGGAATGGCACTCTCTGATGACCGAGCTGTTGGTAGGGGCTGGGTAGCAGTCACTGGGGGCAAAGTTGCCAGTAGGAATGGGGTAGCAATCTCGAGTGGCAGAGTTGTCCGTATAGGTTGAGCAGCCGTCCCTGGTGGCAAAACCGCTGGTAGGGGCTGAGTAACAATCTCTAGTAGCGGAACAGTCAGTAGAGACCGAGTAGCACTCTTTAGTGGCCATGGGACTGTGGGCAAAGTTGGGTTAACCAATGATATCCCTGCTTGCCTAGTAGATGCAGCCTGCCAGTGTTGCTCTATGCTTTCTCTTGTACAGAGGGCTTGTGACCAAGAGGCCCTCACCGTTGTGGCACCTGCCACATCTCATTCGAGAAGTACAGACCCTTGAAAGACACAAGGCATGGAGGGACCACTCAGCACAGGGTTCCCTGTAGTCCAGGGTGTTATTGCAGACAGTTGTGGAATCCTCCAATTTGTGACAGGCTGGAAGCGTAACTGAGGGTCAGGGTAGATTTCTCTAAGAGTCCCTGGCTCTCGCTGGATCAGTGGAAGGCTTCGTGTGATGCCTGAAGACATAGGTACCCTTGATATTACCTTGCTTAAAAGCCGCTGAGGAGGACGAGATACTGCTATGTGCATGAATGAGACCATAGGGGCGGTTGACGGCCCTTTCAGAAGTGCTACTCCCCCCAGGCACAGAAAGGGCGACGTAGAGGAAGCTCTACTTTTCAGGGCGACACCCTGGATAATTGTCCCTATAACTGCTATTCGTGGAGTAGCTGGTGTCTGCGGGACACCCTTAGCGGTAGGGGTAGTTTCCTGGGTTGCAGCTACCAAGGATGGGGTGGAAACGGTGATGGGGAGTTCCTGTGATCCATCTCTAATGAAGGTGGGTTGCCATGGGGCTGTCTTAGTGTGTCTAGTAGCGAGCTGGTCAATCAATCAAATTTTTATTTGGATACCAGCTTCCGCCATGACCCAACATAAAATCATAACAAACAAACAAACGACATACAACATATAACATAAACAGCGTATAATACAACAGCCATTTAAATATTAACATATATATCAGCTTACCAGGTTGAAACAGAAAAAAAGGTTAACATCCCTAATCAATTCCCATAACCGAGCAAGAGCAAACAAGCTGCTTGGGAGCTACTACTTTTACTAAGTCACATAGAAGATAAATTATTAAACAGTCTGAAGAATTTCCTTCTGAGTTCTTACTGCTAAAAGAGCAAAGGAAGCCACAGCGTTGACAATTAAGTCATCATCAGATGACATAAGCCATATCATCCTCTGATCTACAGAAAGAAAGTCTTTTCCCGAATAGAGAGGATACAGCCAAACTTGTCGTAACTCATCATAGAAGGTGCATCTGAAAAGAACATGCTGCAGATCTTCTACTTCATAAAGAGTACATGGACAAAGCCTTTCCCCATATGGCTTCCCACTATACCGTCCTATCAACACTGTTGATTCGTACAGCTGGAAGCGTAACTGAGTATATGCCCTTCGCAGATTTCTTTGCTTTAACTTATTCAGATAAGGTTCGAGTCCATGAACAGACTTAAAGGAAGAATACAAAGGGGCTACTTTCCATCCAGGGGCCAAGGCCATATCTTCTTGCTTAGCAATATCCTCTGCTCTAGATTTTACCAATTGCACCTGGTAGGGAAGGCTAAACCCTAACAAATAGGTGAATGAAAGGTCCAATTTCCTCTAGTGTGTATCAGCATGACTTAACCAGGGAAAGAGGGGAGCTGAATCACGCTTGAGCTCTTCATGTAAACAAAAAAGAGGCAGATCAAGCCTGCCTCTAGCGCACAACTTTAACCAGTATCTAATAGGCAACTGATTGGCAGTGCACATAATTGATAGCATTCCAGTCTCTGCACATACAACGGCAACTGGAACACTTTGCGGAACACCTAATAAGCCTCGAAGAAATTGGTTCTGGACTATAGCCAGAGTATCCAATTTGGTTCCAGCTACAGTTTCCATTCCGTATGTAAGGAGTTGACCAATCTTTGCTCTGAAGACCTGCAGCATTCGTGAGGTAGATGTACCCAGTGACCTTGTTGCTAATCTGGTCACACCTCTAGATACCGCCTTTGCCTTTAAAGAGATTTGCATTTTATGCCTTTCCCATTTGCCATTGGATGAAAAGGTGATGCCCAGGTAGACATAAGAGTCCACCTGAGACAACTTCTGGTCCTTTATGGGCCAAGTGTATGTGCGCTTTGCCTTTCCCATAACCATAACCTGAGATTTCCCTATATTGATAACCAGGTCATTCCTAGTGCAATAGGCCGCTAACCGGTCTAATTGCTTCAGCAGACCCCTCCTAGTCTGAGATATTAAGACAATATCGTCCACGAACAGTAACATAGTGACTTCCTGGACTTAATTTTCGGGGGGTCGCCTTCAATAGCGGATAGTGAGCTGGTCACACAGTGACCTGAAGGAGGTGAACAGGGCTGGATCGGGAGCCCTGTCTCCAGGGTCGCCCTTGGCGTTTTTCGCTGTGATTTGGGAAGTTACCTCCTCCATGGCTGCAAACAAGGTGTCCGTCTCTGGGGATGAGGTATTGCAGTGTGGAATAGTGGTCGCAGCTACTATGTCCACATCTGCGTGTTCCATTTCTTCCGCCTCGGACCCATCCCATTCTTCGGAGCTTACGTCTTCCCAATCCCCTTCCTCCTCCAAGCCAATGTATTGGTTCTTGTGGGGACTCCCACAAGCCCATGGCTTGGGGGCAGGGGGGTTGATCGCCTGGCGGTATTCCGTGAACAAGCCCTACTAGAGGCAGCTAGTGTTGCAGCTGGGGTGGCGTTAGTCATCTGCGCCAAGTACGCCTTCACCTGGCAATGCGCGTCCCACATTAGGGGGGACGGATCGAGGGTGCCTGGCTTGTGACGTAAAAAGGACTCCACCTCCCCATAGGAAGCCCATTTCTATGAGACTGGCGGGTCCCTTCAAGAAGGGTGATTCAAACTCATCTTGTTTGCCCCAGACAGACAAGGCGAGTGCGTTCCATAACATACATTTTAGTCCAAATTATAGGAGAGATCAAGGCAAGGAGGCCTACCCTGATATAATTCCACACAAGGATAAGGAAGGGGGAACGTTTTGTATGGGTGGAGCAAACTGTCACGGGTACGGGTACTAGGGGGGCAAGGTGGGGGAAGGAATCCGGGAAGGGGAGCTCAAGGAAGAGCCTGTGGGAAACAGGGACCTCTCAGTGCGTCTCGGAGTCCTCCGGGACTGCTCTCATCTTGAGGCCAGGGAGCCTACTTCAGAGAGGGTCTGACCCATCATCAAGGTCAGAGAGACGAGAGACAGAACCCCACACCAAATACACCAACTGGGAGACAACCACACAAAAGGGGCCCAGAAATAGCATGGAAGGCAATGAGCTAGGCCAAACCTACACTACACAAGTCCTCGTGCATCCTTGAAGGATATCACATGTATTCCGGGAAGGGGTTTGACACACATGGCTTAGGAGAGGCCAGGGAGCTGGGCTGAGACACAAGCATGATACCCCTGAGAGGGGTTCAACATACAAAGGCTATAGGAGGGAGGAGGAGCGGGGCTAGGGTGCACATAATACCCCAGAGAGGGGTTCAACATACAAAGGCTATAGGAGGGAGGAGGGGTGGGGCTACGGTGCACGCATAATACCCTGGAGAGGGGTTCAATATCTAAAGGCTATAGGAGGGAGGAGGAGCGGGGCTAAGGCACACGCACAAGACCCCGGAGAGGGGTTCAACATCCAAAGCCTATAGGAGGGAGGAGGATCAGGGCTAGGGCACACGCACAAGACCCCGGAGAGGGGTTCAACATCCAAAGCCTATAGGAGGGAGGAGGATCAGGGCTAGGGCATACACACAAGACCCCGGAGAGGGATTCAACATCCAAAGGTTATATGAGGGAGGAGGAGCAGGTCTAGGGTGCACACACAATACCCCAGAAAGAGGTTCAACATACAGGGGTTATAGGAGGGAGGAGGAGTAGGGCTAGGGCCCACGCACAATACCCCTTAAAGGGGTTCCACATACATGGGCTATAGGAGGGAGGAGGATCAGGGCTAAGACATACAGGGGAAAACTTACTACATTCAGCAGCAACTGGACAAGGTTTTATTTATTTATTTATTTATTTAATTTTTACCCCGTCCCTCCTGCAAACAGCTCGGGGCGGCTTCCAAACACAAAACATATATTAAAACACATATAAAACCATTTTAAACTCAATAAAAATACAACAACAATTTTTAAAACAGGGCCCGGGAACTCTTTGCAGGTTACAGCAGTTCAAACCACAGGACTCTGGGGGGGGGGTATGAGACATTGCTCCACCAGCTCCCTGAGGACACACTAAGACTTACATACTATCTGGTGGCCAATCAGGGAGCTGAGGAGGTGGGGTCAGAAGAACAAGCTACAGCTGGGGAAGGATGTGGACATGCACAGTTGAGAAGACAGGGAAAGCCTAATGAGAACTACAGGCTGCTATCAGGTCCACAGGTGGTGCAGGCCCCAACTGCACCCTTCCCACGTCCCAAAGGGCAGGGGTTCAAGGCCTGGACGTTAACAAACCAAAGGGACCTCGAGAAGGTTGCCCCAGCCGACTGCAGGGGTTGATCCAGGATCCAGTGGGTGAGGCGGTATTGCAGATAAGCTGGGCCCAGGCCATTTAGGGCTTTAAAGGTCAGCACCAACACCTTGAATTGGGCCTGGAAGACTATCGGCAGCCAGTGCAGAGAATGAAGCACCAGTATAATGTGCTCACGATGGCCCGTCCCTGTTAGGAGGCGGGTCGCCGCCTTATACACCAGCTGCAGTCTCTGAACCAGCACCAAGGGTAGCCCCACATAGAGTGCATTACAGTAGTCCAGTCTCAAGGTAATAAAAGCATGGATGATCGTGGTCAGATCCAAGTCTGAGACATACGGCCGAAGCCGTCGCACCAAATGTAACTGACGAAATACCCTCTTCACCACAGCTGCCACCTGGGCATCCAGGCAGAGCTGTGGGTCCAGGAGCACCCCCAGACTCCAAACCTGAGATACCAGGGCAGGACGGACACTTTCAATGATGGGGGCCACCACTCCCCTGGCCTTCCCCAGAACTATCACCTCTGTCTTATCGGGATTTCACTTCAGGCAGCTCACCCTCATCCAATCCCCCACAGCTGTTAAACACTGGGTAAGTACCGAGACTGCCAGGCCTGAGTCAAATGAAAAGGAGAGATATAGCTGGGTGTCATCAGCATATTGATGACACCGTACGCCAAACTCTCTAACAATCTCTCCCAAAGGCTGCATATACACATGGACACAGAGCCTCCTCTGGTTTTCCGGAGTGCACGTGTCCCCACCCACCCATCCCATTCAGTGTTCACATGGGTGAACATCGAGCAGACACCCATCCACCCACCCACCGCCGGCCAAATACACGGACACACCCCACACACACACCTGCCCAAACACCGAGCAGGGGGTGGGTGTCCATGTAAAAACGGCCAATGTAATTAAATTCAACATACTAAAAAGGGAAGAGATTACTGAATAAGTCTACCATAAGGGTGTTTAACTTCAGGAAGGGGAACTATGCAAAGATGAGGAAGTTATTTAAGGGGAAATTAAAAAGGAAAGTAATTAGTCAAAGACTTGCAGACTATTGAAAACTTCTGTCTTAGATGCCCAGATTACATGTATACCACAACAATTCAAAAAAATCAGGGGAAAAAAACATGTTCTTATGCTTAAACGAGAAATGTCCATTCTGCTTTATGAATCTGTGTGGTTCTGAAATAAAGGATGCCTGTTATGTTTCACAGCTCCATGAGGTTCTGAAATAAAGGATATCCATTATATTCTATAGAACTGTGTGCTTCTGAAATAAAGGATGATTCCTTAAAATAAGCACCATCTGGCAACTCTATTTAATCCCTCAATGCCTGAGTTTCTCTTCTGGAATAATCTGGAACTTCTGTACTTCACAACAGGGTTAAATAAATAAATACATATTTGCACACTGCTTGGCTACTACAAGCGATAGAAGCAGTGTGAATGTTTCAGTAGTCTCCTCCAGTCTACAGTGTGGGAATGCGAAGTCTGAACAACCAACGGTTTGCCCTGCTAAATATCTCTCTCAGTCTCTCTCTCATAGGAATGTTGCCCACTTTATGGTGGTGGTGGGGAATCTCCCTCTTCTATCATGCAATTGCTTTGTGTCTCCTGACAGATATCCTAATCTCTGGAGGTAGTTGCATTTGAGTACTACATGTAGTACATGAAGGTCTCACTCCTGCAGCTATTGAAGTCAATGGTTCAGCTCCTATTGACTTTAATAGTGGAGGATTTTGCTCTCAAGTTATGCTAATGCCTCTTATATGGGTGCCTAACCACACAAAGCGTGCGTGGGTGCTTTTTGTTTAGATACTTCAGCTACAGCAATTACCTCATCCACTTACCTGGAGTTCCTGGTAGAAAGCATTATCCACTCTGCAGGAGCAGTAGCATGCTTTTGGAATTCCAGTCTCTGCCCAAGAATAGAAGGTTGCAGGCTGCATCATGCTCCCGCTGCCAAGCAATCTCAGACATCACACAGAGTTCTAACCAGAAGTGTGATTTAAAATCATTCCCTAGGGATTTGTTCTAGGTTTCAGAAAGAGATGCTTGAAAACGTAAAAACTGCAACTATTTCCAAACAAGTCTCCAGGAAAGGCGGTGGGACTCATTGGTAGATGTAAAATTCCAAGCAGTTCTGCAACATGCACTTTGCATGCAGGAAATCTGTCCCCTAACTTCAGGAGTGTCCCTTGGACTCACCCAACTGTGGTCAGATAGGGTGGCTCGATATGTACATTTTACAGGACACTTATGAGAAATGCTTGTTGCAGGGTTGCATTGGCTCCAGTGCAGTCCTGCAATCTGTATTTCTCGTAGGTGTCCTCTAAACTTTGCATATCTAGCCACCCTAGGTCAGAGGGTGGGGCCTCTGGTGTTATGGGGCAGAAGCTTGCAGGCTGACCAGCTCAAAGGTGGTGGTGTAGGATGGTGGAACTGCTGCCTGCTGCATCCCAGCTCTTCATAACCACCCAGCATGGACTACACTGGATTGGCCCAAGGGGCGACTTCTGAGCTGGGCCACTGTGCTCCCAGCAGGCTTGAGCCCAGAATGCCTTTCCTCTCCTCCCCACCTTAATCTCTGGTTCTGCTTCCTACTGATTTGCTGACACACCCTCAGTGGCAGCTCATTCCTAGGGGTTAATGCCCCACCAACAAATCCTGCCCTTATAGATGAGTCGCTAGAGCAGACTTTACCCAGCCGTGAAGCTAGCGTTGCCACCTATGTATATTTTTCCAGGCCCTTTATGAAAAATACATGTTGCAGGACCTGCATTGGTGCTATAGGTGCCAATGCAGGCCCTGCAACATGTATTTTTCATAAGTGGCCTGGAAAAATATACATAGGTGGCAACCCTACATGCAGCACCTCTATAGGAAAACAGGCACAGCACGGAGATTGCTCACAGCGGTACATGGCTAGCTGGGATCCAGCGTCCTTTGGAGTTCTCAGGGTGCAGCAGTAACAGCATGTCTCTCCCACTGTGGAAGGAACAGATTCCAGGGTGGGAGGTATTTCTGTGGTCGTTTTTAAACTAGCACAGCTGGGGGTGGGGGTGGAACAGTCATGGCGTGCCCACTCGGGTGGAGTGAGGAGGGAGGGATTCTAATGGGCAGCTCCCTGGGTGGCCATCGCGCGCACTCATGCCACGTCCACACAATCCCACCACCACGGACCTGCCATACAAACAATTCATACGGGCGTCTGTTTCCCCTCCCCGCCACCCAGCAACGCTCCTCACCCCAACCTCCGCCCAGCTGCTCGCCCTCTGCTGTAACACACAGCCATGGCCACCATCGAAACAAGAAGCTGCAGCAGTCAGTAACCCTTTCCTGTCCAGGAGCCAGTGCAGCTGCAGCAGTCCCGGGCTACACGGGAAGTGCATACTGGGGGGGTTGGGGACACAATGTGTGTCTTCAGACAGACAGGGAGCGCTCTGGAGCTCAGGAGTAGCCATGTGGGTGCCCAAGGAAGAGCTTCATGCCCCCACGGGTTTGGCTGCCTTCATACAGACAGCTGAGTATGCGGGTGGACGCACATTCCCCCTGCCCCAGTAAAGCCCCAGGTCAAGAACACGCAGACAGGTGGGCTAACCTCACCCCTAGCCTGGCCCGCACCACTCACTACCCTACGTTCCGCTCAGGAACCAGCCCTTTGCTAGGCGGTACATGCAGGAAGCAGCGGTCCAAGCTGTTGTCCTCCATGACGTTGGCTTTTCTCTCGTGTATCACGAGGGGGGCTCGTTGTGCTTTGAGCCAATGCGGTGTTGTATTATATGTGAATTCTTTATGAGCTCCCCAGAGAGCTCCTGGCAGGGCTGTGGGCAGGACTGAGAAGGCAGACCGTCAGGGACCAGTATGCCAGTGTGAGTGGACACCCTAGTACACACGGGCAGGGGATGTGTGGGCACCTCTCCCGATGCACTTTTTTGCCTTCCCCTGCATGGGGCACTCCGGCTTTTTCTCCAATGCCCCATGAATGATGCTATGTGGGTCATGGGAGCGTGCACCCCCCACCCCCCTCAGATGGGTGTTTGGATGTGTGGTTCATGGGCAGACCTGCATGGTTGTGTCTCATCTAAAAACTGCTTAAGTTGTGAGAGAGAATGGGGTGTGAGTGTGTGGGGGTGAGAGCATGTGGTGTACCTGTGGATTTAATTAAGGCTGTATTGTCACCTCACCGCAGGCTCCTACTTCCCCAGACATTACAAAAACCTTGATCACTAGCTGCCGCTGCATACCCTTCTCAAGTACGAAAGCTCAATGATCCCTGTCCATCTAGCAAGAAAGATCACTTGAACTATGTTATAGTTCTGTACTGGTTTTGAAATAGAAATTAACAATTACAATTCAGTTGCTGCCACTTTACTTCCTATTGCAAGCTAATTATTTTACTTAACAGTTATTGCATGGTAATCCCATGCCGTTTGGTTCTTTGCTTAAATGTCTTGCCCGCTGTTTATCCTATCAACCATTAGGACTAAATGCAGTAATCACATATGTGTTTTGCTTTGCACCAAACCATGTAATCCTCAAACCATTGAGGAGTAGGGGGTCTGTTATTTGAATACCCGACTGGAAAAGAAAAAACACCTTGTTTTCAGTTGGGGACACAATGTGTGTCTTCAGACAGACAGGGAGCACTCCAGAGCTCTGGAGTAGCCATGAAGGTGCCCAAGGAGGAGCTACATGCTCCCACGGGTTTGGCTGCTTTTACACAGGCAGCGGAGCACACGGGTGAATGCACAATCCCCCTGCCCTGGACAAAGCTCTAGGTCAAGCACACACAGACAGGTGAGCTAACCTCCTGTCCCCTGGCCTGGCCCGTGCTGCTCACTACCCTATGCCGTGCTCAGGAACCAGCCCTTTGCTAGAAGCCACAGCTCTGACAACCATGGCAAAGGGATGTGGCAGTAGTCGTTAACCCCTTACCACCCACAGCCTCAGGAGCCAGGCCAGCCCCTGCCGAGGTGTACACCCCCAGGGTGGCAGAAGGGGGTTGAAAAATGTCAGCTGGTCAGTCCCGGGGACCCCGCAAAGCCCTCACAATGATGATGTCTGGAAGCAAAAGGCAGGCTTTATTAAGTGAGTAAACAACACAACTGAAAATATATACAATCATTTACTATAGAATAGCTCAAAATAAACACACAATATAGTACACATGTACAGCCCAATGCATTTCGAGCCCAAGGCTATCGTCAAGGCATCAGGGGTAATCTAAACATGAAAATGTAATATAAAAATTAATATGCATAAAAACTGTACAAAAATCAACAATGGTATTAAAGAGGCCAAATACCTTATTAAAAACAAACTTGCTCAGTATGCAAAACATCAAATAGGAAGATACACCTGTAAGAATTAAGAGAAGAGTGTGCATCAGCAGGGAATAGTCCTCCAATTCACATAAAAATTATTAATCAGATGTTATCACAAAATCAAAAGGTCATCACTATATGGTTGGATATAAAATATATCCAACCATATAACATTTCAATTATAATAGACAATACTTTGATAATATATAAAAAAAAATCCAACAAGAAATACCTGATGAAATGTTAAAAGCTTTGTCCTCTGCTGGTTAAACCCCCTCAAATGACTTCCAAAATCAAACCTGTTTCTTATATATAGTAAAGGGGAAGCTACTCATTAACTCAATATGTTATCAATTTAAAGTCAGTCTACAAAGAGTTGTTCAGTCTCAAGAAAGAAAAACTATATATGTGACAGGGATGGCAGGATTAGGTCCCAGACAGTCACTCACTCTAGTCTAACCTTTTGGAGCCAGAGCAGGACTTCATGTCCTCCATGATAACCGTGTGTCTATTAGGGATGTGCGAATGTGGTTCAGCCGTTCTGTGTTCAGCCCGAACTCCGCCCATTCGGACGGCCAAACTGAATGGCCAAACCGAACGCGGAAGCAGCCGAACAGTTTGGATGAGTTCAGGCGCATTTGGGCAGAAAAAAACAGGGCTGGCAGGGGCGGGATTGTGGCCCTCAGGGCAGGAAGCTGGCGGATGAGGTGGCTGACCTGGTGCGGCAGCTGAAGGCAGGGTTGAAGGCGCAGTTTGATGAGCTCCTGAAGCGGGCTGAATACGTTTTGGCAACCATGCTGGAACCCAGGGTCAAGGACAGCGTGGCACGCCAGACAGCGCTCTATGGGCACTGGAAGTGTGAGGTTCGGCAGGCAGAGCGGGCTCTGGAGAGTGCACGGCAGCAGCAGCAGGATGCCCCTGGGGATGGTGGGGGCAGCCACCCCTTTCAGCCGGTGGGGTCTATCCCTGCCCCCAACCCTAGCAGTAGTACCACCAGCAGCAGGCTGAGCAGCAGCAGCACCCCTATTGCCAGCAGCAGCTCATAAGTGCAGGGCACTCTGGCGAGCATGGGCTCATGCACAGCAGGGCAGGCAGCGTGGCTGAGGGCAGTGGTGGAGGTGGTGCCAAAGGACAGTTACGTGAGGGAGTACGACAGCGCCTCAGCAGCAGTGGAGAGCTACCTGGAGGAGGAACCGTGCATCTATCCCAGCAGCGATCCCTTGCCCTACTGGGCCGGCAAGAACAACATGTGGCTGGCCCTGTCCAAAGTGGCCAAGGGTCTCTTGTCCTGCCCACCAACAAGTGTCCTCAGTGAGCGGGTGTTCTCCATGACGGGGGACATTTGCTCGCCGCACCGCCTGAGACTGGGGGCCAAGTTGGTGGAGCAGTTGCTTTTTATAAAGGTGAACCTTCTGCTGCTGGGATTCCCCGAGCTGCCCCTGAACATGGATTGATGGTGCAGTGGCACACACCATCCCATGCCAGGGGCAGTCTTATATATTTATTATTTTATTATTTATTATATATATTTATGAGTAGCCCCATATGCCTACGGCATCCCGGGGCAACGTACAACTAAAACATTCATAAAACAATTTAAAAACATCAACCATTTAAAAACATCATTAGGGCAGGAGAAGAAATAAAAATAAAATAAAATAAGGGCAGGGAAAAGCTAAAAACCTTATTCCCCCCTCCCCAAAGGCCTGGGCGAACAGTCAGGTTTTACAAGCCCACTGGAATGTTAAAAGGCTTGGGGCCAAGCGAGCTTCCTCCGGGTGGGAATTCCAAAGATGCAGCCCGGCCACCGAGAATGCCCTCTCCATCGTGGCCCCCTGCTTAACATGGGGGACCTCCAAGAAGGCAGACTGAAGGAGCCGCTCTGGGGTGCGGAGGGCGAGGCAGTCCCTGAGGTACGAGGGGCCAAGACCGTGAAGGACCTTATAGATCATTACCAATACCTTGAACCTGGCTTGACACGCTATTGGCAACCAGTGCAGAGTCCGGAGCACAGGTGTTATATGCTCCCAATGACCCGCCCCCATCAGGAGACGGGTCACCGCATTCTGCACTAGCTGCAGCCTCCAAACCAGGAACAAGGGAAGCCCCATGTAGAGCGCATTGCAGTAGTCCAGCCTCGAGGTGACAAAGGCATGGATGAAGGAGGCCAGGTCTGGCCTCAAGATGTATGGACGCAGCCTCCGCACCAGATACAACTGGCGGAAGGCAGCCTTCACCACCACCTCCACCTGTCGATCCAGGCAGAGATCCGAGTCCAACACCACCCCCAGACTCCGAATCTGCTGAGCTATAGGAGGGCGAACCCCCCCAATCAGGGGGGGGCGACACTTCCCTCGCCCTCCCCACCACCATCACCTCTGTCTTATCGGGGTTGAGCTTCAATCTGCTCTGCCACATCCACTCCACCACAGCCTCCAAACACTGGGACAGTAACGAGACAGCAGGGTCTGGGTCAGCTGAAAAAGAGAGGTACAGCTGAGTATCATCAGTATATTGGTGACATCGCACCCCAAACCCTCTCACAAACTCCCCGAAGGGCTGCATATACACATTAAATAATAGTGGAGACAGAATGGAACCCTGCGGAATGCCGCAGGACAAGACGCGGGGGCAAGATGTTTCAGCTCCCAACACCACCTGCTGGCTTCTCGCTGAGACGAATGAGCAGAACCATTCAAGAACAGTCCCGTCCAGACCCCCCAGGTCACACAGCCATCTCAACAGCAGTCCATGGTCCACAGTATCAAAAGTGGCCAAGAGATCTAGCAGGATGAGATATGTAGAACATCCTGCGTCCATCTCCCGGCGAAGATCGTCGACTAAGGCCACTAACACCGTCTCAGTGCCATAGCCGGGACGGAACCCAGATTAAAAAGGGTCTAGGAAATTGATGCTGTCCAGATGCGCCTGGAGCTGGATCGCCACTGCCCGCTCAATAACCTTCC
>QEPC01010335.1:3851014-3920731 GCA_003113815.1 Sphenodon punctatus | reverse complement strand
GATGGCATTGGGAAGCTGTAAGCCTGCCAGCTGGCCTCTGGCTAGATGATCTCGGCCCACCTATCTGACTGGCTCTCTCTCTCTCACGCTGCACAGTCTTCACCAGCCTATCTGAGTGCCCTGCCAAGGTCCCAGCCTGCCTTCCCTACTGCCTCTCATATCACGCTGCCTGTCTGCCCTCGCACCTGCCCAGGTTTCCAAGCTTGAACCCTGCCTCAGCCTGTCTTTCGCTGCTCATGCCATGTTGTCTATCTGCTGCTGCTACTGCTGCCTCTGCTGTACCATAGGTTCTGCTACCAGGCAATCCAATGTCTGCCGGTGCTCCACTGATGCCTGGTAGCCTGCAATGCCCAGCCATATAGGGGTGCCAGGCCAGCCACCAAGCCCCAAGCCTTCCCAGCCTCTGCTGCTGCCACTGGGTCTCAGACAGCCAGCCCTGGTGCCATGGGAACCCCCAGGGGCCAAGCACTGAGTCTGCCTGCCCGGGTAACCTGGGGTGCCAAGCCCCAAGCCTTCCCGGTCTGTGCTGCTGCTTCTGCTGTGTCTCCAACGGCCTGCCATGCCCTCACGGTCACCGCTGGAGTGCCCCAAGCCTCTGCCGCAGCCAAACTTTCTGAACATTGGGGGGGGGGGGCGAGCTCCGCGGGGCCGAACCCACGAACCCAAATTAAGTTTTTGGACCGAACAGCCAAACGGCCGAACATCTGAACCCCGTTCTGTTGGCACATCCCTAGTGTCTATCCCAAATAATATCTGCCCCTACACATGAGGTGAGACCCACATTGGACTTAATGTTTTGCACAAGCCTAGAGACAGGGGTTCCAATTATAGGTGGAGTTACAAGACTGTTGTCATGGTTGGACTATTACCTTCTGAAGGCCCAGATCCCTATTCTCCTTTGCCGCTACTGGAGTGGTAGATCAGTTAGGTTGGTCTGCCCCCAGAGACTAATAGATCCAATTAGTTTCCAGAGCTCTCTGGGGAACTTACCACTGACCTTGAAGGGTATTCTGTCGAAGGCCTGGTTGCTTTGTGGAATGACATTCTAACCACAGCCACTGACACAGTTGGTGCAGCTATCCACTCCCACCACTGTAACACCTTATGTTCCCCTGGCATATGGACAACCCGAGGCAGCTGAAGCTGCGTCAGGGAGGGTAGGTGGTTAGACCACATGTGGCACTCAACATGTGCTGAAGCAGACCGATTGCAGCAGTCGGATCATTTCTAAAGGACTATGCTGTGATGGTGGAGAAGAAAGCTTTCTTCTCTGCTATCATCAGCTCTGCAATGTCTCATCTAGAGGAGTTGTTCTGGGTGGTGAATGGCCTGGTTAATCCAGTCTGTCTCCACCCAGAACTAGAGTCATCTATTGCCTGCTGTGCCATTTTAATTAATTACTTTGCAGACAAAATCTCTCATACCCATGATGATAGTTTGGAGACTGCAGCTAGTGCACAATGTGGCGGCCCATCTCCTTGTGGGGTCGGGCTGCCATGAGCACGTTACACTGGGAGCCTCTGGGCTCTGCACTGGCTGCCGATAGTCTTCCGGGACCGATTCAAGGTGCTGGTTTTGACCTATAAAGCCCTATACGGCCTTGGCCCGACTTACCTGAGAGATTGCCTCACTCCTCGTGCCCTGGAGAGACATCTGTGGTCTGCCAGGCACACCCTTCTCAAGGTCCTCCATGTGACCCGGGGGGCCACTATGGAGAGGGCGTTCTCAGTGGTCACACCTAGGCTGTGGAATTCCCTCCCAGCCGAGGCCCAGTTGGCCCCAGATCTCCCTTCCTTCCACCGTATGTGTAAGACCTGGCTTTTCATGAGAGATGGGGTGTTGGGTGGGGTGTGTGGGTTAGGGTGGGGGTGGGGGGTCAGTTTTGTTTTCCTTCTCTTTTATTGTGTTGTAGATTGTATGTGTTTTTATTGTGTGAGCCGCCCCAGACTGCCTGTAGCAGGAGGCATAGGATAGAAAATTGTTTAAATAAAATAAATAAGTAAATAAATATCCACTATGACTTGGGAACTGTTACTTTAACTGTAGTGTCAGAGTTGGGTTTATGAAGGCTCAGCCTTGTCCTGTTTACATGGATTGGTTTCAATTGGTGTTGTCTACTGATGTAGAGAATGTTCTTGAAGAGATGAGGGAAACCATGTGCCTTCCTGGCTTGGTGAAAGCTGTCTGGGAGACATTGGGGTTGTTTGCTGGCTGGGGTTGTCAATATCTCCTTTTAGGAGGAGGGAAGGTTGTCAGACATCCTCAAAACTGAGGTTGTCTGGCCCCTACTAAAGAAACCATTGATGGATGTTGACTCCCTCTCCAGCTATTGTCTTGTTTCTAACCTCCCCTTTTAAGAGAAGGTTTATTGAATGTGGGGTTGCCCAGTAGCTTCAGGGTCATCTCAATGCAATCAGATTCCTGGACCCCTGTCTTCTGTCTTGGGTGATTGACAGAAGAAATCATATGCAACTGAGCTTGTTAGTTTTTTCAGCAGCCTTTAATACAGTTGATAGCAAGGTGTTGGTGACACCACTGTAGGACCTGGGGAGGTGTGCAGTATGGCTCTTGAGTGGTACTGTTCATTCCTGTTGGGGAAGTGTGTCAGGACCTGGATCTTGAACCTTTGCCCACAAGGTTTCTGGAGCAGTGGCTGGGCCTGCTTCACCACTGCTTTGCCTTGCCTCAGGTCTAGCCACTCCCTGAAAGAAGCCTCCCTCCCTACTTTGTCCCTAGCCACACCCCTTCTGTCTGTTTCATTAAATCCCAGTCCTGTAGTCTCGGTACTTACCTAGTGCCTGGCTGCTGTTGGGGACTGGATGAGGCCAAGCCGATAGAAGGTGAATCCAGACAAGACTGAAGTGATGATGGTTGGATGGCCCTGTGACTTGGGGGATGAGATTTAGGACGTAGCTAGGTTGGAGTGGGCCCAGGGACAAGAATGGACTTGGGCTCCCCTACTAGGGTGGCCATACCTCCCCTTTAAAAGAGGACACTTATGAAAAGTACATGTTGCAGGGCTGCATTGGTTCCAGTGTAACCCTGCATCATGTATTTTTCATAAGCGGCCTCTTTTAAAGGGGAGGTATGGCCATCCTCTCCTCTGCCCCCCCTCCTTCCTCTCCCCAGCATCCTTATTGCAGGAAACTGTCCCCAATTATATTGGCAGGGGTGCAGTTTTTGGAAAACAAAAGAACCCCGTAGCGCAGATAACTCCAGACTAGAGCTGGCCCCATAACACAAACACCTCCTAGCTCTGCAGAGCCCATGGAACAGCCCCCCGACAGCGCCACTGGATGCCCTGCATCACAGACACCCTCAACAGCACCATACAAAACACCAGGACATCTCCTAGCTAGCTCCACAGAGCCCCATGCAACAGTTACCCTCTCATTCCAGAGAACATCTCCATAAAACTGCTCCAGAGACACAAAGAGAATTCCAGACACACCGTCCTCCTCTTTAAACATAATGTTGGTACCATCAAATAGTGAATACAAAACAGCTTTGCAGTAAATCTTTGACATTTTAATAATTTGATATTGCTATAAAATTAAATAAAAATCTACAAATTTTGGGCCATATTTGACCTCTTATTTTAAATTAAAAGCTGCTTTAAAAAAACAGTGTTTGTTCCCCCCTAAAGTCTTACAACAATTAACTTACTAAAACAAAAGGAAAATACAGTCAGCTTTTCCAAATTAAACATGTAGTCCATAAAGACACTGGGTGAAAACAGACATGACGCTAACCCCTTTAACCACCCTTGGTGGTCATTTATGCATGTTTCAGGGCTGCATAGGGCACCAATACAGCCCTGCAACATGCATAAATAACCACCAAGGGTGGTTAAAGGGTGGTTAGCGTCATGTCTGTTTTCACCCACTGTTTGAGATCTTTGGCTAAAATAAATAACATAAGGATTCCCATTTTAAAAATATAATTCAGTTCAAGTAAAAATTAAGACACATCTATAAACTACCATATTTTAGTCTCAAACAGTGCTTGAACCACCTTGTCTGTCTAATGTAATAAATCTATATTGTGGCATGTGTGTGTACAACTTTAAGAGAGCTGGCAATAGCCAGCTCCTTCTTCCCTCCAGGAACTAGGTGGGTGGGGTTTTCCTATTCAATTGGTGTTTGGGAGCTGCAGTGTGCGGTCTCCATTTTGTGTTATGCAGAAGTTCCCTCTTACTAGGATCCTGTACTAGGCAATAGCAATAAATGTGTTTCCTGCCCCTTCCACCAAGTCTTGTATGTGCTGACTGGAGAACAGAACAGAAGGGCTCCCCAGAATCGTGTAGCCCCATCTCAGGGCCCCCAGCTCCCCCAGGGATACCACACATGCCTGCAGGTGGTACACTTTTTAAAGGTGCATGAAAGCTAGCCAGTAGGGCCTGATGATTCTCTCTGCACTTAACACCTGTGTTTTTATCAAGCTATCTCCCATTTATTTCAGTAAAGTAACTCCTGAGTCACAGTAGTGTGTAAATTATAGCAATCCCTGACCGACTCTGCCTTTTTTGCCTCTGAATTTATGCCAGTTCATTCAACCCTGATATAACTTCACCCATCAGCAATCAATGGTAAATTATTAAACATTTTTAAAAACTACCAAGCTTGTCAAAAATTGGGCTAGAAGTCCTTGCAGATGCCTCACGACAGGGATGGGAAACTCTTAGCCAGTGACTTAGACCCAGTGCTTGGGACTTAGACCCCACCCCCCATTGATTTAAGTGGACTGCATAGTCACCTCATTCCTCAAGGCTCCCCTTTGCCACTAGTTCTCATAACTAGTACCATAACTCAAGGAATAGCAAGTGTTTGCTAGCTTCACTCATCTGTGATTTGCACAAAGCGTGAAAACAAACATGCACTTTAACTCTGCTTAAACATTTCTTAGGCATGTTGCAGGGCTGCATAGGGTGCCAATACAGCCCTGCAACATGCCTAAGAAATGTTAAAGTGGTATTGAAGTGGAGTTATATGTATTTCTGTTTTCATTCAAAGAGGCGAGCTCTACACCTATTGGGAGCTTTGCTACTCAATTTCATTGAGAACCCAATCCTGTTCCCAGAAATAATCACTACAGTACGTGCCTTTCATTCAAGGAGCTGCTAACACTCTGTAAGCTTCTCCAGTTCACAGCCCGTCAGTGAGGGGTCAGCCCCATTTCAGAGAGAGAGAGAGAGAAAGAAAGACACCAATTGTCTGATCCTAATTTTGAGTACCAACCACCAAAATGAGTGCTTAACTTCAGACACATTGGGCCTGACTGGTTGGTGGTGCTGAGCTTTTCACATTCACTTCAGCTGGAGATAAAAGCACTTCACAAAGCTTGACTCAAATTGGGGACCTAGAAGCAGCGAAGACACTGCTAACTTTTTTGAAGTTAGCAGGATGCAGCTCTCTGCCACTAAAATTCTTGTAACTATGGATAAGCTGTATTACCACCCCCAAGCATTCTGAATCTTAAGTCAGGCCACACTAAAATTGCAAGTTCAAAAAAAGAGTAAGGGTTCATTCTTTGTAGTTGGCATCTTTTTTGCACACTTAAATGGAATTTTGTTTCTAAAACCACAGGGGATAAAATCCTATATTTTGTTTAGACTAATGCAGAGATTCTCATATAATGACCAGAAGCTGGAGCTTTAAGAAAAACTAAATAGCTAGAGACTTGCAATTAAAAAAACAAACAAAAAACAATTGCAAGAGGCAGCAACATTGAACATAAGAACATTAGAAGTGCCATACTGGTCCATCTAGCCCAGCATCCTGTTTCCTACAGTGGCCAATCACGGTGGCTTGGGAGAAGCACCCAACAGGTCACAATGGGGGATCCATTCCCTGTTGTTTCCCCCCAGCTCCCGTCATGTTCCCTGATCATGTCTGGCTAATAGCTGCTAATGGACCTATCTTCCAGAAACTTGTCCAAACCTCTTTTAAACTCAGCTATAGTACTGGCCCTTACCACAGTCTCTGGCAGTAGATTCCACAACCCAATAATACGTTGGGTGAAAAAATATTTTCTTTTATTTGTTTGAAACTTGTCACCCATGAGTTCCATGGAGTGTCCCCTAGTTCTAGTACTAGCTGAGAGGGTAAATAACTGCTCCTTGTTTATTAGTTCCACACCACTTATGATTTTATAGACCTCTTATCATATTTCCTCTCAGTCATCTCTTCTCCAAACTGAAGATCCCCAACCTACCAAGCCTCTCCTCACACGGGAGCCCTTCCATGACCTTGATCATTTTTGTTGCCCTTCTCTGTATCTTTTCTAGTTCAGCGATGTCTTTTTTGAGATGGGACAACCAGAACTGCACACAATATTCCAGGTGCGGGCGCACCATTGATTTGTATAGAGGCATTATGACCTCCTCAGTTTAATTCTCTATCCCCTTCTGAATAATTCCTAACATTCTGTTTGCTTTTTTGACTGCTGGTGTGCACTGCGCTGTGGATTTCACTGTGTTACCCACAGCTATCCCCAGATCCTTTTCCTGAGTGGTAACTCCTAGTTTAGTACCTGGCATTGTGTATGCAATTTGGATTATTATTTTTCCCTATGTGCATCACTTTGCACTTGTCCACATTAAATCTTATTTGCCATTTAGATGCCCAGGCACTCAGTGTCGTAAGATCCTGTTGCAGTTCCTCACAGTCTGCTCGTGTTTTAACTACCTTGAATAACTTGGTGTCGTCAGCAAATTTGATCACCTCACTCTTAACACCCTTTTCCAAATCATTAATGAATACATTAAACAGCACCAGTCCCAATACAGATCCCTGAGGCACACCACTTTTTACATCTCTCCATTGTGAAAACGGACCATTTAGTCCTACCCTTTGCTTTTTATCTTTTAACCAGTTGGATTAAGAGAGGCATTTTTTTCAGTTGATTTTTTTTCTGTGCATTGATAGTACTTGCATTATTCAACCCCCTTCCTTCAGTGTCTCTGATCCTGCAAGATACCCTCATTGAGCATCCAATTAAGGGGGTATCTCTTGCACAATGCAGCTTGCAAGATCAGGGTCAGCCTGTACCATCAGGGGAACAAACTATCACACCAGTACAAGGGAAGTAAACATTTTAAAGCTTGGCAAAGTGATTTCAAATTTACAAGAACTGCCGACGTAGGAACTGTAGTTGCTTTAATTCACTTTCCCTGCTCCAGGCCCCTACCCCACCCCGTCCCCCAGGGAAGAAGTTGGAACACTAAAAACAACAAACACCAGTCACCTTGCTACATATTAGTTTATTGCGTGGCCGAATGGCCATTGCAAAAATGAAATACAAAGTATATTAACAACAAAATCCAACCAAAACATTCTGAATATAAAAGATAAAAATAAAAGTTGTCAATCACAATAACTAAAACCAGAACAAAAGGGATCCCCAAATTAATCTACAGGGGTCCTGAGTAAATATATTTATACAATGGTAATCCCTAAATCTGTTTACTAACATACACATAAAACAGGAACTGTCACCTTCATTGTGACATCCATACATTGATCAGACAGAAACGTATTGATATAAAATTCTCACGATCTACCCGGAAAAGAACTAATCTCATACAATAAAAATCTCTGCTGTAGTTCGGCGTACAAAGGACAGTCTAAAAAAAATATGTTTTAAGGATTCAAATCAAATCAAATCAAGTGTATTATTATTATTAAAAGCGTGACCACAGGTCATTGCTTACAAAAACAAAACAAACACACATGTGAGAACATATTAGTCAACAGAAATCCCAGGGGTCTCATTATAAATAATAATATCAACTCTAGCTATCGGAGTGGCCAGAGTCAGCCCTGTAACTGTCCAGATGTCATAACTCCCTATCTCAGCCAAGAGTTTTATAACCAAGATTTCCCCAATATTCATTTTGTTATTCTAACCAAAAATCGTAATCATAAATACATAGTGAATATACAAACAATTATATAAATTACATCATGCTATCATTGTAGCATTTTGTTATGAGCTTAATATCAATCTCCCACTATTCTTAATCAATAACAGTTTGTGGGAAATATTTATATTCTAAAAATAACTTATGATCATGGAAGGCCTGTATTAGAAATTGCACTGTCTTATTTGCATTTTCAGGTACATCCACAAGATACGCAAGAAGATCCAACTCCCGGTAATTTCCTCACCATAGGGGAGATATACCTATCCCTTATTTTGTCGTAAAGGTGGCAGTAAAAAAGTACATGCTGGGTCGATTCTGTAACAGTCTGCTCAAAGGGGCATACCCGTTCTCCGTAAGGGGTTCCTGTCATTCTCCCCTCCGTAACCTTGGAGAGGAGAGCATTCAAGCGGGCACACATAAGGAGATATCTCCCATATGCTGACATAGGTGACGTAATATACGATGCCATCTCTCCCCTTGTAGGTATCCAATATAGGTATTCCTTCAAGTGGGCATATTCCCTTAGGACTGCTATCTCTGTTTGGTGTTCAATATCCGCTAAACGGGTTTGAGCTATGGCCTTAGCCACGTACGGGTCTTTATCCCTGAAGTAGGCAAGGCCAATTTAAGAATTCTGTATGAGACAAGTTGCATTTGCATAGGCTTTCAGCTAATGGAATTCCATGATATCTACCCTTAGTAACAACTGAGGGGAAATAGTTCACGCTAGCAAGGAAAAACAACCTCTTCTTTAAAGGTGAAAGACCACAATCCAGGTATGACCGCAAATGATCTCCTTCACTAAACAACAGACTAAAGGGGCGCAAAACCCTACATTCCCCCAATATCACCCTCCTCTCTTGACAGCCGATATCCAACAGCCTCTGGGCTACCAATTTCTTGGCAGACTTGTACCCTAAGGGTACAAGAGCCTCTGGTGAAAAACCTAGCTGGTTTAGTTTCTGTACAACTATCGTGACCCAACTACTGACCACCCCATCAGAAATCCCCAACTGTGACAAGGGGGCAGCCTGGTTGAAAAACAACCTCAGCCAAAAATTCAAGGCTCCTTTCCAGATCCTCTATGGAAGTGGAATCAAACCACATTCCGCATATAAAACCGTTATACTAATCCCAGGTGGGGCAGAAAGTAGGGCATGCAGAAACCCAGCCTGAATACTTTCTAAGTTCTTAAATTTATCCAGGGCCCAAAGGTGGGCACCATACAATAACTGGGGCACGCATTTATGTGAAAATACTTTGATTGCAGGTGTTATCAACCTCCCGCCCTGGGACCAGAAAAAGGCAAAAAGGGCTTTATTTAATTTCTTGGCCCTATCAATAGCAACCAGAGACTGCATGGTCCATCCCCCCAAGGCTTCGAAGAGGAGACCCAGATATTTATAAGCCCTGACTTGTTCTACTTCCTCATCCTCAATAAACCACCTGTCTTGCTTTTTTACGTGAAAAAACCACAACTTTGGTCTTTGAGTAATTGATCTCAACAGAATTGGCACGACAATAGTTCCCAAACCGCCCCAAGGATCATCTCAATCCAATCTGTGTACAAGAGAGAAGCACAGTATCATCTACGTATAGCAGACAAGAGATATGGGAATCACTAACCTTGGGGGGATGACACACCTCAGCTGGAAATTCCATAATCAGGTCATTCAGATACAAATTAAAAAGGATGGGGGCCAAAATACACCCGTTTGACCCCCCTCCCTATTTTAATTCTGCTAGACAGGGCCCCCAGGTGGTTCAATCTAACTCTAATATAAGTATTATTATGTAATTCCATTAACAAGTGCAACGATCTCCCATCGATATCTAAGGCATGGAGCTTTTGCCAAAGACGTCTAGGTACTAAATCAAGAGCGGCCCGGAGGTCCATGAAGGCCACATAAAGTGCCTTCCCAGGACAGGCATACTTCTGGATCATATAAAATCAGGAAACAATGGTCCATAGTAGATCTCCCAGCTCTGGAACTAATTTTCTCATCCACTAGAATAGCCTGGGACATCAACCAGCCATTGAGTTTTAGAAGGAGAAACCTTGCATATAATTTACTTATTATACTAAGTAGGCGAATAAGTCTAAAGTTCTTGGGATCATCGCACACTCCCTTCTTCAGGATGGGTACCACAATTGCCTCCCCCCAATCCTCTGGTATGTGTCTTGAAATGTTAATTCCAGTGAACAGGGCTGCCAACAAAGGAGCCCACCAGTCCACATTACTCTTAAGAAATTTGACAGGGAGAAAATCCGCCCCAGGAGCCTTACCGATTTTAAGAGAGGAGATCAGCTCCCTGATTTCCTCCTGGGAGACCGGCTGCCGCTCCGGGGCCAAAGGCAACAAGGCCAATCCATCCCCTACTTCAGATGGAGGCGCATAGAGTGAAGCAAAGTGCACTTCCCAGTCCTCAGCTGATACCTGGGAGCACCCACAGGTACACTCTCTGCCAATACCCCTTACCAATTTCCAAAACATCTGGGTATTTAAGTCCTTAGATGCTTTAGAAATTTGCTCCCAGACCTGTCTATAATGTAATATTTTTTTGCCCTAAGGAGATTCCTATACTGCCCCCTTCTAATAACCAGTTCTTCCCTCATAGTATTTTAATTTCGGACCCTGTATAGCCGATAAAGTCGGTGTAACAATGATCGGGCCCTACGGCAATCCTCATCAAACCACAAGGGCTCCAAAACTTGATCCCCTTTAAAATGCGGTCTGTCTGTGCTATTAATCGCAAGCAACAGGCGAAGCCAATCCATAAATTTCTGGTAATGATCCAGAATAACAGCCGGGGAGGAGTTCTCAAGAACAATCTTCCTGAACTATCTCCCACTGGGGGACTGGAGGGCAGCTGAGAGGGACCGACTCAAGGCATCCCCCCACTTCCTCCTAACTAAACCATAACTCAGGTCGACTATTTTATCAGGTGACAAACTAAACCTACTTCTATTCAGGATAAGAATCAAAGGCATGTGATCACTGGCCACCCAGGTGCCCACAAAAAAATCACCCACTAAAGGGATAATAGAGGCTGCAACTGTGACATAGTCAATAACACTACTACCTCTTTTGGAAATGTGGGTAAATTCTCCCAGGCACTGCAGTCATTCCACCCACGCCCGTTGAAAGCATACAGATCTAATTCTGACAACAATTTGGCAAAGAGGATCCCATTTCCATTTAATCCCAAAGTCCTTAGAACATCCTTAGTCACAAGGGACGAGGGATCTTCATCCTGCCAGAAGGACCCATAATTGTTAAGGTTCTGCGCCCGGGCACCCATCCGGGTAATTAAAATCACCAGCCGTAAGGAGGCAGGCATCTGGGTACAACCTCCGACTCATCTCGAGAAATGAAGTCACTTCCGTCCACACGCCTTCCTGGTAACTGGGTGCAGTTGCCGGGGGGATATACACTGAAACAACCATCAACAAAAGATCAGGGAGTTTCAAAAGACAACCACAAGCATGGGATGTAGAGTATGAGAGATGAACCAAATCTGCCTTCAAAGCAGCATTCAGTAGACAAGCCAGTCCTCCCCTTGGTCTGCCCACAGGAGCAGCCTTGGTTGCCGACTGCCAAATTACTTCATAGCCCTACATACTGGACTTAGCCAATAACCAAGTTTCCTTAAATAATATAATATCGAAATTCCCTATAAAGGAAACACAGCCGGGGTCCTGCACCCTTTGCTTCCAACCGGCCACATTCCAAGAAAGAATATTTATTTATTTATTTATTTAAAGTATTTCTTAGTCGCCCCATATGCCTACGGCATCTTGGGGCGATGTACAATTTAATAAAAATGATTCAATAAAACTATATTCAAGAGACTGGCTGTCCTACCCTTGGAAAGTCAGTCAATTTTGGATTTGGCCGCGGCCTCCCTATTACCACTGGTATCCAACACCCGGTGGGGCAGCTAGAGGATTCTACAGTCACAGTCTCCCCCAAATCAATTCCTGATCCGTCCTTTTTCTCCTTTACTTCCAACTCCAGCAACTTCCATGGGGAAGAGGATACTACAGCCCCAGGATCAGGTCAAGGAACCGGGCCAAGACCTGGGCCTTCAGGGAGAACCTCCCTAACCTCACCACTCCCCCACTGTATATTACTAACCCTTTCCTCATCCCAACTTATGATCACATTCTCTAACAGGGGGCATCCCCAGGTTCAACTGAACCTAGTTCCTGACCTTCCAAAACCCAACAGGTGGTCCAATTTTTAGTAGTTCTAGTGCCAGGGTTAGCTATATAAACTTGCCCTGGCTCCTGTTCTCCATCTATACATTTAGCCACCCCGGGGCCGCCTGAGACAGAGGATGAAACTATCACCCCCACTTCCAGGGGGCAATTCATCTTTGGGGCCCTTGGATATCCCACCCAAATTCCATGGTCATCTACTAAGGTCATCGCCTCCTGCCCCTGATGATCCACAACATTTGCAAAAATCTCCTTATTCCCTGGTCCATTAGTAATTTCCATTTTTGAGGTTCCTCCTTCTAAAAATTCTTGTGCCAACTTGACCCTGGACTCAGACTCCATCGCCAGGGAAATATCATTTCCCACTGTCCCCACTATGTCCCTTACTGTGTCCTTCAGGGAACAGTTAGGAGGGACTACCCCCTGGAGCAAAACCAGGGCACTTACAGTAGCCATGTGGCCATCTGTTTCCCCAGTCTGAAGTACCGACTGGGAGGTCTCCACATTTTCCCTTAACTTAGCATCACATATTTATTGTACCTTATTATGGACAAAAAGTTTCGCAACACGCACCCCCTTAACTACCAATTCTTGGCTAGTCCTGATGAGACATTCCACCAAATAGTTTTTCCGAAAGGAAATTACTGCTTTGAACATGAACTGATCCCTTTTCAGAATCCTAATCTCCCTAATATCCCATGGATAACATGGGATAGCAAGAAGAGACCGTACATGACGAGCAACCAGGTAAGGAGAAGACCATTGGGGCAAAAACCCGGAGGGAAGGCGGTATGACGAGATCACTAGTGCAGAACTACAATAACTAAAATCATTACCCACCTCCCCTACTAGAGTGGGGACTACAACCCCAGACTGATCATTCCTGCCAGCCAAAGGAACCTGGGGGACCTGTGTTTTTCCCTCTGGGCAGAGTTGGTTTCCTATAGTCCCCTCCTTCTGCCTATACACAGCTATCCCCACCCCCCAGGTCTGCTTCAAGCCAGTATTTATTCCCTTATTATTTTCCTCAACAATGTGGGTAAGAATACATAACTGCAAATATATGCTGCAGAATTTTCCCTATTAACAGCGTTTGATCAGCAAGGGTATGAGCCCAATTAGATTTCTTGGTACCTTCCAACCCAATAACAGGGGAAGGATTACCTGAGTCAAAAAGGGGCACCGGACTCCCCGGAGAACATACCGGCGAACTGGACCCCTGGCTCAAAGTCAGCTGCCATTTTCTGGGTCCTCCTGCTATATGCAGTAGGATTTCGACCCCCTCCTGGGCCTCCAAATTTACGTTAGATAGGGGCATAAACCTATTAGAAAGAACTATATCATCAGGCCGATGAAAATGAGTCTCCGAGGTGGCTGACCGAGTAACAGGCTGGCAGAGAAATTGGTCCAGCTTCCTCTGTTTCAGAGGGAGGGTTCCCATAATGTCTCCAGTTGGGCCTCTTCGAGCTCTAGTCGACATACTTGGTGCCAAGAAGCAGGAAACAAAGGTGGGCCGATGGGGGAGAGAAAAAAGGCAACAACCTGGGCTCCCTGGCTCCCGCCAACGCCTAAGGCGCACAGTCCTTAGGCGTGTGGCCCCTTCAGGTAACACTCTCTTCCCCCAACGCAGCCCAGCTGCAGACACTCCACCCCCTCTTGCAATTTTGATTGTATGATGCAGGCCCATGGAGCACTGTTCTTGGTGGCTGCCCCAGGGTTGTGGAACTCCCTCCTGCAGGAGAGGCCCCACAGGAGTCTGAGCCTGAGCATTAGGGATGTACGAACACCGTGGGGGTTGGTGTTCGGCCTGTTCTGGGTTTGGCCGAACCCGAAACTGTTCGGTTCGGCCCATTCGGCCCAAACAGGTTCGGGGGGCTGAACCCGTTTGGGCGGGGGAGGTGGTTTTCCTCCCCCCCCCCCAGGCTCCATGGGTGGAGCACCTGCCCCTGCCCATGTGGGGGAGCACCTGCCCCCTCTGCCCTGCCCAGCATCGTAAAAAAATTTTTAACCCTCCCACCCCAGGGATCGTCCTACCTGGTGGTGCCAGGGCTCCAGCCCCGGGTCCAGAAGTGGCGGCGCTCCAGAGCGCTTCAGGCTGCTACTAGACCTTCCAGGTCAAACCGGAAGGCCTAGTAGCGGCCTGAAGCACTCTAGAGCACCGCCACCGCCGGACCTGCTGCCACCGCCGCTGCCAAACCTAGAGCCCGACCTACCTGGTGGTGTCGGGGCTCCAGCCCCGGGTTTGGCGATGGCAGCAGGTCCAGCAGTGGCGGTGCTCTGGAGCACTTCAGGCCGCTACTAGACCTTCCGGTTTGACCCGGAAGGCCTAGTAGCGGCCTGAAGTGCTCCAGAGCGCTGCCACCTCTGAACCCGCTGCTGGACCTGCTGCTGCTGGACCCGCTGCTGCTGGACCCAGAGCCAGAGCACTGGCACCACCAGGTAGGGCGATCCCTGGGGTGGGGAGGTTAAAAAAAAAATTACGAGGCTGGGCGGGGGGAGGTACTCTCCCACACCCCTTCCACCCACACAGCCTGGAGGGGGAAAGGAAAACTGGATTCCTTCCTGACCCCCGCTCGAACCGATTTGGAACCCAAACTTTGTTCAGGCAGGGGGTGGTTTGGATTCGGGGTGTTCGCAAACGGTCCAAACACCCCAAATTCGAGCTGAACCCCGAACTTCCAAACCGCATTCGCACATCCCTACTGAGCATATTCCAGAGGCAATGTAAAACCTTTTTGGCAAAGCATTTGGCAGGCAGGGATAGGGGTTGGGCGGAGGTTATTTAGACGTGAGGATGGGTTTTTAAAAGGAATTTTACTGTATTTTTATGTGTTTTTATATTGCAAGCTATCCCGAGACTTAGGTGATGGGTGGGATATTAAATATAAATAAATAAATGCCCAGAATGATGTCATCAATTTTGACCGGTAGTTGATTTCTGTGTGTTTATCACTGAGCCAGCCCATCAAGTTTTTCAAGGTACCTGCTACTTTCCCATCCCCTCATTTCTTATATGACCTTTCTTTTTTTCTTCATAATATCTTTGCTTATTCAATTCAATTTATTTAGTTATTGTGTGTGGCCGAAGGCCAATGCAAAGTAAAATAAAAATGAACAGTGTACATACATTATAAGTGAGTGGACCAAGTAACCACTCAGTCGCTTCGACCATGTGCAGCCCCTCCTCTCTTTGCTTCACTGGCTTCCCCTTCCTGAACGAATCCTGCACAAGCTCCTAGTCTTCACCTATAAAGCTCTTCACAACCTTGCTCCCCCCTACCTCTCTGCACTTATCGCCCTCCATACTCCAGCCCGTGCACTTCGCTCCTCCTCTGTCCCTTCTCTCACCCTTCCACGCCTTCCCTGCTCCCCTAAGCGCCTTCGTCCCTTCTCACTTGCTGCCCCCCATGCCTGGAACTCCCTCCCTGTCCACATCCGCCTTGCCCCCTCCCTTCATACCTTCAAATCTCTCCTTAAAACTCACCTCTTTCGCTCTGCTCTGTCTGACTCTTTATCCTGCTGAGCCACTATTCCTATACCTACGATCGGTTTACCCTTATCCTTGCAACATGGACCTGCCTGCTGTCATTCTCATCGTAACCAAGCCAAGTACGTGCACTTGAGACCTCGCATCTTCATGAATGTTAGACCCCTTGTCTCTCCCTCTGTTCCCCTTCCTAAGTCTCTCCCCCAGCTCCTGTCTCTCAGATTGTAAGCCCTAGGGGCAGGGACCCTGTCTATTTTATTACTTTGTAAAGTGCCAGGTACACTGCTGGCGCTATATAAATGTTTGTTAATAATAATAAAGTAACAATACAAAGGGCCCATCAAATAAACACATAAGCAACAATAATTGTTAAACTCTGCTCTAGAACTCCTAAGGTCCCCAGAGAGCTAATCAGCAGGAATTAGGTAACTGTAATAGGCTAAGTGCCACTTGCCTCCGCCTACACTAAGGAAAGTTTAGAGTGCATAAAGAGGTGACGACGATTCAGAGTCAAAATTAAGAATTTTGAGACCATCAAAGTGGTCTCAGGATCAACATCAGATAACGCAAGAAGATAACGCATGGTCGGTCCTGCCTGGGTATTAAAGTAAAAAAAAAAAGACAAAAACTCCCTGTGTAGATTGTCATATAGATGACATGAAAACAAAACCTCGCTCCCCCCTACCTCTCTGCCCTGATCTCCCTCCGAACCCCTGCTCGAGCACTCCACTCCTCTTCCATCCCCTCCCTCACCCTCCCACGCCTCCCCTGCTCCCCCAACCGCCTTCGTCCCTTCTCCCTCGCTGCCCCGCACGCCTGGAACTCCCTCTCTCGTCTGCCTGGCCCCCACCCTCCACACCTTCATGTCCCTCCTCAAAACCCACCTCTTCTGCTCTGCCCTTCCTAACTCCTGCTAAGCATCCCCACTCAGGTTTATCCCCCACCTGTTACCTGCAAACTCCCAATTTACTGAAACCAAGCCAAGAACGGGTATCTGAGCTCTCGCATCCTCATGACTGTTGTATCCCTCGTCTCTCCCTCTGTTCCCCCTTCCCTGTCTCCCCTCCCCCTGTCTTTAGATTGTAAGCCCTCGGGCAGGGACAGTGTCTATCTTATTCTTTGTAAACCGCTGGGTACATTGCTGGTGCTGTATAAATAATAAATAATAATAATAATTAATTAATAATAAAATATGGTCTGCGGTTTCTGTTGCCAGATGGTCAAACGGGCAGAGTCTGTCCGAAAACGTAATGGATTGAAATCGCCCCTCCAGAACCATAGTAGGGAGGGCATTGAATCGGGCACTAAGAAACAGAAACTTCCCCCTTCGGGACACTTTGGAGGATGAATAGGAAGCCATAAACCCCCGCTTCAGCATTACTGACAGGTAGCTGGCCATGTGGGGCGATATCCTGATCTTAGCTAACTCTTCTTGCAAGGCCACATCCGTGTGCCTGAGCAAGATTTCTGCTTTAATAGCGCTCAGATCTTTTCCCTCCAAATAAGCACAGGAAAAGCCCAACCTTAACAAAAAAGCTTCAATGGCCTTAGACCATTGACTTGCAAATGGGTCAGCCATCCAGAATTTTACAAGCCCAGTTTCCCTACATTTCAGCAATCTCAGCCAGAGGCATAGGGCAAGTCCCCACGCCACCTCAGACCAACTACACTGCCCCACTTCCACCCTTATTGCTGCACTGGGAGTGCCTTTTGGAACCCTCATAAGGCCCCGAAAAAAATGGGACTGTACTCTTTTCAAATCAAAGCAAGAGAGAGGCATCCATAGTTTGGCGCCATACAAGAACTGGGTCCGGGTTTTGCTATTAAAGTCCCTAATCGCCAAAGTGACAGCATTCCACCCAGTGTTACTAAACAATTTCTGAATTGCCAAAGAAGATCTGTTGGCAGCTGTAAGAGCCCTTTCCTGCTGCACTGACCACCTGAAGCCTCGAAATAAAGGCCCAAATACTTAAATACCTTGACTTGTTGGATGTGGTTTCCAGAGATGGCCCATTTAAATGACTTTCTTGAATGGGAGAAGACCACTACTTTAGATTATTCATAATTAATGGACAGTTTGTTTAGTCCGCAGTAATCTGCAAAACTTTCAAGTTGCCTGTTTAGGTCCACACGAGTTTGGGACATAATGGCGATATCATCCGCATAAAGGAGACATCCAATAAAATGGAAGGCCAGTTTTGGGGAGAAGAATCTTGACTGGGCAAACAGCGGGATAACATAATTGATAAACAGGTTAAATAACAAGGGGGCAAGCACACAGCCCTGCCTAACCCCCGACACCATGGGAATTCTGTCTGTCAAATAGCCCTGGCTATTTGTCTTGACTGCCAAGGAAGTGTCAGTATGAAGCTTTAGAAGAAGAAACAAAAGCCTTCTATCAATAGACAGACGATCTAACTTGTCCCAGAGAATGTTTCTGTTGACAATCGAATGCTGCTTTAAGGTCCAAAAAGGCCACAAAAAACTGTCTGTTAGCCGTAACATACTTCTCAATTAGATGTGACAACATTAAGCAGTGTTCGACAGCGGAGCGACCCCTCTGGAATCCAGCCTGTTCAGGATGTAAAATATGTCTGTCCACCACCCATGCATTTAACTTGCCCAGAAGCCATTTGCCATAGATCTTGCTAATGCAGCAAAGAAGGCTAATAGGTCTATAGTTGGACGGGTCAGCCCGATCGCCTTTCTTGTAGATGGGCACAACAAAAGCTTCCTCCCAATAAGATGGTAAGCATCCTGTGTTATATATTGCTGTGCAAAGGGCTGACAGCAGTGGCACCCACCAAGTCTTAAACTGCTTGATGTATTCAATAGGTACAAGGTCAGGCCCTGGGGCCTTGCCATTTTTAAAGGTGTTAATAAGTGCATTGATCTCCATGTCTGACACTGGAGTCCAAGGTGGCACAGAAGCCATTCCTGTTGCCAAGGGGAGAAAACTACTATCACCTGCATCTCCTGCATACAAAAACTTGAAATGTCCAATCCAGCGCTGGTTTGATACTGCAGCTGACAGGAGGCCCGGCTCCTTCTTAATTAATCTGTTAACCAGGAGCCAGAACTTCTTACTGTCCCTAGTGTCAGCTGCTTTTAGCAGACTGGACCAGTAACTATCCCAGTAAGTACGCTTCTTGTATTGGATTAATTTCCTGTACTCTGCCTTGGCAACAAAGTATTGATGGGAAACCACAGGGGAATGATTCCTACGGTACTGAGCATACAGGAACAATGCCCTTTCCTTTGCCCTAAAGTACTCGCGGTTGTACCAAACTTGATTAATCTGACTTTTTGGTCCTACACTGGTATTCGCATGGCATTTAGAAACCAAGAATTGATAGATACTATGACTTAATGACGAAAAAATTCATACAACGTCCACATCATCTGCCCCTCCGATGATAGCTGCCCTGGCATCGATAGCCAGGGCCCCAGCCATAAAAATCTCCAAAGCCGCCCTTAAGAAATCATTAGTCGAACAATGCCTAACCCCAACAGCTGAGGATGACTCCGCAAAAATTGACACAGAAACAGAAGGAGCAAAAGTCAACCCTGACAACTCTAATGAGAAATTCAACGGGTTGTGATCACTAACCTGACACCAGTCAACTACAAAGTCCTTGAACAAACATATTGCATTGGGTGAAGCAGCGACATAGTCTACCACACTGGATCCGAATGGGCCCAGGAAAGTAAATTCACCAGTACAGTCACTGAAACCTACACCATTAAAAATATGTAAGGAATGTTCCATCAACAATTTGGCCAGTATATTACCTGAGCTATTAGTTTTTGTATCCTTAAATTGCCTATGATGGAAAAAACAGGTACTCTCGGGCAAACTGGTCTCACAAAAGGGAGCCAGAGAGTCATCTTCCTGCCCAAGACGGGCGTTAAAATCGCCAGTCAATATAATCTTCCCATTGGGATAGCCAGTGGCAATCTCCTCCAATGCAGCTCCCACTATAACCCAAAGCTTGGGGTGATAAGATCTAGCATTGGATGGAGGAATATACACTGTTACCAATGAAATCAAGTGCCCTGCACATTTGAAAACCACTGCCAACAAGCATGGGGGGCAACGAATCACTGATACAATTAACCTTCAGACTGTTCACAATAAGACATCCCAGTCCCCCTCTAGGATGACCCCTATTACTGGACAAAACAGCTGGAAGGAAATAAGTTGTAAAATGATCAAGGACCAGAGGATCCATGGACCAGGTTTCTTGCAAAAGGATGATATGAAGTGGTCAAGATAGGCTCTAAAATCTGGGTGATTAAGATGACGATGCCATCCGGCTGTATTCCAGGGTCTGGTCTGGGATTCCACAGGGAGGCATGACACAACTGCTGGCAAGGCCGGCACATATCTAACCAAATGAGGCCCCTCAATCAAAACCAGTGCCTCTCGATTCGGGTTGGGATTATTATTTGGCAAGGACTGCTGAAAGTCTCCCAGTGTGGAAGATGGCACTGGAGTAGAAAAGACCAGGGCGTCAAAGTCCATCATGTCAATAGTATCTGCCACCGTGGGGGAGGACTGTGACTCTACCTGGTGAGAAACAGGGTTACTTAAAGCTGAGGGTAAAGGAACAGCATTGGAGCGGACTTCCGGCATAGCTAACCTCCGTAATCTAGTATTGATTGGAACCCGACTGCGTACTCCTTCCTGCCTATGGAGAGCAAAGCCTCTATGGGAATCCTCACTAGGGGTAAGGCGAGATTGGGCATTGAATCGACCCTGAGCAATACCCACACTGGAGGCACCCAAGTCCAGGGGGCATTTCTGTGTATCAATAAATACCTTCCCCAATTGGACCCCCCCAGGATCCAAAAAGGTTCCATTTGACCAAGAGACTGTTGCCCACTGGAATAGATCGAAAATGGATGACCAAGCGCTGTATATATCTCGAAACATCCAAGACCTGGTAGAATTTGATATGCCGGGCAGGGAACGAGTAAGATAGTATAAAGGAGAGATGCTGACAGATGGCTACTTTAGAATTCCATAACGGGAACAAACCGTTTGGAAGTGGATGAATAATAAATGAAACTGCTCTCCTATCTGCAATCAAGTCCCTCTGGTTAGCTGCCCTGAATGACTCTGATAGCCCTACCAGCGGGGCCTGACTGTTCACAGAGGTGACAGGCCTTGACCCAGGAGCTGAGCCACTCAAATGTAAACCAGGGACCCTCTTAGGGTGACCCCCAGGGGGCTGTGAGCAATTTTGGGCATCAGTGCCCAACTTACCCATTCCAAGTCCCGCTATATGGTCAGTTAGAACCTGTAGTTGGGATTTCTGGGATTCTAACACCCTAAATATACCTTCCAACTGCGCCAAAAGTTTATTGATCAAATCAGCAATGAGAAAACACTGGTTTCCCAGCATTTCACGTAATGAAGAATAGGATTTCTCCTCAGGATCTAAACTGGCAGCACAAAAGGAGAAGTCCACACTTGCAAATAACAGGGTTAGCGGGCTGGAGGAGGGAAGGGCTAATGCTGGTTTCCGTCTGGGCATCCCAGGCCCCGAGAGCAAACAGACAGGGGATGGGGCGGTTTGAGTAATGGATAGCGGAGACCCCACTCCCGCCCCCCCGGCTGCCCCACCCCCGCTAAACATGTTAAAAAGGGGTCTAACATTTGCTGTTTAGGCCGGGAGAGATCTCCCTGAGTAGGGATCCCCTGGTGACTCCTCTTCCTGGTCATGACCGCGCAGCCCAAAACCTTCGGAGAAAAACAAGCCCGAGGATCAACACGGTTCACGGAAGTTTCTCTCCGTGAATCGGGACAAAGTCAGACTATTTCAACAAGGTTCACAAAGGAGATCTCACTAACCAATTGCTTCCCCTCCCCTGGAGATGCAAATGGCTCCCCAATGGGCACACCGAGCAGACCAAGCGCCCGGGTAACACAAATTCTCCTCTTGCACTGCTCGGGACCCAATCTCCAAGGGACGCTAACCTTAGAGCAAGACTTCACCAAGGCAATGGGCACCAGACCCCGACCGCCCCATGTCCAGCGCCTAAGCCTGTGTTCTTATGGCAAGGCCGCAGCGCTTAAATGTCCCGCCCCCCTAGGGATTACAGCAAGGCACCCAGGTGAGCAGCCTGACAACCAAACCCCAGGGATAGTCAATTAAGGGGTCTTGCAGCCAGGGACCAGGCCCAAGACAAACCCCTCCCAACAGTACCACAGTTCCCTAGTCCAAGTTTTCAGGGGGTAAGGCAGCGATCTTCGGGGGTCCAGCTGCCGCTCAGCACGCTCCTGGCTGTCTCTGCCTCTGTCCCACCATCTTTGCTTATTGAAAAGCTATTTTACATGAACAATCACTTTTTAAAAAGGAGAGAGGAGTTTGCAAACCAGGCTCAGGGCTCATCCATACGTGTGGGAACGTGTCCTTATTTATTTATTTTAGATTTCTATCCCACGCTTCTCTCAAAGAGGTTCAGGGCAGCTCATAAAACATATAAAATACATATAAAAACATATAAAAATAAAGCATTAAAATTACAAACCAAAACCCTACAACCCCCCCAATCAGGGTTAGCCTAACCCTAACCGTGATCTCACAATCCCTCAAAAAACCCACCCAGTAACGTCTCCCCTCCCAACATCCAACATCCCCTCACAACCCTACCCCAAATCCATCCCATCCCCTATCCCTGCTTGCTAAATGCCTTTACAAACAAGAAGGTCTTGCACCGCCTTGAGAAGATTAGGAATTATTTGGAAGGGGATAGAGAATAAAACTGAGGATGTCGTAATGCCTCTATACAAATCAATGGTGCGACCGCACCTCGAATATTGTGTGCAGTTCTGGTCACCCCATCTCAAAAAAAGACATAGCTGAACTTACCTGGCCCATAAACCGCTGGGTGCAATTAGGAAAGAGATCTTAGTACGCCTTAGCGATATCGAAAGACAATCAGAAATGGCACGGATTAATGCCTCACCACATTTGCGGGCTTATTCTTCCTGGGCTCCTCATCAGATTCAGGTAGCTAAATATCTTACTTCCCCTATATCCGCTAGAGCCAAACAACTTATGCTAACCGCAAGAGTAAATGCATTTCCATCGCAGATAGTTCAGGGACGTTTCTTGGGAACCCCATATGCAGAAAGACTTTGTCCCTTTGATAACTGGGAATCCGAAACCATGACTCATATAACTTTGTTGTATGACTCTATTAGAGCCAAATACCTTTTCCCTATTTTGAGAAGGTTCCCGCGTCATTCTGACTCTGTGCTTCTCTCCATACTGTTGGACAACTTGGATGTCCAGGTCATTCAGCAGGTAACGGCCTTCCTCTTGCAAGCATATCATCTAAGAGAGCGCTTTGTGGAATTTAAATCTTTAGATGACACCGAGGACACAACTTGAAACCCTTACTAAATGGTAGGGTAGTCTTTGTCACTGATATGTATTAGATAAATAAGGGCTAAGCCCTATAGGCTGTATTAGTTAAATTGGGACTTTGATGTCTGATCAACATGCTCCCTGTTGTTTTGTTGTTGTTTTTTTGGGAGGGGTTTAGATTATAGGTTGATACTCTGATTCTTTTAGTATTTATGTTATCTGTTATGTTTCCTGTTGGGATTATGTATTGTTATCATTGTTGTTTGTGTTTTGCAATGGTCTATGACTAAGCAATAAATTCATTCAATAAATTCATTTGTAGCTGAACTAGAAAAGGTACAGAGAAGGGCAACAAAAATGATCAAGGGCATGGAAGGGCTCCCGGATGAGGAGAGGCTTGGTAGGTTGGGGCTCTTCAGTTTGGAGAAGAGATGACTGAGAGGAGATATGATAGAGGTCTATAAAATCATGAGTGGGGTGGAACTAATAAACAAGAAACAGTTATTTACCCTCTAGCTAGTACTAGAACTAGGGGACACGCCATGAAACTCATGGGTGGCAAGTTTCAAACAAAAACAAGAACATATTTTTTCACTCAGCATATAATTGGGTTGTGGAATTTACTGCCAGAGGCTGTGGTAAGGGCCAGTACTATAGCTGAGTTTAAAAGAGGTTTGGACAAGTTTCTGGAAGATGGGTCCATTAACAGCTATTAGCCAGACAGGATCAGGGAACAAGATGGGAGCTGGGAGAAAACAACAGGGAATGGATCCCCATTGTGACCTGTTGGGTGCTTCTCCCAAGTCACCAAGATTGGCCACTGTCGGAGACAGGATGCTGGGCTAGATGAACCATTGGTCTGACCCAGTATGGCACTTCTTATGTTCTTAAGATGCTCAGGCTTGGGCTCAAACAAACATCTGGGGGAAGGGAGTTCCATAGTACTGGGTCAGCAATAAAGAACGCCTGACAATCCAAGCACAGCAAGGGGTTGAGAAGCAACCTGAGACTGAGAACCTGATCGACAAGCGAGGGCCGGACTCTCTTGATAAGAGAGGAGTCCTCATCCCCTCCAGGTCACAAGGCCGACCAGTCATCATCACCTCAGTCTAGTCTGGATTCAGCTTCAATTGGCTCATCCTCATCCAGTTTCCAACAGCAGCCAGGCTTCGAGTAAGCACTGAGATTGCAGGGCCTGGGTCAGATGAAAAGGAGAGGTAGAGCTGGGTGTCATCAACTTACTGATGGCACTTCACTCCAAACCTTCAAATGACCTTGCCCAGCAGCCTCATATACATGTTGAACAAGAGAGGAGAGAGAACAGAACCCTGCGGGACCCACAGGGGAAACCCTGGGAAGATGACGAGCAATTGCCCATCACCACTCTCTGGTACCTCCCTGACAGGAAAGAGTGGAACCACGCAAGAGCGGTCCCGCATACCCCTGCCAGGTCCTGCAGTCATGTCAACAACACCTTGTGATCAACTGTATCGAAGGCCACTGAATGATCTAACAGGATCAACAGGGCAGAATTCCCCTTGTCAATCTCCAGGCGCACAGGTCATCAACCAAGGCCACTCAAAGTGCAGTCTTCATGCCATACCCAGCACGAAAGCCTAACTGAGATGGGTCCAGGAATCCGATGACATCAAGATGGGCCCAGAGGTGTTGGGCAACCACCCATTCAATAACCTTTCCGGGAGGTTAAAGACAGACTGATAGCTGGCTGGAGAGTCAGTGTCCAAAGATGACTTCTTAAGCAGGGTCCGGACAATTGCAGTTTTAAGAACGTCCGACACCATACCCTCCTGAAGGGAGGAGTTGTGAATTCCAGCCAGCAACAGCCCCAGCATCTTCCGGCTGTCTTTCACCAGCCAGGATGGGCAAGAACCTAATTCACATCTGGTTGCCCTCACCTCCCCACATTAAAACTGATCCAAGTAAACAGGACAAAACTAGGTTTCCATAACCCCAATCTCTGATTCTGAAGGTAGAATGGTGGCATCCAAGTCATGGTGAATATGAGCAATTTTGTCTTCAAAGTAATTAATAAAAATGTCACAGAGGACATTAGATGACTCAATTTCTGGGCAAAGGCAGACTGGATTAACCAGGTCCTTCACCATCTGAAACAGCTCCACCAGACGAGATTTTGCAGATGTTATGATTCTTTACTGCCATCACAACCACAGCATAGTCCTTTAAAAAAGATCTATACCACAATCAGTCAGCTTCAGCGCGAGTCAAGCGTCACCTGCACTCTAACCACCTACCCTCCCACCTCAGCTCCTCCGTACACCAGGGGGACCTGTGCTTCCGCAGTGGTGGGAGTGGATGCCCGGGTGGAACTGTGTCGATGACCGTGGCCAAGATGTCGATCCACAAGGTAACCAGGTCATCGAGAGCGTAGCTGTTTAAGGTCAGTAGGTAAATCCCTCAGAGAATTCTGGAAACCAATCAGATCCATTAGCCTCCAGGGGCAGACCAACCTAACCAGTCCACCACCCCGACGAGGGCATAGGAGGGCCAGGATCTAGGCTTTCAGAAGGTAATGGCCCGATGACAATAATCAGAAGATTTTACACACATTGTACATAGTCCACTGCTAAGATATTTCACAGGAGGTAGTATATTCCTTTAAAAATCTTATATAATTAAGATGGATAATAAGCTTTTAATTGCCGTTTAAAACCAAACTGTAAAATTTAACAGTGAAGTATATTCCTGTTAAAGCATTATAGGTAGGCTTACCACTTTTGTGGAAAGCATTTTAACTTTTGTTTTCAGAGAACTAGTATTTTGTGGGTCTTCTTTCCCTGGGCTGACCCTTTACTTTGAAATTGGCTTCAATTAAAGACAAAGTTAAACTAAAAATACTGACATTTCTAGTATTAGTTACCAAGACATCACATTCAGTTGCTATAAGTGAACTGTGAAACCCACATACTGATATGAAGGCCTGAGAGAGTACATTCTCTCTTAATTTAAGTTTTTGTAGGTTTTGGATTCAGGCAAATTCAAAATTGCACATTAAAAATTCAGCCAAAGCTATTATAAAGATTCTCCTATATCATAGATAAAACAGTATGCAATCCCCATTTAGGGTTCAATTTTTCTCCAGTTTACTTGCAGGGGCATAAACAAGAGGAGCTGTAGTCTGAGGGGTCTGTGCCCCCACCCCTCAGTTCAAGACCAGTGCCCCCCTTCATTTCTCTCCTCTGTCTGCTATTGCCCTCCTACTTGTTGTGCCCCCCAAATAAGGGAAAGTGTCCCTCATTTGAGGGACCTTGGTTACACCACCGTTTACTTGGTGCAACTGAGTTGAATCTTTTGGTTAATTTGGTCTAAACTTTAAAAATGAGACCCAAATCAGAAGAGCGTAGGTACATACAGGGATGGAGAAACATTTTCCTCCTTGAAGCCACTTTGAAAATTAGGACAAGCTTTGACGGTTGCACAGACGTTGTGGGCAGGGGGTGCTTAAAGGGAAGAGGAAGGTCCAGATCATGGATCTGTGCCATGGATTTTTCTCATATCCTTCTTTGCACCCCCCCCCACCCCAAATCTCTGCTCCTTTCCCCTGAGCTCAGTCTTTCAGTGCTTGGGGGGTAGAAAGTGGATCTAAAAGCAAGATCCAGGCACGGGGAAAGGGACCAAATAGTCTAAAAATGAGCAACGGACTGCATTTGGCCTTTGAGTCTGAGGTTCCCTATTCCTGCTCTGCAACCTCAAAATTTTCTCAGGTCAACAGGAACCAAAAACTGTTAGCATAGGTTGGCGGCTGGCTGCTGGCTGGCACGGGGCTCAGGGTGTTACCACATGGAACACCAAGAATACAAGCTTCTGAGGCCAGACCTTGTGCTTCCTGCCCATCACACTCTTCCCAGCCAGGATCCCCCTAATTTTGCAGTTTCTGGTCATTCTGGTTGGATCAAGCACCCCAGCAGTCAACTGTTGCAGCCACTAAATTCACCAACTGCCAGAGGAGCAGTCTGCAGAAGGTGTTTTCATCCCGCAGTCTGGAAACGTGTGGTAGTATTCTTTGCACCATGCTTATCAGCTGTCCCAACTTGGCAAAACTCCAGTACGAGTAGACTTGTTTGGTGCAGAAACCAGGCTACGATATTGGTAGTATCATGATAAGTGGGGCATCTCTATGGCATGTTAGGGGGAGGTGGACAGCAATCTCCAGAGTACTTGCTTAGCCAGAGTATCCTGTCAGGGAAGAATCTCCTTAGGAGATTAGGGCAGAGTGCTGAAGCCATGAGCGACACGTGTGCCCATATCCCCACTGCACAGTCAAGGATAAATTAGTCTGGCTCCAGCCCAGTGATGGTGTCTAGCACGGTAGAGCAAAGTGGTTATGGCAGCACTCTCTTCAAACCGTGTTAAGGAAAAGAGGAAGGCCCTTGGGGGAAACCCTCCTCTGGTAAGAACTAAGGGTAGCCTTCCCTGTGGTTATGGATTACGTTGGCGTTACCTGCACTGAACAAGACTGTTCTGGATATTTTCATGTTACAATAAAGCTGCAGTCTGGTTTGAGCTCAGTATTTGTCTCTGAATTTTCCTTCCAGCAATGTATATGGCAACTATTAGCCCGCACTAGCTCTAGCAGGTGCCTTGTTGACAGACTCAGTGGAAAGACTACAGACTGGATTGACAACGCAGTGGTTCCTAGTCCCCTAAAATCAGGCAGCTAGAGGAAGAACACTGCATTGCTTAACCCATACAAGCCTTATAGATAATTAGAATACTGCAGCTGATGCTCATTTAAAGAACTGTCAGTATAAATCCCACAATGCCTCTTCTGATATTCCTATACTTGCCTGCTGATCCATTTTTTGTTTATACAATGTGGCCAAAGCTAGCCTTTATACAAGCTTTTTCTCGTGCAAAATGAATCCCATAATAGTCTCCAGAGTTAAATTATACATTGTAATGCAGTGTAATTGAGGAGGGGGGATGAACCCTTTGTTTTTTAATACATTGAATTATAATCTTAATGGAACTATCATTAAGGGTGTAAATAAACAGGTACTGAGTGGCAATCAGGAATAGTATAAACATAGTTTGTCCCCTAAATAAACACTCACTCTTAAGGCACATGGTTATTATAGTCAGGCAAAAAGAAGTGTTTAACACGGTAATAACTGCATCTAGCAGAGGACTGAGCTTTTAATTTTTTTTAATCTGAAGTCTAACTACTCTCTTCCAGTGCCGGATTTAAGATTTTACTGCCCCTAGGCACGTCTCAAGAATGAGTAGTGCCAAATCCACATTCTGAGTGTTGGGTGGAATCCTGATTATTTATTATTTTTATTATTATTATTATTATTATTAGCAAGCATTTATATAGCACTATCAATGTACCTGGTGCTTTACAAAGTAATGGAATAGACACGGTCCCTGCCCTAGGGTTTACATTCTGAGAGACGGGGGGAGGGGGAGACGAAGAAAGGGGAACATAGGGAGAGACAAGGGGTGTAACATTCACGAAGTTGCGAGGTCCCAGGTGCACTCCCATTGCTCCTTGATAATCCTTGTTCTCTGCCACTTGATGCCAAAGGTGTGGGAGGGAAAGTGTGAAATTCCAGGATATCAGCAGCTATGTGAACACATCACTGTGGGGAGAAGGCAAGCACAGATTAAGTCAGAGGTTCCCAAACTGTGGACATGCCCTCTGCAGCTACGGTCACAATCCTGACTGATCTCTTGGATATTTCACATGGTTTTGTCTGAGGTTATCCAAATATATTAAAGTTTCCAAACAGGGGCACGTGAGCAAAACATTTGGGATGTCCCCGATTAAGGAGAAAGTCGTGAGGTTTGCAAGGAGGAAATGAGTTGTGTGAATGAGCCCGAAGCAGGTAGCCAGAGAGGATAACAATCTTGTGTGTACAGCTGGTTGGGATATTTTTTGAAAGACAAAGTGAAAAGGAAAAGCAAATATTTTAGCAAAGAAGTAGAGCTGGTTGAGAAATAGGAAGTGTGTGACCCTTGCTAATACCAGCTTGTTCTCCTCAAGAATCTGACCTTGGAGGTGGGAGAAAGACTTTCAGATGTACTTGTTGAGTGACAACCGAGAGGGAGAGAAGAAAGCGTATACTCAACTGGCTGAGGCCTCTGTCCCTGGGAAAACTAGTTCCCTATAAATGATAGCCCCATCCTTCGGAAAACTCTTTCTGTTGTTATCCTAATGGGTTAGCTGTCCTCTTACATGTATAGGGATTCTGTATATAATTTGTATTGCATATCTGAAAAATTCCATACATACCTTACAAAGACATGAAAGAGGAAATATAGACCATTTCTGCCTGCCACAATTACACCTACCTGCCTGCCTGCTGAACTATAATCAGTCTAGGTCCTCTAACATCTGGTCCAAGACAGGTTGATGATACGAATCATGACAGTAGTGTATTTCTGTGTCTGCTAAAGCCATGCTGAAATTTGTTGCATCCACAGCATGAATGGGCATCTATAATGGATTGTGTGTATTTTCAAGCATATTTCTTGCTTCAGACCAAACTAGCCTACCCTTGGAAATTATCATGTTACAAAGTGAACCAATCGTAATGCTGTTGTACTTATCGGTATAACCAGCAACTTTGAAATGGGAGAGTATAGGCTTACAAGCCAGAGGTCCATATTTAGAGACAGTGCTTTGTGGCAATGACATATTTTTAAAGCGCCTAGCATAATGGAGTCTAGAACTTGACTGAAGGTTTTGTAACGATAAAAACAATAACCAAGCAAGAACTGAATCCATTATGAGTTACTGCTTCAGAATCTGTCCAAATTAAAAGTTACTTTAAAAATAAATATAAAAAACATAGGCCCTTTTTATATGGGCCATGGCGTGTGGGGGAGGGTGTGTGCCGCAGTCCATGTGCGGTGGACGGGGGAGGGTGTAGACAGGCACACACCCATCTACACTCACCTCCATCTCCCAACACACATGGAGCAACTGCCATTTTTACTGATTGCTCCATGCGTGGGTGGAGGTGGGTGTGCAGAGTGGGAACACGCATGGACGCACACTCTCCACCCCCCTCTCCGCTGTGGGATTTACACGAGACTCACCCACGTATGAACACCCAGATTTCTGGGTGTTCGTGTTGGGTGCCGCCTATGTAAATAGGGCCATAGAACTTTGTGGGTGGGAGCATGCAAGGTTGGACTTGATATAATATTTGGCAAATTTTATCCTTTAAACTTAAAGTTTCCTATTTAAATAAAACCCATTCACTGTTCAAGGTCAAGGGGTGGGGGCAGCGAATCTGATTAGCTTTAAAACAGAATTAGATACATTTATGAGAGTACTTGTGAGGACTTTTTCTTTTGATGCTACAGAATTAATTTTCTCTTTCTTTTCTTTTCTTTTCTTTTTCTCAGCATATTTGGGTTTCCCCCCTCTTTCTTCTGAAGCATCAAAAATGTCCACAACAGCAGGTAGGATTGATAATGGGTTGTTTTCTATTGCCTGTGTACTATAATTACATATGCACACATATGTAATGCACACATGCTCAGGAGTCTAACTGATCAGCATATTTGCGGTGAGGAAGGACTATCCTCCCAGGTTAGATTGGTAGTTGACTCAAGCCCCTTCTTCCCGTGCAGTATGGGACATGGTTAACTTATTTCAGTCATCTGTATTTATGTTATTTATTTATTTAGATTTTTACCTTGCTCTATCCCGCAAGGCTCAGGGTGCCTTACATCATAACATATACATATATAAAATAGGCTATAAAATTCATTAAACTAAAACTATGTCCCCCTCCCTCCTCCAGATCTACCCCTGCCCGTTAAGTGCCTGGACAAATAAATAGGTCTTACACTGTCCATTCATAAAAATTCTTAGAACTAGAAAGAGGTAACATTCATAAAAAAAAACTCCTGAGAATTACTATCAGATCTGAAGAAATTAGGCAGGGCAATCTTCCCTCTTGGTTTAACCCAAGGTCTTCAGGTTTTGACTCATGATCTCCATTTGAATGTAAAGACCTGGCAAGAGCCACATCTAAAGGCTGGAAGCCAGAATGGGGCTTGCTGTGACTATGGCCTTTTTTACACGGACACCGCCGCTGGCACGATGGGTGGGTGAGCACACCCAGAGAACACCCATGGGTGCCAAGCAGGGAGACGTTTACACTGACACCGCTGTGGCGGGTTGTGGGAATGAAGGGGAGGGGCCGGCACACTCCCATCGGGAACACACCCACCCAGAGCCACGCCGAGCAAACACACATGACGTTTAAACGGACCGCCCGTACACTGAACGGAGGGGAAACCACGCCCAGCACAGTGACATGACAACATGGCAGAGTGAAGGCAAATGAAGCTGTAGCATGCAGCACCATCCCTACACTGCCAGACTTCGAGCGGGCGGGGGAGGAGGGAGCTGGAATGTCAAGAGACACAAAGAAGCAGGTCCTACCAAGCCCCAAGACACAGACTGCACAGCCGGACACAACAGACCCCTCGGAACCCAGACCAGACCCACACACAACAGTGCACACAAGCACACAGGGAAACCCAATAGGAGGAGGAAGAAAGGGAACCCCAACCAGGGGAGGGGGGCCGGGACTGAGCACAGCCACCAGGAAGAACAGGCGACTCCCAAATGGGCGGAGAACACACAACCTCCCCCCCCCTCCAGCATGGACCACTGTCCACTGAACCTCCCAAACCCAGGAACAACAGGCCAGGAACAGGACAGCAGGGTGAGGGCGGCAGGCGCTAAAGCACAAGCCGGAACCAGGAGCAGAGGGTACAGAGTGGACAGCCACTTCCCAAAAAACACAAGCCGGCCACAACACAGCAACTGCCCAACAAGTACGGGGCCCAGTTGCACAGGGTACAGGAGGAGCATCACACCACAGCAGGGAAGGGGCAGGGGGGGGACACAGGAACCTATGCAAACAGCGGAGGGGGCAGCACCCACATGACAGAGAACCAAAGAACCAATCCACAGAGGACTCACAGCTACAAAGCACAACTATGGTGTTCCCTAGGGGTGGAACACAAAGCACACGACCCATGCCCTGACAGACAACCACACCAACCAGACGCAGTCTACACAGAGGGGTACAACAGAGGGAAGGAGAACATAGACACCAGGGGGACAGAAGCACCAAATGTTAGGTACAAACCAACTAGAGCAAAAAGCACGGCAGAGAACAAAAACCAAGATCGACTAGCAAGAAGCTGGGGTGGTGGGGCATATCTGGGCCCTCAGTAGGGCCAGCGACCCTGGGACCGGTTCCAGCGATCCACTCGGGTACGGTCCAAGGGCCAGACCCGCTGCAGCATATGCAGGATCAGCAGCAACAACACCCACTCCCTGGTTCCCCCCCCCCCGTTAAAATCCCTCTGCATGAATGGAGAGAAGGAGCGGGAGCGCATCGGTAGGGCAGCCCACCGACCACAACATTCAGGGAGTTCACACATATGGGGGGAGGGAGGGATGACGGACACACACACAGGGGAAGCCACAACAGCAGCATGCCCAGCATGCTGTTAGCAAGGTGACCCTGTTGAATCATCCCGCCCCAGCAACGATCTGATGCCCCCAAGTTCCGACCCCCCCAAACCACACAGATGAGACCAGCACCCACAGGAGCCAGGGGAACGGACCCAGAGACACATCAGGAGAACAGAGGCAGCTAAACAGTGACAAGATTTATTGGCACAGGGAGCAGTAGGATGCTACGTCGGCCAGAGATAGCTGATGGCAGGGACAGGCGGGGAACACCTCATGGTGCAAGGAAGGAGCAGTGCAACCGAAGAACGGGGTCCGAGGGGCTGACAGTCAGACCTGGCAGGAAAGAATCAGTAGGTAGACCCCGAGACCGCTCCGCAGGGCACAGATCATTAGGCAGATGGGTCACGCAGCGCGGCCATAGGGGAGCAACAGCGCAGGTTCCTCACAGGGAGCAGGGATCCACAGTGGAGGTTACAGCAAAGGCAGGATCCCGGTGCAGGTGGTGGGCGCTTGGAATACAAGGGCCGCTGGACGAGACCATCCCAGACAAAGAGGCCCTGCTGGTAGCCATGGGCATGCATATGAGCATTCACCATGAAGCGGGATGGGAGGGGGTGTCACCACAGCTCTCAAGGCAGTCCTCTCCAGCACTGTGGGATGCCTGGTCAGGAAGGGCCCATCGACGTCAGGCAGGAGCAAGCCAAGCTCACCAAGGCGGGCCTGGCAAGCAGATCGAGGGCAAGCGATTCCACAAGCATGCAGGACACAGGCGTAGCAGCTTGCTACATACGGTCCATTGGCCTGGAGGGTCAGACTGAACTCCTGATGACTGGCCCCCTGGCAAACAGCAGCAAGCTCCTGGGGTTCCCATGGCAGCACAACGGCGGGTGGGGGCCCACAGTTAGGTCGGCAGAGGGGCATAAAACTGAGCTCCATGGCACGCCTCTGGCACTCCACACCCCCAAAGAGGTGACCCAACAGCCACATGTAATGGAACAGGAGATTGAAGCCACCGCCCACAGAATGGGGGCACGCACCAACAGCTGGGCATCGCTGCTCTGCCACAGGGTTCCCAGCAGCATGGTGGCCCACATCGGCCACTCCTACCCTACCAAGTGATTGGTTCCATGGCCCGTTCCATGGCTGGACATGGCCTGCACAAGGGCTGTGAGCCAGAGTGCAACTGAAGTGGATGATGAGCTGCAGCGTTTGAGGTCAGATGCGGCCACAACTGGCAGCTATCTGGAGGGTGACCTTGGCCAGCTGATAGCACCTGGGCTTGGCAGGTCTGAGAACCACTATCCCACACACAGGGTGGACCCATCCCCGCTAGATAAGGCACAGGGAGGATGCACAGGGCCCAGGGGAGGAAGGGATAGGAAACCATCAAGGGGCTGCCATAACTGTACACAGCACAGTGGGATAGCTGCGTACCTGACAACAGCTGTCCAGGGGAATGGAGGACCCATGATGCATACCACATGCCCACCATATGGTGCAGCTGCTCAGACAGCTGGGGGGGGGGACATGGTAGGCGTGTGCCAGCAAGGTGATCTGATGGAACCGGTACAGGTGCTCACTGAAGGCTGATGCATCGGGCTAGCATACAGCTGGTGCCCAGTGCACAGGAGAAGCATCTCGGGGACCCCGGACAGGTTTGCATACCACATGAAAAGCGCTGCACCAACCGATGAGGCCCATCACCCATCTAAATAAGGGATCTGGATCAACTGCCACGGGGTGGCATGTTGGTTACAGTGGTTGTGGAGCGGAGAGAGTATAGAGGGGATGTGTGAGAAGCATGTACGGGTATGTGATTGTGAGGTGTGTGAAGGAGCAGCGTAGAGTGCGTGGAGTGGTGCCTGTGGGTATGGGGGAGTGCATGAGGGGTGACAGCACAGGGCAAGTAGCTGAATCAGTGTACTTGAGCACAGGGTGGGGTTCACGGTGGGAGCAGGTGGGTGGTCACTGGGTGCGTAGTTGGGTTCACAGGGAGACGTCACGGTGGTGGAAGCATGATGCCTGTAGTGGGCACCCCGCACGTACGTGCTGACCTGATCGCCATCCTGGCAGTATGCTTTGGTCTCCTTGTGCAGGTATTTCAGCAAATGGCTGACCTTCTGCACCCAGCTCCTCGCTGGTATACCCATGGCCTATGCCACCAGAGAGCAGCCAACCTGCACTGTGTGGTAAGGGATCAATGAGCGCAGAGGATCAAGGCCAGGTGCCAAATGATGGTGGGGACTGAAGCATCACACCAGATCCACCTTGTCCTCTACAGGTTTCCCCTCAATGTGTATGGGCATCAGGTGACCCTACCCACGTGACAGAGGGTCTGGGTGTAGTCACGGAGCAATGACTGGTGGGAGGACATGCTTGCGACCTGGACCGACATGAAGATGACCCGCTCCCTGTTAACCCAGATCACTGAGATCCTCGGCCCCCACCTCCGCAGGAACGAAACCAACACACACTACCCCCTACCCCCAGGTATGTGGGTTGCGATGTCAGTGTGGCGCCTAGCAACCCCTAATTCCTGCCGGAGTGTGGGTGAGCAGTTCGGCGTGGGGGGAGCGACTGTGAACAGGACACTCCATGATGTCAGCGACCTCTTAGTCGATTTGTTCCTGGACCAGGTCATCCAGCTCCGGGAGCTGCAGGTAGTGATCCAGGGCTTTGAGGTGATGGGCTTCCCACATTGCATCAGAGTCATTGATAGCACCCACATCCCAATATTCCGGCCCCCCAACGCCAAGACTGATTACCTGAACAGGAAGCAAGCATTCTCTGTGAACCTGCAGGCAGTTGTTGACCACCGATGCCTGTTCATCGGTGTACACAAGCCGCTCAGGGAGGAACCACGATGCTCAGATCCTACGCTCCTCCCCGTTTTTCCCCAGGATGTTTGATGGGGAGATAGCCCCGAACATGTTCAGGAGGATTGAGGGTGTCTCCATGGCCCCGGTTGTCATAGGGAATCCCACCTACCCATGGCTGATGAGGTCCTATCCCGTTGCCTGCACCCCCAATCGGGTGCTCTTCAACAAGCGCCTAGCATCCGCGAAGTGCGTGGTGGAGAGGATCTTCAGCCTGTTCAAGATAAGGTGGCACCTCCTGCTTAACCAGAGCCTGTTTGACCTGCAGCACACCCCCATCCTCGTCCTTGCAGCCTGTGTACTCCATAAAATCTGTGAGACTGGTGGGGCTGCCTTGGACTATCTCCCCTTGTACAGAGACAGAGCCCTGTGGCCCTGTACCAGCATGTTCAGAGTGGGGTCTTCAGGTGGATCTCTGAGGAAAACCATGATGCCCTATGCCAGCACATAATTGCCCAAATGGCCAGGGACTGATGGTTGCCTCTGGGCAGTCCCCTTAGGTCCGTCTTGTATCCCTGTACTCCGTTCACCATTACAGTATGCTGTCTATCCATGCTCCTGCCTCTGTCTTTCTTGACTGGTGTCAGCCCCCGCCATAAGGAGCGTCTTTGGGGAAAATTGCGGGGCTCCAGAGGGCCATGGAGAACTGCCCCACTCGTCCTTGTTCAAGTCGCAGCGGCGGTGCCACTTGAAATTAACATGGCACCATAGACAGTTGTGCTGCCGCATCCAGTTGCTAAGGCAACCAACTACAACGCCAATTCAACAGAGCCCCAGCATTCAACCTCACGCAGTGTGAGGTCATCACCCGAGCCCGTGCGGCACTCCACACGGCTTCAGGCACATCACGGGGTGGAGTCTCGACTACAAACACCAGTGCTGCAAGACACACAGCACTGGTAATCAAAGTCTGAGAAGCTGGCCCAGGAAAGCTAAGTGTGACTTTGTTTGCCTTTGCCTTTGCCTTTGCCCTTGCCCTTGCCCTTGCCCTTGTCTTTGCCTTTGCCTTTGTCCTTGCCCTTGTCCTTGTCCTTGCCTTTGCCTTATCTTGGTCTTTGTCCTTGTCTTACTGTTGGCTTGTCCTTGTCCTCATCCTGTGATCTTGATCTTGTCCTTGCCTCCCCCTTGTCTGGATTTATTGTGAGAGTGAGTGTCAGCGTGACTGTGTCTCCTTGTACTTTCCCCCCTAAGGTTGACTGTGTGAGAATGTGGTGGCTGGGAGGAGTGTGAGCCCCTTCCCACAACCCTGGGACTCGTTCCTTCCCCATTGGAGAGCAAAAGCCCCCCTTGTCCTTGTCAGTGAGCGTGTGTGGTGTGAGGCCATTCTCTCACAAAAGAGCTCTGCGCCCTATGATGATAGGGGCCTGATTTCTTTGAGATCTCAAGGGCCACAACACTATCCTGATGGGCATTACTTCCCAACAAATTCCCTGCAGAGTGTGAGCCTGGTTGCTCTGTGTGAGTGTGAGGGGTCCTCCCTGGTTCATCTATTCCCCCTTTCCTGTGACAGAATTACCGGCACCAATCCCCGTTCATCTTCCCCTTTGCGGAACTCATCCAAAATGGAATTAGCCAAGGAAGTAGGAGACTTAGTGTGAGCCGTTCAATCTTTAGCCATGGAGATGAAGGATTTGCAGACCAAACATACTGAGTTAGCAGCACAGTGTCAAGAGACCAGGGTGAGGCAGGTTCTGTGGGGGCGCCCCCACTCCTGAAGTGCCAGCCCCACAGCCCACTGGGGCTGTGACCCCTCAGGAGCCATGGGGCCCTTGAATTGAAAAATTTTCGGGTGACTGGAGGTCGTTTTGGGGTTTCCTGGTCCTACGTAATTTGAATTTCACCATGCAATCAGCCACCTACTCCACAGATAATTTGAAGGTGGCTTTTGTTATTGGAAACCTAGGTGGAACCACCCTAGATTGGGCTACCAATTTGTTAAGCAGTACCAGTCCTCTGCTATCCAATTATAATTACTTTGTACGGAAGTTTGCATTCCTGTTCAACCACCCCCACCGCTTGAGGGATGCGGATCTACTATCATGTTCCTTAAGCAGGGGAAGGAGAGCTTGTTGGAATACATCACCCAGTTCCAACAATTAGCCTTAGATTTTCAGTGGCCAAATGATGTCCTGAAGGTGATGTTTAAGAGAGAACTCAGTGAGGAACTAAAGGACCAGCTAGCGTATACCACCCTTCCCGACACCTGGGAAAAATTAGCCATGCTGACCCTCCAGATCGACGATCAACGATCGACTTACAGAGAGGCGACGAGAGAAAAAACAAGAGACCAGAAACTTCCTCCCAAGGGCATTGTTTCCACCACTTCCCACCACCGAGGAAGCAAGAAACAACGACCCCAAACCTACGCAGCTAGGAGCCTCTCAAGGGCCCCTAACATCAGAAGAAAGAGACAGAAGGCGAAGATCCAGGTCATGTTACTATTGTGGGGAATCGTCCCACAAGGGTGTGCATGAATGCCCTTCTCTATCTTTCCAACGTCGAGGTCAAGGAAACTCCAAGGGCCGGGATGGACAGGGGTCGTCTCGGCTTTAGGGAAAATCCTCTCAGCCCTTGCAAACAACCAGTCTCATCTCCGGGTCCCTCTCACCCTGACCATCAATTCTTGAAGGTCCCTTATAGTCTGGGCCCTCATAGATTCCGGAGCCTCTGGTAATTTCATAGATGCTGGATTAATACGATCCCGGGCACTGGAAATCGAACCTAAGAAATGTCCAGAACCCGTGCATTCTATAGATGGCTTGCCCCTAATTTCGGTTCCCATCACGATGCAGACGGTCCTGTTGCACTGTGTGATGGGACAACATCAAGAGCATTTAGTCTTTGATGTAGCTTGCACACCCTTGTTCCTCGTAGTTCTGGGGTTGCCCTGGCTCTGCCAGCATGACCCCCATATTTATTTATTTATTACTTACTTACTTACATTTTTATTCCGCATCCTCCCGCACAATAGCGGCTCGGAGTGGCAACAACATATAAAATACACAATAAAATACATAAGACTAAAATATTAAAATATTAAAAACTAAAAGGCTGAATGCTAAAAGGCAATAAAGACATCCCCTCTCCCTACCCCCTTCCCCAAAGGTCCAGCGAAACAACCAGGTCTTACAAGATCTTTAGAAAGAGGGGAGATCCGGGGATAAACGGGTCTCCATCGGGAGGGAGTTGCACAGCCTAGGTGCGGCTACTAAGAACGCCCTCCCTGCCGCTGCCACCTGGGATACCCAGGGAACCTTGAGTTGGGTGCCCCCGGCCGACCGCATGGGCCGCAGAATTATCCGGGGCCTGAGGTGGTCTCGCAGATACGCAGGCCCCAAGCCGTTTAGGGCTTTAAAGGTCATTACCAATGCCTTGAATTGGGCCTGGTAAACTATAGGCAACCACTGCAGAGAACAGAGCACAGGTGTAATGTGCTCACAGTGACCCGTCCCCGTTAGGAGACGAGACGCTGCATTCTGCACCAGCTACATCCTCCGGACCATCTTCAAAGGTATCCCCACATATAGTGCATTATAGTAGTCCTGTCAAGAGGTAATGAAAACATGGAAGATGGTTGCCAGGTTGGTGTTGGAGACATACGGCCGTAGCCGTCACACCAGATGTAATTGGCTAAATGCTCCCCTTGACAATCCAGGCGGAGCTGTGGATCAAGGAGCACCCTGAGACTACGGACCTGAGTGGCCAGAGGGGGACAGATCCCGCCAATAATGGGAGCCACCACCACCGCCGGCCCTTCCAACCAACATCACCCCCTCTTATCGGTATTCAGCCTCTATCGGTTCACCCTCATCCAGTCCCCCACAGCTGCCAAACACCAGGTAAGCACCAAGACTGACAGGATCTTCAGAAAACGAGAGGTAAAGTTGTGTATCATCGGCATACTGATGACATTGTACGTTGAACCGTCTCATGACCTGCCCCAAGGGTTGCATTTACACATTGAACAGGAGAGGGGATGGAATAGAACCCTGCAGGACTCCACACGTGAGGTCCCGGGGAGAAGATGTATATTCCCCAAGGACCACCTGCTGAGTTCTTCCTGCCAGGAATGAGCGGAACCATTCAAGAACAATTCCATTCACCCCGGCCTGGTTCCGCAGGCTTGTCACCAACATCTCATGATCAACGGTATCAAACGCTGCTGACAGATCCAACAAGATCAAAATAGATGATCTTCCCTGATCTAATTCATGCCAAACTCCAGACGAAAGCCTGGTCCAGATGCCCCTGTAACTACCGGACCATCACCCGTTCAATAACCTTCCCTAAAAAGGGACGGTTAGAGACTGGCCGATAGCTGGCTGGGAAGTCAACACTCAAGGATGGTTTCTTGAGCAGAGGCCGCACCACCGCCTCCTTGAGGCGGCTCGGCACTCTGCCCTCCCTAAGGGAGGCATTGACCATCCCCGCCAGCAACAGCCCTAATGTCTCCCGGCTGGCCTTCACCAGCCAGGATGGGCATGGATCTAATTCACAACAGGTGGCCCGCACTGTCCCAAGGACCTCCACCGCATGAGTGGATGATACCCACTGAAACTGATCCCACAAATACTGATATGGCGGGGCTTCCCTTACCTCTGGTTCACTACCTGTCACAACTGCAGCATCGACATCGTGATGAATCTGTGCGATTTTATCTGCAAAAAAGTCAGCAGACATGTCACAGTGGGCATAGGAAAATTCCAGTTCCAGGCGGAGATAAGTCAGACTGACCAGCCCTGCACCACCCGGAAAAGCTCAGCTGAATGTGACTTTGTGGATGCAATGAGGGTAGCAAACAATTCTTTCTTTGCTGCCTGCACCGCGCAGCATACGCTCTTAAATTAACTTTATGCTGCAATCGGTTGGCTTCAGTGCGAGTCCGATGGCACCATCACTCCAACCGCTGTCCATCTTGCTTCATCCGGTGCAGGTCCTCCGGGAACCATGGTGACCCCCACCGTTGGCATTCTGGAAGCGGACGCCTAGGGACCGTTCGGTCAATTACCTCAGTCAAAAAGCTGTTCCAAAAGACAATGAGGTCATCGAGTGAGCGGTCATCGAGATCAAGGGGTAACTCCCCTAGAGCATTCCAGAACCTCTCTGGTTCCATAAGACTCCGAGGGTGGACCCATCGAACCAGTCTTACACCTTTCCGGGGGCAGACATGCACCAGGAGCCTAGTCTGGAGGAGATAATGATCCGTCCATGACAGGGGTAAAGTTACCACATCCCCCACCACCGCATCCCCCGCTTCAAGGCCTGTGCAGAACATCAGGTCAAGGGTATGTCCCCACTCATGTGTCGGGCCCTTTACCCTCTGAGACAGTCCCATGGTTGTCATGGCATCCATGAATTCACGTTCTGCTCCCCCAAGACTGGCGGCGTGAATATTGAAGTTCCCCAGGACCAAAGTCCTCAGGGACCGCAAGACCACCTCCAACACCAGTTCTGCTAGAGCATGTAGGAATGATGCCATACAGGTAGGTGTGCAGTATACCATCAACAGCCCTAATCTTTCTCCAGTCAAATCGAACACAAGGTTGATTCCCTCCATGTTCAAAATAGTCTGCACAGGATACCACCTTACAGACCAAGTATCCTTAAAAACAACAGCTACACCGCCTCCCCACCCTTCTGCCCTGGGCTGGTGCTGTACAGAGTACCCGACTGGAACAATGTCAGCCAATATTGGCTCCGACTCATTGTCCAGCCAGGTCTCTGTAATGCATACAAGGTTGGCTGGCTGATCCAGAATCAGCTCTTGGATCATTGTTGATTTATTACCGACCGACCTCGCATTCAACAGCAGCAAACCCAGATCGGGGGTACCCATATCTCATGGAAGCAAAAACAGATCAGGTTCACCTCTGCTTACTGCTCTCAAGTCTGTCAAATACCCACACCCACCCAAGGTGGGGCCCTGGCAATGTGTGGAAGTACCGTTATGACCGAACCCAGTCTACCAAAGGAGTACACCGACTATACTGATGTCTTCAGTAAAACCCAAGCAGCTGAATTGCCGCCACATCGATAGTATGATTGCCATTAATCCTGGGAAAAGAACCACCCTTCAGATGTATGTATGCGCTATCAACACATGAGTTGGGAGTCCTTCGCTCATATTTGGAAGAAAGCCTGCGGAACGGGTTTATTCGACATTCCAGCTCCCCCGCAGGAGCCCCCATTTTCTTTGTGTCGAAAAAGGACGGGGGACTCAGGCCCTGCATTGACTATTGGGGTTTGAATACCGTTACCATCAAAAAACACTATCCGCTCCCCTTAATCCCAGAACTCCTAAACTGTCTTCAGGGAGCCCACATTTTTACTAAATTAGACCTTCGAGGAGCATATAACTTCGTGAGAGTGCGAAAAGGTGACAAATGGAAAACCGCTTTCTGTACTCAGTATGGACACTTCGAGTATCTTGTCATGCCGTTTGGCCTGGCCAATGCTCCGGCCATGTTCCAACATTTCATCAACGATATTTTTAGGGGCATTCTGGACACCTTCATTACCACATACCTAGATGACATTTTGATGTACTCAGCCTCTTTGATTCAACACATGCAGCATGTCTGACAAGTGCTTCAACAGTTATGAAACCATAAACTGTATTGCAAAAAGGAGAAATGTGCATTCCACATAACCACAGTAGAGTTCCTCGGCTTTGTTATTAGCCCAGCCAGAATTGAAATGGACTGACAAAAGATAGCAGTTATCCAGCGTTCGCCACCACCAAAGGCGGTAAAACCCCTCCAACGATTTTTAGGAAGTACAAATTACTACCGTCATTACATCCCCAATTATGTGGAAATCACTACTCCCCTTACCCAGCTCCTAAAGAAAAAACAGGTGTATACTTGGGGACCCGAGCAGCAGTACAGCTTTAAGTATGTTAAGGATGCCTTTATGACCGCCTACAGCACCCAAACTTCCAGAAACCTTTCCATGTTGAAGCAGATGCGTCCAGTGGGGCCATTACAGGAAGGTCTTACAGGAACGGTGCTCTTACAGGATGCTGAAAACAATAAAAGATTGTTACCATGCATACTACTCTCGACAACTCACCCCGGTAGAACAAAATTACACCATATTTGACTGGGAACTCTTGGCCATTAAGGCAGCCTTTGAGACCTAGTGACACTATCTAGAAGGTGCATGGTATCTGGTGACAATAATAATAATGCATCGTAAAAACTTGACCTTCCTCCAAACAGCACAGATCACCAATGCCCGACATGCCCAGTGGGTGCTGTTCTTCGCTCGCTTTTCGTTCACGATTCAATATCGGACCAGTAAATTAAACGTGCTTGCAGATGCCTCGTCCCAGTATCATGAAGGACGCAACGTGGATCTGCGATTACAAGAACCTATATTGGATCGAAAAGTCTTCACAGCAACTTACTTACAACTTTAACAGCTCAAACAAGCTACAGCCAGCGAACTCCAAGTAATGGATTATCCTTCCTATGTCAGACAACGGATTTATTAAAAGACAGGGTCAAATTGTAATCCCTCCGTCCTGCCAACCACACATCCTGTGGTCCCACCATGATGCCCCACTAGCTGGTCACCCGGGGGAAGAGCAAACCTACAAACTGATCCAGAGATGTCGCGTTGTGCCTCAGTTTCCTCAAAGGGAAAATGCGCTTAGTGGTCCAGACCTGACATCATCTGGTCTGGATATAGGGCGCTCTTTTCCAATATGTGGAAACTCAGTTTCCACTATGCTAATAAGCCAAACCAGCTCAGCAGAGTATTGTAAAGACAATCTTATTTATAAATGAGGCTATGAGACAAGGAATATTATAAGTATATAAAGCATAGTTTACTTAAGTTCAAATAAAAACATGGTACAAAAGAGAAACAGTGTCTGTTATAAATACATGATTTAAAAAGGACATTTCTGTACAGGAAACAGTTTTGTTACAAGTTCAAAGATCTTAATCTGTAAGATATAACATATGCTTTAAGTATTATTGGCTCAATGCATCAAAAGAATATACTTTCATATTCACCCAGTCCTTTGTCCCATACTGCCATATGAAAGTGAGAAGAAAACTCCAAGGAAGTTAGAACTTTCTCTTTAAAAATCCATCTTTCCTCCCTCTCTTTATGGAGAAAAAATGCTTAGGAGTCAGTTTGGATGACATCAGGTCAAAACAGCTAACAATGAGAGTTTTCTCAACGTACATAGTAAGAAGCCTGTTGATACATACTAAACAGGTAGCTATCATCTGAGATAACAATGACTAAAATCCAAACAAACAAAACCTCTTCCTTCCCTGGTTGGTAGTCACGCCTCTGACTCTGGTCAACAATGAATGTTGATTTCTTAAGAGAGACAGACTGATTAGACTGATTATATCTCTTCTCCCAGTATATGGTTAAGAGTTCAGTAACAAAGGTCATACAGGACAGTTCATTAGAAATTAACAATTCAAAGGGATTCTAATGTTCAATATATTGAAACATAGGTGGTCAAAAATATAAGCTTTGTATACAGGATACATCACAGAGATCTTTCCGGTGGCCCACATTACCACAAGATGTATGACAGTACGTAGGAGTATGCGCCACCTGCATCTGCATTAAAGTCCCTAGAAAGACCCCAATGGGCCTCCTCCAGCTTTCTACCCCATCACAAGGCCCTTGGCAACGGGTAGGAGTAGACTTTATTGTGGAACTACCCCTTTCTTGAGGATATAACACTGTCCTTGTCATGGTGGACCATTTTACCAAAATGGCCCACTTTGTGACTTGCAAAGGACTACCTTCAGCCCACCAAACAGCCTTACTGTTCCTTTGCCATGTAGTAAAACTACACGGCTGGCCCACAGAACAGTGATAGAGGTTCTCAATTTGTGTCTCATTTCTGGGTAGCCTTGTTTAAGGCCTTGCATGTTAGTTTAAAACCTACCACTGCCTACCACTCACAGGCCAACAGACAAGTCGAGCGAGTCAATCAAAACTTCAAGCAATATCTGCGCTGTTATACCACCTACTTGCAAGATGATTGGTATACCTGATTGCCCATGGTGGAATTCACATAAAATAACGCTCCCAATGCCTCTCTTGGGGAATCCCCCTTTTACGTCAGATGAGTTCCACCCCCAGCTGGGCACTCACGAAGTGCCTCCAATACAAGTCCCTGCAGCTGGGACACTCATGCACCACATCGAAGAGATGCATGCCCTGGCCCAAAAGGTCCTTGAAAAATCACGGCAAAGGTACAAACAAAACACTGATAAGCATAGAAGGAATGCTCCCTCGCTGCAACCCTCTCCTGTACAACATGTATATGCAGCCGCTCGGCAAGGTGATCAGAGAGTTCGGGGTGAGGTGTCATCAATATGCTGATGACACCCAACTGTACCTCTCATTTTCAACCTACCCAGGCCCGGCTGTCTCGGTGCTTACCTGGTGTTTGGCAGCTGTGGGGGACTGGATGAGGGCTAATTGAGTGTGGCTGAATCCTGACAAGACAGAGGTGATGCTAGTGGGTAGGTTGGGGGAGGTGGCGGCTTCATTGATTGATGGAGTCTGCCCTCTGCTGATGTCCCAGGTGCGGAACCTGGGGGTGCTCCTCAATGCGCAGCTCCGCCTGGATCTCCAGGTGGAGGCTGTGGCGAGGAGTGCCTTCTGCCAGTTACACCTGGTGCGGCGGTTTCGGTTCCGGACCTGGCCACTATCATTCATGCTTTTATTACCTCTAGGATAGACTACTGCAATGCGCTTTACGTGGGGCTACCTATGGTGACGGCTCAGAAGCTGCAGCTGGCGCAGAATGCGGCGGCCTGGCTCCTGGTGGGGTTGGGCTGCTGGGAACACATTACACCAATGCTCCGATCTCTGCACTGGCTGCCAATAGTCTTCCAGGCCTGATTCAAAGTGTTGATTTACATCGTCTGGGCCCTGCTTATTTGTGAGACTGCCTCACCCCCCGGGTTCTAGATCGGCCCCTGCGGTCATCTGGGGGCGCCTTGTTGGAGGTCCCCCGGGTTCTCTGGGGGGCCACGCACGATAGGGCGTTCTTGGTGGCCACACCGCACCTCTGGAATTCCCTCCTGGTGGGGGCACGGTTGGCCCCGGATCTCCCGGCCTTCCGTAGGAACTGCAAAACCTGGCTGTTCCATCAGGCATTTGGTGAGGGAGAAGGGGAGGGTGGTTTGGGGTGTTATCTGACTGATCGATTTTATAGTTGAATTGTTTTATTATATTTATATGTATTATTGTTAGCCTTTCTGAGCTGCCTGTGGCGGGAGAGAGTGGGATATAAGTCCTGTAAATAAATAAAAATAAATAAATTAACCTGGAGATCTTGTCTGGGTCGATCGCCAACATTATGCCTCTGCACGCCCATCTGTTAAATTAGACCACAAATACATCGGACCCTTCGCCATCCTAAAGCAAGTGGACATGACGTATACAGTCCAACTGCCAAACGGTATACCAATCCATCCCACGTTTCATGTATCCCTACTGATACATGAACCCAGGTTCATGTCAGCCCGGGTCAACCCGATGCCCCAGAACCCGTCATTTCCTCTGACCTCGGGCCCGAGTATGAAGTCCGGGCCATACTGGACTCAAAAATACATCGAGGTTGGTTGCATTATTGAGTTGATTGGGTAGGCTACGGCCCCAAAGAACAGCCCTGGGAACCCACGACCTGCATCTCAGCCCCCCCACCTTCTTCGAACGTTTCATCGTCATCACCCCGAAAAACCGGGCTCCCTTTGGCCCCTTGTCCAGGGGGCTTGAGGGGAGGGTATTGTCAGCCGCCACCATCAGGGACGACCTTGGGGAAGGTTGCGAGGTTCCAGAGGGCTGCGGAGAACTACCCCCCTTGCCCCTGTTCAAGCCACAGCAGCGCTGCCATTTGAAATTTCATTCATTTCATTTCATTTATTAGATTTCTATACCGCCCCCTCCTGCACAGCAGCTCGGGGCGGTTTACAACAGTAAAAACATTTAAAACCATTTTAAATACAACCATAAAACATATAATAAAGCTAGTGGTATATACAAATAAATAAACAGGTGGGGGATTAAAAATCACCCCCCCCCTCCCTCCCAAAGGCCTGGGCAAACAGCCAGGTCTTACAGTTCCGCCGAAAAGTCAAAAGGCTTGGGGCCAGGCGAGCTTCCTCCGGAAGGGAGTTCCACAGCCGCGGCCCTACCACCGAGAATGCCCGCTCCATCGTGGCCCCCCGCTTAACACGGGGGACCTCCAGGAGGGCACCCCCGGCAGACCGCAGGAGTCGTTCCGGGGCGCGAAGGGCGAGGCGGTCCCTAAGGTAAGAGGGGCCAAGGCCGTATAGGGCTTTATAGATCATTACTAGGACCTTGAACCTGGCCCGGCACACTATCGGCAGCCAGTGCAGCGCTCGGAGCACCGGTGTAATGTGCTCCCGGCGACCCGTCCCCGTCAGAAGACGGGCCGCCGCATTCTGCACCAGCTGCAGCCTCCGGGCCAGGAACAAGGGAAGCCCCACGTAGAGCGCGTTACAGTAGTCGAGTCGCGAGGTGACGAAGGCATGGATGACATGGCACCAGAGACAGCTGTGCTGCCGTGTCCGGTTGCTAAGGCAACCGACTACAATGCCGATTCAACGGAGCCCAGCCTTCAACCTCATGCAGTGTGAGGTCATCACTGGAGCTCCTGCAGTGCTCCGCACAGCTCCAGGCATATTACGGGACGGAGTCTGGACTACAAACACTAGTGCCGCGAAACACACAGAGCCGGTAATCAGAGCCTGAGAAGCTGGCCCAAGAAAGCTAAGTGTGACTTTGTTTGCCTTTGTCTTTGCCCTTGCCCTTGTCCTTGTCTTACTGTTGGTTTGTCCTGTCTTTGCCCTTGTCCTCACCCCCTGATCTTGGCCTTGTCCTTGCTTCCCCCTTGTCTGGGTTTATTGTGAGTGTCAGCGAAACTGTGTCTCCTTGTACATTTTCCCCTAAGGTTGACTGTGTGAGAGTGTGGTGACTGGGAGGAGTGTGAGCCCCTTCCCCCAAACCTGGGACTCATTCCTTCCCCCTTGGAGAGCAAAAGCCCCCCTTGTCCTTCCCGCTGGACCTGGTTTCCTATCCCTGTGGACCCCCACGACTACCTCACTTGTTCCCATCCTTCCCGTTGTCAGTTAATTTGTGTTGTGTGAGGCCGTTCTCTCACAAAAGAGCTCTGTGCCCTATGATGATAGGGGCCTGATCTCTTTGAGATCTCAAGAGCCACAACACTATCCTGATGGGCATTACTTCCTAGCGAATTCCCTGCAGAGCGTGAGCCTGGTTGCCCTGTGTGAGGGGTCCTCCCTGGTTCGTTTATTCCCCCCTTCCTGTGACAACTGGTGATGTGTGGACCCACATACTCTGGTCAATTGGCCCATGTGCTGTGGGACTGTGATCTCCCATGCCATGGCAGGGCTGCCTGTTGTTGCAACCAACCAACCTGTTCTATGGGCACCCCGTAGTACCTCTTGTGTGCCATACCCTGTAGTGGGATCCTATTGGCCATGGTGGTGTGTGCGTGCTCTCGCACAGCTTTCTAACTGTGCTGTGAATGTGTGGTATGGCACCCTGTTGTACGCCGACCTCTCCTGGTGGCGATGGCAGGCTGGCGTGGTCAGGTTAGTGGTAGCCCTTGGTCCCCACTCGCTGTGACCACCTCCTGTTGTTGGGGATGGACTGGTGTTGGCGTGCTGTCCCACATTGTCACCCATCAATCCTGTCACCTTACGCCTCTCCATCCAATACCACCGGGTCTCTGCAGGGAGATGTTCCATCCCTCCCCTCCATCCCTTCTCGTGCCCCTTCATCAGTGCCCTTGGCCATGCCCTGCATGTAGCACATGTTCGATAGGGTGTGGGTGTGAGCTGTCTGTCCTGCCTGCCCCACATCTGTTAGCATCCGCCTCCCTGTCAGTGGCCACCTCTGTGTTTTGCTGCTGCCTCCCTCACTTCATGTGTGGTGTCTGCCAGCAGTTCCCTCCTTAGGTCCTCCCTCCTCCACCAGTTGCAGGCCCGCATCTCCTGGTTCCTCTCTGCACTCCCAGTGGCAGCACCCCTGGCTGGACCAGGCTGTTCCTCTGTGAATGGGAAGGGTACCTGTGTTTAGCTTCAATCAATCAATCAATCAAATTGCTTTATTAAGACAAGACCAAGGTCATAGCCAACATATAAAAATAGACAAACAAATAAGCAAAGGAACAACACATAATACAGCAAAAATTAAAACATTACATTTTCCAATGGCTCTACAATCATGGACCATTTTAAGAAAAGCTTACCAACCCAGTCCCAGCATTAAACTCACATGGGTAACTTAAATTCCAAAAAATGTTTATGCAGACCAAATGCCTTAACCAAAAAGGCAATAACATGATCAGTGATTTCAGAATCAGACCCCCCCAAAGCTAACATCGTTAAAGCCTGGGTTGTTCTGCCAGGATATTTTTGGAGAAATGTACTTAGAAGCTCAGCCCTGATGTTATCGTAAAGATGGCAGTGAAACATCACATGCCCCACAGTTTCCACCTCCCCCCTATCATATGGGCACAACCTAAACTCAAAAGGGGTTCCATCGAAACGCCCTTCCAGAAGACTATTTGGGAGGGCGGTGTTTGGCTTGAGGATAGGGCCCGCCCCCCCATTCATCTGTTCTAGCTTCTGGGGCTGCGCTGCCATGTCTCCCCACTCCCCCCAGTCTCCCCTTCCCAGGCCTTGGCTCTGTTGTTGGCCTCCGCCTTTGATCCCATGTCCGTTTGGGCACGTGGCGTTGGCCTCAGCCCTGCTCCCCCGATCCCTGCATGCATTTCTCACCCATCCCCATCATGGCCCCATCCCCCTGTCCCTCCTCCGCAGTCGTGTTTCCCCCCTCCCCTGTGCTGTCCCCACCTTTTGTCCTTTGGTGTTCCCAGCCCCCCTCCTCGCTGTCCCCTGGTCTGACCCTCGCTGGCTCTTGGATGAGGTTCGGGCCGGTAGCACTGCTGTGCCCCGGCCACCTTGCGTCACCCTGCCACCTCCCGCCACTGCACCCATATCTGTATGTACCTACCATCAGTCTCCAGGTCACCGGGCCCTGGGATGGCCTAGGGATCCTCCACGTCCTCCTCCAGGACCGCCACCACCTCCTCATGCACCTCCAGGTCCCCTAGAGCTGCGTGAGCAAATGCGAACTGTCTTTTGGGCTGTGCTTCCCTGATTGGGACCTGGCTGTTGTTGACTGGGCCCCTCCCCGCCACCCCTGTGGTGTTTCTCTTACCTGGATTGTATTCCTCCGCCTCCTGGCGGGCATCCCTGGCGTCAGTCTGTTCCCCGTGCACCCCCTGTCCCTTTGGGTTCTGACCCTGTGGGTTTCGGGGCCGCACGCGGAGGGTGATGTTGCCCGTTTCTGTTTTGAGGGATGCCTCCTCCACCTGTAGGATGGGGCTGTCCCCTCCTGCATTCTGGCTGGCCTCACCAGGGACTGAGGTCTCCCCCTGCTCCAGTGGTTGGGGCAGGGGGGGTATTGTAAGTGCCCTCTTTTTGCCCCTGGCAAAGGCAGTGCCGTGGAAGTGGGAGACTACGATGTCCCCATCCATGCAGAGGAACCAATCCAGCTGATCCTGGAACTCCATAGTGCGCATGGCATGGCCGGACTTGAGATTGTTGTCCTTGATATTTTTATATCCGGACCTCAGGTCCTTTGCCTGCTGTATACATTGGGTAGCATCCTTATTGTACCCCGACTGCTGCATCTGCTGGGTGATGACTTCATAGACCTGTTTGGTCTTGTAGTTGCGCACCAGGTTGTACTGGACCTTTTCGGTCTCCCACATGCATATGAAGTTCAGGATCTCCTGCCTGGACCAAGATTCTCCCTTTTGGGTTCCGCGTGTGAGGGGCCATCCAGCTTGGTGGCTTGGGGCCCACCTGGTGGCTGTTGTAGCAGTGGAGCAGGTGGTCTCCTGTTGGGGGAGTGCATAGTGGTGAGTTGTTGACCTGCTGCACCCCTGTGGTTTCTGTGGGGTGTTCCATGGCCCCCCTCCCTTTGGGGGGCTCACACTGTTTTACCTGACTGCCATAGGCCCTCCTCAGCTGTCTCCCCGGTGGTGCTGTGTGCCTGGGTCTGGGTGCTCTCCTGTGGAGGTGGAATGGTGTAGCTGTCAGCTGCCTGCCTGGGGTTTTCCCGACGTGTGCTTGGGGCTTGTTGGCTCCCTCTCCCCATCCCCTGGGTGGGTGGATGCCCTCTCTCTTACCTCGGTCTCCAGATTGTTGTCCTCCCTGGGCCCCATGGTTGTGGTTTGGGGGTGGGGCTGCGGGTGGTGCCTGGGCTGCATTGCTCTCTCTGCCCTGTGTCAGGAAGGGTGTGCTGTCAATAGCTGTCTTGCCACCCCCCAGTGCTCTTGACCCGGGTCCCCCTCACCTGGGTATCCTGGGTCCCTCCGCTTACCTTACCCCTTCCCGTGCGTGTTGTGGTGCTGACTCCCTTGGTTTTGTCTTGTGCATTTTTGCCTGACATATTGGGAGTCGGCGCACCCATGTCCTCGTGGGCTTCTCCTTTAAGGGCTCCCAAGCGGGCATTCTGCGTGACCCCTGGTGGGTGTATCTGCTTGCAGGATCCTGCAGGGCCTCTCTAGTCATGTCTCGGTGGTTTTGGTGGACCTTTCCCGTGGGTTGGTGTGTTTTGCTGTTTACATGGACGGTTACGTGTTGAACACCCATCTCCACCCACGGAGCATGCCGGCTCCTTCCTGGCTGCTCCGTGAATGTTGATGTGTGTTGGTGGGTGGGTTGCGGGAGCGAGCACACCCACCTGTTGTCGTTCACACGGATGCTCTCCCATCCTTCCGATGGGTGTTCATGGGTGGGTGGCGTCTGTATAAAAATAGCCTATGAGTGTTTTTACACACACATTTCTCCTGCATGTTTGCTGTTACATCCTGAACTTTCTGTGTGTCTAAATTACTCACCCAGATCTTAAACATCTGGCTCTTTGAACAACTGCATAGAACCTCTCCCAGAACCTTTGTGTGTAAAAAGTTCTCCTGGTAAACTCAACAGCTTTGCTCCAGGCAGCTGGGGTCACTTGGTTTCCATGGCAGCCCCTCATGTCTACAGCTACAGCTCCCTTAAGCTGTCTCAGGGCAGTGTTTGTGTGAAGAATGCATCTGGAACTTACCTGTGGACTTGTAAACCCAGAAGAGTGAAAGACCAGCACTTTAAGGTGTGTGTAAAAATGCCCTAAAAGAGGTTTTGTTTTACTTGCATCTTTTTGGCTCTTTTTACACAGACGCTCTAACACCCATAAAATGGGTGTTACATTTTATTATACATGTCGCAGGGCACCACTGCAGCCAATCACCATGAGCNCGCAGGGCACCACTGCAGCCAATCACCATGAGCCCTGTGCACACATGATGTCTCCACCCAGTTCCTCTGGGTGGAGATGGGTGTTGGCCGGTGGGTGGGGAGCATTTCCCTGGGTGGAGATGGTGTCTGTGTAAATGCCACTTTTGGTGGGTGTTGGTGAGTGTTTGCTCCCGGCCAACATCCATCTCCACCCACCCCCACCCATGGAGTAACGGACACCACTGCCGGTCTTGCACATTAGGGGTGCCCATTTCACACGGCTCCACCGCCCCTTCAATTTGATTGCTGGGGCTGAGTCTGGCAAGTCTCCCTCCCCAATTCCCAAACACACAAAAATTAAGCTGTGGAGGATTTAATATTGCTTCAAAGCAGTTAATCCTGTGAGAACTTGCAAATTATTCCAGGTCAAGCAGTCTGTTATGGAAGTTATTCTAGGACAAAGGGAAAGTATCCACCTGCCTTTGTCCCCATACAGTTGCAAATTGCATAACTGTCCCCAGGCACTGTCCCCAGCTCCGTGTTCCGCATAGAGCAAGGCCCCTCACAGGATGTCTATCGATGTTAACAAACAAGATGTTAACCCACATTAGCCCACACCAGGTAGGTGTCCGTGTGCCTGTTGATTAGTTGCTTGCCCCCACTGGCCACGTGGCCTCCACCCACTAGGCTCACAGCCCCCATTCATGACAGGGTCTCAAAGAATACGGGGTCCACTGTGCAGGCAAATGTGGGCTAATGTGTGTCCATGTATCCATGTCCTGTCAGTAAGGTTGCCAGCAGTGCCTCCGTGTGTGCAGGTCCACCAGCACCATAGAGTTGCGGGCAGATATCCCAGAGTGTCTGAGCAGAGTGACCACTTCCTGCCCCTCTCTCTACTCTTGCTCTCACTGGTGCTGCCAGTGAAGGCTGCTTCCAAGCTGATGAAATACACACAGGGGACTGCCTGTTTATTAGGCTGGACATGCCAAACATGTGAGTGATGGCTGAGTGGGGGCTGCATGGGCTGAACCCGGACTGCAGCAGGCTATCGTCATGTTTGTTAACACCCCATGTGATCCTTCTACACAGGAAAAAGGGACATTTGGACGGTTCTTTCTTTGTATTGCATTGGCAAGCTTTGGAAGGCAAGGACTGAGTTGTTTTAAAGAGTTACGTGATAATGGCATTCTCTACTCTGCTAAGGATACAGGTGCGTTTCTCTAGACTGCCAATGAACCCTGTCATGTATATATGCTTCAGATTTCTCAGTTAGGGTCTTTTTCCTGCCATTCTCCCCCACCCCTGCCATCTGTGGTTGTGTGTATTCTGAGGGAGGAACATGAAGATAAGTGTTCTGTCTACATTGTCAGTTTTAACTATTCAGCTAACTGTTTCCTTCAGTCTGACGGCCCTTGGCCCTTGCCACTTTAGAAAAATTAGTCAGTGCATATTTTGTAGTATTTTTTTCCCCCTCTGCAGCTATAATATAGAATCATAAAACTATAGAGCTGTACAGTTGAAAGGGACGGCAAGGATATTTTAGTCCAAGTGCCTCTCGAGGCAGGTTATCTTCTGCTTACAGTATTGTGGACAGTTGCTTGTAAAGGTGAAAGGAATATCTGACAGAAATGTGCTATTTGTGAGGGTTCGGGAACAAAAGGAGGAGAATCCACAGACCTGCCACACAAGCTTAGACTCTCACTCCGGGGACTCCTATGGGGAGGCGGGGGGTCACGGTTCAGTTGTGAAAAAGGTCCCCTCAGGATATTGGTTGGCCCTATAAGTCCCCTAAGCAACGAGGCTGTATCATCATAGGGGAAGAGATCAGCGGAAGGCGTGAGCGTGCCCCCTCCACACTCCACAGGGAGACCAGGTTCCTGCCCACACGTCTACAACCCCACAAGCCCACAACTCCACCTGCACAGTGAAAGGGGAGAAACTGCCGCGTGACACAAGGTGAGGGAGGGGGAGAAGCACCGCGGAGGGGGAATCAGGAAGGGGAAAACCGTCACCACGCTGCAGGAAGGACAATCAGGGATTACCAGGGAACAGGCTAAAAACAGTGCACACCAACAGTAATACGTACCCCACTATACACACCCACTCACCCTGCACTCACCTCGCACTCACCACGCACTCACCTCGCACCCACACACTCAGATTCAATAAGGGAACAACACAAGCTTTGTACAAATGCCTAGGGGCCAGCTTCACAGCTACGCTGATCGCCGACAAGGGAATAATGGAGCTGCTTGCTTACGTATCCTTAGCTCCTCCCCTGCTGTGCCTGCAGACGCGCAGAGCGTCGCAATGTCGGACTGGGCCCCGTCCCCTCATTCGCCGGTGCCGCAGCGCTTCCTCTGGTATCCCCTCATGCTCCTGTCTCATCCTTCTGCGCTACTTCCGGGTCCTGGGAAGGATCTCCGGCGCTGTTCCCCACCTGTATCTCTGCTGCATCCCCTAGTTTGTCAGGGGAGTCCGAGGTTGGTGAGGAGACCCTGGGGTTGGAGGATATTCTTTGTGTGGGGCTTCCCCTCCTTTCCCTCCTTCCCTGTCTCCACTTTTCCTTCGTGACCCTTTGTCTCCGTGAACCCCCCTTAACCCTGACACTATTTGTCGAATTTAGGTGTGCCAGTAATGTTGTTCGATCCACATGGGTTCAGTCGACTTAAGTCTTTTTGTCCAGGTTAGTTCGGTTGTTTGTTCAGATTTGTCAAAAAATTGTGCAGGTATTTCCAGCCAAACCAGACCTTACAAATCAGACCAAACACAAACCCAAGCCAGAACCAGACCAAAAACAAACTGGACGTTTACAAACTGGACTGAACCTCACAACACGGAACTGAATGTCACAAACTAGACCAACCTATGATCCGAACCCAACACCTGAACAATCCCAAACCAAACCGAGAACGCTAACTGGATCTGAACTGAATTGTATCAGAACTCTTCTCTGACTCAGTTGCCAATCCCATTGGGAGAATAATAACTGTAAATAAATATTCAACATTCCTTTCATCTCTACTCCCTAGCAAACTTATTTCTTTGCCAGTGGTCCAGTGTTTCTCAGCCTGATGTGTGTGGAAGATATCTGGGAGGGAAGGAGAACATGAGAATGAACACAGCTGCCCTGCCAAACCCTTAGTTCCACTCTGACTGTCACTGAAAAGGGAGAGAGAGAGTGAGAGGACAAAGGGAAGGGATGTGGGGGATAAGTGAGGAGGAAAGAGGGAGTAAGAAGAAGAGGAGGCAAAGTCTAAAAATGTTGAGAACCTCTAGTCCACTCCTCATGCATAACCCAGGCTTAAGAACTCCAACCAGTAATTTCTCTAGTAATTTCTCTAGTAAGCTTGTGTTGCAAACACTCATGTGAATAAATTTAATCTCTGTGCAACTGCCCTAGGGAGTAATACTCACAGGTGTGAATGTTTGTTGGAATGAGCATTTGAAGTCAAAGGTGTCCTGCTTAGGCACTATTTGCAAGAAAAGACTTAAAACTGAAAAATGAAAACAGAGCAGATGATTTAGGATTGATCCAGCTCACATTAAAGTCAATGACAAGACTCTTAGGCTCCAGTCCTCAAAGTGTTGCACTGGCACACGTAACAATGGGTAAAAATAGACGTGATTTTGGCTTGCTGTGTCTGCTTTGGCCCCCTGTGGCCCAGGACCCGGAAGGACATGTAAACACGTGCAGCCAGATGTTGGCCCAGGATTACCCTGGGGAGTGTTGGCAGCTAGTCCAGGCTGTGACCTCGGCAAATCTCCAAGGCCAAAACCCGAGCTAAGGGACACCTATGCAGACCAAAGCAGGCCACATGTCTGTTGCAGCACACCATACCCACCCCGGGCCAGGGGCCGCCATGGCTGTGCCTCATTGGCCACCATGACTAAGTCACGGCAGGGGGCAGGGCACTGGGAAGAGGACACTGGCGGGGTCAGTTACCTGCACGTTTGTTATGCTCCTGGCCTTACCCGGGCTGTGTGGCTGGTGGGACGGCTCCCTGGCTGCCAGCTCATCAGTTTAGTGCCCTGAACCATGTCACCCATAATTGTCTGCCCTGGGGCAGCCCAGGGAGTGGTCCCGCTGGCCACGCATCTGTTTTTACCCAATGGGATCATTGGTCAGCTGCCGTTTATTATTATTTATTATTATTATAAACATTTATATAGCGCCAGCCATGTGCCTGGCGCTGTACAGAACATAGAAATAGACGCGGTCCCTGCCTGTGGCTTACAATCTAAAAGACAAGGAGGGGGAGGCAGGGAGAGAGGACAGTGGGAGAGACAGGGGAGAAGGCAAACAACATTCAGGCGGATGCAAAATCTCAGGTGCGTGTGCTTGGCTTGGTTACAATCAGGTTGGCTGTACTAGTTTAGAGCTGGAATACTAGGGCTAACTTGTTATAGGAGAATAATAAACCAATCCAAGTTTTAAAAAACACAAAACAAATAACAGCACTCCAGGTCTCAAAGTATTACGAAAATTTTCAATGTCAGCAAGATTATACAAGTATGTTATTTTGAAAAAATTGATAAATCTTCTTTCTTTTAATATACAAAAAAATCAACAACAACTGAGGCTACATTTGGGATTTAAATAATCTTCCATGTCCCTTTGAGCAGTTTGTCCCAAATCCTGTTCTGAATTTTTAAGAGGAAGAAGAGAACCCTGTGTGACTTGCATATTCTCTCTATCAGAAGATGGTCCAATAGAAGATATCATCTGAACTACTTTATCTCAAAATTCTGCAGTTTTTTCTCAGAGATTTTTAATGGGAGCTTCCCATATGGTAAGATGTGAATGCTCTTCTTGGATAACTTTGTATATTTATGGAGCGGAGATTTTCCACTCCAAAACTCCTTATAACCTCTCTGATCTCTCCAATCGAATGTCTCTTAACTTCACAAATAAATTAGCTAGTCCTGACCCCATGAAGTCTTGAAATGACAGTGGCGTTTTATCTTTTCTTCTTTCCTTACTAAATCTGCATCATCGTGTTTTTCAATTGCCATGGCGATGGCAGTTAAGTACTGAGAAAGTACAACAAACCAACGGGATGTTAAAAGTTAATGCAAAGATAGAATTACTGACTAAACAAATGATGTTGGGAAGGTGGCTCCAGGAGAGAAGCTGTGGTGGTTTCTCTTTCTATCTTTTCTCCTTACAATCCAACTACAGGTAAAAGTGCAAACAGCAATATAAAAGCTGATGCATCAGTATTTTGAAACAGGCACAGGAAAAGAAATCTACATGGAAGTTTTTATTGTTACAAGGAGATGTTTGTAAGGAGCTTTGGCAACTTCTAATGAAAATACGGGTGATTTAGCACTTTTTTAGTGACAATAACCCTACCCTGAACCTCAGATAGCTGTCTTATTGTTAATGAAGAAACGGTGGAGAAAACAATCCATGGCACGGTACAAGCAATGAATCAGTGAAGAGTCTTTTTTTTCCATTTAGCCTGATAACACTTTCCATATTGTTACATGAGAAATGAATAATAATTGGTCTGCCAGAGACTCCTCACAGGGGCAATTGCCCTTCTACTAAAATATAAATAAATAGTTAAAATACAATTGTCTTTCAGGTTCTCTAGAATAAAAAAATAAACCCCTCGTTCATTTGGGGGTGGGAGGGCAGAAAAAAAACTAGAGTGGTGCTTTCACTTTTTTCATCTAAGGCCATTCAAATTTAATTGTTTTTTTTGAAGAGAAAAGATTTGTCTTGTTTTCAGTATAAGGAATGATGATTATTCTCTTTGGGAATTAAAAAAGATGCTTTAAATATTTCAGATGGAGACAAAGTAGTTCACATGACATCTTTTATTGGACCTACTTCTGAAACCTGGAAAGGAATGGGTGAAAGTATGCAAGTTGACCCAATAGAAGATACCATCTGAACTGCTTTGTCTCCATCAATTCCATTTGGGACTAATTCGACAACCATGTTCTCTCTAGAATAAATATTTCAGAAAAAAATTAGAAGAGTTTTCTGTGCTAAGGAAAGTCAATGATAAAGTGATAGATAACCATTTTGACTACCTGCAAAAATGATGCGGCAATCATTCTAATACTAGTTAATAAATATTGACACTAGTGTCTCAGCGTGGGAGTAATCAGGCTTTTATTGGCTTTCAGAAACATCATGCTTTGTTCAGCAGTTTTATTATTAGAGCTTGACTATTTCCACTGATACAATTATCCAGTCTTTATGACAAATCTCCATCACTTTCATACAGAATCCAATTGGACTCTGCAAAAAAACAAAAAAACCAACACACCTCACATCTCTCCGAGTTATACCATGAGCTCATCAGCTTTAAAAACCTGGCCTGAAAACAAGTTAGGCAATGCCACCCAACTGCCTATGGCTCCCTCAGACAGTCAGACTGTCCTTTGATGCAAGATGCTTAAAACTATTGCATCAGGAAGGCTGGTAACCTGATTCCTACAGCATGCATTTGCCTGGTAGACCTTACAATTATTCAGAATGCTATTATAGTCTGTTCCTTAGCAGCCTTAGAGGCAGAAGACTTTACTAAGCTACCTGTAACCATTTGTGCTAATAAGTCTAGATTCATATGAGCAGTCCCACAGAACTCAACAAAAGTTAGGTACCACTCTTCTGAGTAAAGATAGCACTGTAAAGACTTTGTCCTTGGCAGTCTTAAAAACCGACTGAGAACAATTTATTAGAAAGATTGCTGTTTTGCCCTTTGTTCCCATTTACTTTTGTGTTTTAGTCTTGCCTGGACGATGTCAGCCAACATGCTCAGTAACTGATGATCAAGAAAGCTAGTACAGGGAGGTGTCAAATATACTCCACTGCACCAGCAAGACCCGGCCTGGTGCTGGATCCAGGTAAGTTAGGGCCCTGTGTGAATGGTGGTGTGGGCCTCCTCCTAAAATAGTAATATTTAATGGACACACACTGGCTCAGCCATTAGACAAAGGAAAGTATTACCATAATTAGTTTTTAACTTTCTGATAAACATAATGTTCTATTCACGGATCAGGGCTCCTTGCATTGCAGACCCTACAGGCCCGTATGCTGTTATTTTTAGTTTATTGGGGGTCCGACGCTAAAATTGCTGTGGACCCTACTTAGGCCACAGCTCCCCATGTTTGAGGCCCTGCTGCCAGCGCATATTTTACACTAGTGCTTCTCACACTCATGTTGTCATTGCAAGTTTAATCATAGAACCCATATAGCAGGGACCCATGTAAGGGGCCCCCAGCACACGGGGTTCTGTGCAGCCACACTGTCTGCACTTGCATGGATGCCCCCTGGTAAGACCCCCTTATGCGCCAAAAGGAAATCATCTAAAAGTAATATTCCTACTGCCCTGCTTCAAGGCCTTCACTGGGATGGGAGTAGGGAGCTGCTGCATTGGTTTGAGTGTGATTCCACAGGGAATCTTTTGAGTAAATTTGCAAGAAATGTGTTCAGGTGATAATTACAATGTTCAGTGTAGCCCACATTTCTTTGGGTCTGCACTGAACCATTAGGAAAGCTTCAGCTCATGAGAGGATTGGTTGCTTTCTCTCTCATCACCCACATCTCCTAGAAAATTTTCCACTTCAGGAACCTCCTTCTAAGGTTTACATCCACAGAAACCCTGGTTGGATTTGATCCCTTCGTTATATCCAAACCACACATAAGAGTTGTGAAATATATAGATAAACATAAATACATAGCTCACATACACTGCTAGAACAGGGAGTCTGGAAACACTGAAACAAATATTAACCAATTACACTCAGCTTCGAGACCAGTTTTGCAGCATTTAAAAGCAAGTTATTAGAGCTCATTCTGTGCAAAAGCAAGTAAGGTTTCAGACTTGCAAAATCTCACAGTACCCCATTTCCTTTCGACTGCAGCCCAAACAAACCCACTTGACTATTTTAAAGTTATGCAGATAAAGAAAATGGTAAACTGGGGCAACAGGATGGCTCCCAGGAAGGGCTTAATTTCTCCCATTGTTCACCACAGCTCTGCACTGGAATGTCGTTTCATGCCAGAGTTCACAGTTCAGCTCTGGCACCTCTGCCTAGATCTTGAGTGTTTTTAGATGAAACTGGGGGTTGCCACCCCCGGGTCCACTCCAAGGGGGACACATATGGGTCTGCTCCAGTGGTGGTGGGTAACAGATGCCACCAACGCAGACTGCAGTCAGCCCATGCATCCCCCCTCCCCCGCACCATAGAGCTGCGCGCAGATCAGTAGCCACTCTAGGCTGCCACCCACAGCTCTATGGCAGTTGCCGGGGTAACCTGCAGCCGGGAGCAGAGCTGCAGCATCTGTCCATCCTTTAGATGGACTGCTGCTCCATCCCCAGCCAGTGCTCTGGGCTCGGGTGGCTCACTCTGCTTGCGGTGCTCCGGTATGTTTCGGAGTACTGTGAGCAGAGCTGGCCTGGGGCAGACAGCACTTGCTCTGCCTCACCCCAGGGTGGTCTGCCTTTACATGGATAGGCCACCCAGGGGCTGGGGGCGGGGAGCAGGTGTCCATCTAAAGATACTCAATGTCACTCTTGCTACTCTGCAAGTCCCCACCAACGTCTGGATAAAGCTTAATGGTGGTCAGGAATGGGGAATGCTGCTGCTGCCACCAATCAGCTGTTTAGCTGCAAAACATTTCCAGTGCTAAAGAGCTGAATACTTCCCAATCACCCACAGAAGCATCAGCCTCTCCTGTGAAAAGGCTGAGGCCGTGGCTGCTATGTTGGGGCCAAGATGTGTGGTGCTGCTATTGTCATCCATCAATTTTGCTGTGAGTGTTTTAGCTGGTAGAGTGGTAAGGAAGTGCCACTAAGCTCCTATCCCTCTGCTCTACCTCCCCTCCAGGCATCTGGGTTTAGGACAGGGCTTCTGAAACAGGCGTGAGCCTCAGTAACAATCTCTCTCTCTCTCTCTTCCCCCCTCCCCCCCCCAAATAAGCACTGCTCCCAGGCTATGAGCAGAAACCCATCCATGTTTCTGCATTTTCCTCATTGCTGCCAGTGAGGAAAATACTCAAAACATAGATCCTTTGCTATGAGGCCTTTCACTTCAAGGCTGCCAATTCAGATGTAGCCCAGATTATTCGTGAAAGTTATTAATGTATGATGGCTGTTCAGTGACCTATGTGGAAATAAGCTTGGTGACCTCAGTCCACAGATGTTAAATCACAGACCTCCCCCACAATTAGTATTAATTGGTACAACTGATTACAGTCCCCATTGCAAGGCTGAGGGCTAAATGTTCATGAAATCTGAACCTTTCTGTCCAACTGGTGATGCTTTCAGACCAGGTTTAAGGTTTAATAGGGCATTGTTGAGAAGTGTTCATGAATTCAGAATACGCTCCCTCTTCCCGAGCATATTCTGCACAAGCTCCTCATCTTCACCTACAAAGCCCTTCACAACCTCGCTCCCCCCTACCTCTCTGCTCTGATCTCCCTCCGAACCCCTGCTCCGCCTTGCCCCCACCCTCCACACCTTCAAGCCCCTCCTCAAAACCCACCTCTTCCGCTCCGCCCTTCCGAACTCCTGCTAAGCACCTGTTATCTGCAAACTCTCAATTTACTGTAACCAAGCTGAGCACGTGTACCTGAGCTCTCGCAACCTCAGGAATGTCGCATCCCTTGTCTCTCCCTCTGTTTTCCCCTTCCCTGTCTCCCCTCCCCGTCTTTAGATTGTAAGCTCTCGAGCAGGGACCATGTCTATCTTATTCTTTGTAAGCACCAGGTACATCGCTTGCGCTATATAAATGCTAATAATAATAATAATTAATAATAAATTAATGATCTCTGTCTTTGCTGTACCAGTTCTTTCGATAGTGTGTGGTTGCTGTGTTGGTCTCAAATGTAACAGATGAAGACCAAGTTATTCAGATATCTTTCATGAGATCAGCTTCGGATGGTGAGGGAATACAAACTTTCATGCCATATACAGGGCCTAAAGAATGGTCCTGTGTGGCTCAAAAGCATGCATATTCTCACCAACAGAATTTGGCCAATAAAAGATCTCATCTGAACTACATTGTCTCCCCTTTGTTCGTTCGATGTTGGTCTCCAGAGCTGTCGATCTGTCACCAAGACTTTTCACCTTGGCGTGCACATTTCTTAAAATGCAAACGTGTAGCAGATATTATTTTGCAGCCACATCCTTTGCAAATGGCTTCAGCTTCATCAGTGAAATTTGATGAGCTTTTGATCTAAACCAGGGGTGTGAAGAACTCATTTTGTGGCAAGGATCAAATTACCCATTCAGTTGGGGGTCACGGGCCATGACTAAAGACTTCAGTGGCAAGGGGCAAATTTTGCAGCCTTATCTGACTACAACATGTGCCTCTTTAGCCAGAGGAGTTAAAGACACTGAAACTAAATAAAATGTACCTGGGAAGCCTTCCTTCCTGTCCGTTAATTTAAGCATCTCCCTTGGAGAATTCTCTCCTTGCTGTGGGGGAATCTTTCCAATCATTTCTTTATTTCCTCTGTATAGGGAGTCTCTCCAATCTCTCTCTATCTCATCACCTCCTTAGGTTGTCTTCTGTGGCGGATGATCAATAGAGGATGAGGGGGAGGAAACAGCCCTTCCCAGACTCAGCAGCAACAGGAGCAGGAAGATAGGGAATCTGTGAAGCAACTTCCTCTGAGCCCTCTCTTGCTGTGCTCAGACTCAGAACAGCAACTAGGGGAAGAGAGTACATGAATCTATCTGTGCAAAGCTTTGTGTCTTTCCAGTGCAGTTGCTAGCATAGCCACTTCTTTGGAGTGGTAGGGTAGGAGGTGGAGCTCAGGTACCTACACTGAATCAGGCATGCCCTTCGAATTCAACCCTGCCCACTCTGGCTGAATATCTGTCCCATATCAGGATCTCTAGCCAAATATTGGACATCCCTGGTATAAGCAATTTGAGACTTCAGGTGTCTTCAGAAGGACAGCACCCATGCCTCACTCTGTCAGTGGAGCAGGCAGCCCAAACGTGGGGCACCAGCCAGAGGTGGGGCTGCTGTCCATCTATTTGGTGGATGGCTGCTGCAGTTCCACTCTTGGTCATGGGTAGCCCCGGGCAACACGATAGTGTTGCGGATGCTCTAGTCTAAAACTCTGTGGTGTGGGTGAGGGGCACCGTGTGAGTGGACCATGGGCTGCAGCAGTCGCAAGGTCATTGAAACCCAACCCAGGTGGGGCTGCAAGCAGGCAGATGCGGAGGTGCACCTCCACATCCATGTGAAAACACCCACTGTAAAAAAAAGAGCTTAGTATATAACTGAGTGTTATTTGCACTCAGAAACCACCAGCTATTTGGGGATCCTACCTTTGCATCTTAAGCTGGAGGGCAACTGGGCCTTTGTTGTGGCAGGCCCCTTGGTGTGTGAATTCTGCTCCCTCTGGATGACCATCTTAGTTCCTCCTTCTTTACCGTTAAAAACTCATTTATTCTCCAGGTGCTTTTAGGATCCAGTGCCGGTTCCCCTTAATGTAATTTGCCCTCCCTCTTTACCATCACCTTTTAAATTGTTTTATATTGATTTTAAATTGTTTTTATATTTGTATGATTGTAGAGTGCTCCAAGTTCTATTTAAAGGCAGTTCCAAGTTCCATTTATTTTATAAAATTAAAATTATTATTACTATAAGAAGCTGCCTAGCTGAGTCAGACAAATGGTCCATCTTAGCCCAGTATGGTCACAACCTGACATGGCAGCAGGGTTTCAAATTTGGTTCTTCAGGGTCTTCAGCAGAGGCCTCATGCGGGCATGTTACTAGAGATCCTGAATTGGAGATACTAGGAACTGAACTTGGGACCTTATACATGCACAGCATGTGTGCTACCACCTGAGCCACAGCCCAACATGGGTATTAGAAGTGGACTTGTGAAACCAGGGTTCAAATCCATTAACTTAATGGGGGGGGCCTAAGAAATCACTTGTTCAGCACAGGCCCTTAACTAAGCAGGTCATGGGATCACAGACCCACCTCTGTAAAATTATTTTGCCCTCCTTTGTAGAAATAAGATACGTTCCATGCTTTCCCCCTCAGTCTGAAAATTCAGATGAGTAACTGAAAGGCTAAGGCCAGAGATTAATAATTACATTTCTGGTAAGAAAATGTCTGCATAGTATATGAAGCTCTGAAAGCAAGCAGAATTATTTCCCTTGCCATGTAGTCTGCTGTCCCCTTCTGTGCCAATATTCTACCTATGGGCCCGTCTTCACCTCAGTCCTCATCCATAAAATGGGTTGTCAAGAGAGGGCTCAGAGGAAGTAAACTAGATAAGGACTGTAAATCATTTTGAAAACTGAACGTACTATTCTAAACTATAAATAATAAGATCACAAGTGCAGTTAGCATGAGTGCTGAGGGGATGTGTCACCCTCAGCTTTCCCATGTGCCCTTATCCTGTCACTGGTGCAATTTACAGGTCCCCTCCCTACAAACACTTTGATCATGGTTGATCCATGAATGTCACCTCTTAGTTTTCTTTTCTGTCAAAAGGTAAAAATAAAAAGTGGATATAAAAATACACTGAAATCAGAATATCATTTAGGGCACAATAGATACATCGGGGCATGTTAAGGATAGAATTTCAGTCCTAGTTCTACAGTTATCTGGGGCAAACACTTTATATTATACAGAATGTGGCATTGTTCTGTGTTTTTCATGTTAACAAATATAATGCATTAAAATATGTTTCACTAGGATCTCTGCAACAATAGAAAAAAACTATGGGTCTAATATGCCACCACTGAAAACCTTCTATATCCATTTATACCTACTAAATGAGAAGGCAACATGTTTGCAAAATGCTAGCTGATTTCCTAGACTTTATAACCATTTTGCCATCTTTTTGCATGTTTGCACCTAAATTTATAAAAGAAAATGAGATTATTTCATCTTTGGCTGCCGTTTTTCAGATGGACTTAAAAATATATTGCTCTGCAGTTCTAGGAATCAGCAGTATCCATGCAAATTGGTATTGTTATTGAAATAACAAAAGAAATCCCCTGGAGGCCATTTAGAAGCAGTTTGCTTTAGCCAAGGTTCCAAAGTCATTTAATTGTACTCTTCCTGTTCATCTGCTAAAAAACCTGTATACAAAGATATAAGGAATGATTGGGTTAGAGGATTCAGGTTACAAAACATGTGATTCATGTGTTATGCATGTCGCCTGTTCTTGTAGCTTTGCTTCTGCTGCTCAGTATACTAACATGTGCCTGCTGCATTAATGTTACTACTATCAAAGAAATAACTGAAAGCAGACAGATGTTAAAAAACTATGGCATGAGCCTGCATTCCTCCTTTTATTGGGAGTGGGAAGTGAATAAGGAAGGCTTCAGTTTTTGAGGGATACTCTTGGAATGGAAAGACAGGTACATAAACTACAGATGAAATATTTTTTTGAGAATGACACTGCCTATTTTTAGTTTATATGCTATAATGGCTTTCATGTTTCTGATCAGTCATATTGTCTTTCTTTAAGATATGCTGAGATAGCTGTCAACCACTCTGAATGTCATTACAAGCCAAATCCCACCAGCAATATAAATATCGCCTATCATGGTAGAGCATAACATACTATTACTTATTATTACAGCAGAGTTTAAAATGTATTTTCCAATTACAAGAGAATATAACGCTTCCTAAACAAATTGTCTAATTTTATATACAGAGGCAGCTTTTTAATAGGATTCTACAATTGAAAATTACCTTATAATTCTTAAAGTCCACTGACATGGACACATTATTAAGCTCTTAATAAAAGCATGAGGAGTTAGCTGTATGTTAGAATAGAAATGGCTTTATTTTACTTTTTACTAAGCAGAGGATGCAGATTGTTTTGATCTGTTGGAAACAATTAAATCAAAGGGGTTTTTATTTCAACTGTATTTAAGAGTTAAGAGAATTTTTTTATCTCTAATTGAAACTGATGGATCTCCTGCTCAAGTATTTTTTGTCTAAATGTGGAGTTTTGAGAATTTACAATTTATCCAAGATTTGACTGAAAAAGAAAAGCTCACTTGTAAAGACTCACTTTCTACATTTTCTGTGTGGTGCGAGTATACATTTTTAGTTTGATCCAGAAAAATATACAAATTAAATTAAACTATGTTTGGTCAGAAAATCAATCCACATTACCTGTTTCAACAGTGAATTGGAGTTAAATAAGATGGGCAAAAAGAGGCTGAATGAATACCCTATTTGCACATTAAAAGCTGATCATTAATCCTATATTTTAACTCTACAACTGTCAGGAGATATTATTTCCCAGAGAGTCTGACAGTTCTAGGGATAAACTGGAGTGGGTCCCATTATAAAGGCCTGTGAATAGACGTCAGAATAGTTTGTGCATCAAACCCCAAAGGCTATTAAATGTAATACTTTAAGAATCAATTTGTAGCTAAATTAAGGCAGAGGGATGTGAATTGTAGGATGGATCCTAACAAAATAAGAAATATAACTTAAAGGAAGCCTTTCTCAATGTGATTAAGCAGATGTAAAGATTTAAAGAAATGTGTTTTAAACCTTCAAACATCCATTGATTCCCCCCCAGTTGCTTTGAAAGCTGTGCTGCCACATGGAGATCAAACTCAGAGAGGTGCTAAAATATTGCTACCAAAATTATGTTTTCAAGCGACTCAACCACAGATCAATAAAAGGGCTGAGAGTTTGCAAGCCTTTGAGAAAAGTCAGCAAATAAAATAAAATGCACATAAAACCCAAACATTGTCTTTTGTGCAAAATGGTACTTTCTAACAGGACTTCCTGCTGACTTTTATCTGTGTTCATTAGGCTTTAAAGCAGGGATCGGCTAATTCCACAAGAAAAGATCTGGCACTTGCAAAACCAAATAAGGGGTGATGCTGAACTTAAGCTTATTAAGAAGTTTTAGGTTAACACTAAAACCTGTTCAAAATAGCTTGATAATAAATATTGTCTCTTTTCTTTAATCCAAAGCAAGCAGTCTGATTCCTAGCAGGAACACTCTCAGCAGAAAGGAAATATATATAAAAACCCATGCCATTACTGCTAGATTTTTAAACAGAATATTGGATTTGGCCCTATCTCCTCAGCAAATAAGATCTTAAGCAACATAAAGTCTGAGTTACTACAGCTTTATGCCAGGCTATATCTCCAATGAAATCAACTAAGCTAAAATGAAAAAATAAAATAAAATATTGAAATAAAGCAGTTCAGAATTAAACCCAGTGTCTCTGTTTAAAGGGCTGCAGATAGACTGACCATTTAATTTTACAGAAGGAATCCTTAGTTAATATCCAACATTATAATTCAGAATGTCTTTCTATTTGATTATTTATTTATTTTTTAGTTATTTATTTTATTTATCTTGCCCTTCCCTCAAAAAGGCTCAGGGCAGCTTACAAAAACACATATAAAAACATATAAAAGATAAAAACATTAAAATACAAACAAACCTCCCCCCAAAACATTAACCCAGGGTATAATAGTAAGTTTATACCTCACTGACTATTATTCCCTGGCATAAAGCTGTAGTAACGCAGGGTAATTTCAGATGTTACGATACCATGGTGAACCACGGTGAACCCCCTGTGGTGGCTGCGGTACCGTAACGTCTAAAGGGCGTTCCGCCAGATGTTCACCACAGTGAATACCTGGCGGGAATCCCTTTGATCACGCTTTCGGATCTCCGGCCGCCTGGAGGTCCGGAAGCGTGGTTGGCTGGACCACGGCCGGGAATCGGAGAAAGGTAATGTCTGTTACCTCAGCCGATTCCGGGCCGTGGCCCAGACTCCGGGAGGCGGGCGGGCGCAGTCGGGGGAACGTGGGGGGGCGGGACTGGGTGCCTGCACGTTGCACCACGCAGCCCCGCCCCCTCCCCGATCCCCCTCTGGAATCCGGCCAGCATGTCTGTTGACCGGCCAGCCGGATTCCAGAGGGGGATGAAAAGGTGATTCCGTGTCGTGGCCCAAGAGAAGACCGGCACGTCTGAAATCACCCTCAGACTCCAGAATCCGGAGTATTTTCAGACGTTACGAGATCACGGTCAACCACGGACAATCCCCTGTGGTGGCGGATGGTCCCGTAATGTCTGGTTGCTCGCCGCCAGATGTTCACCATGGTGAACCACTGGCGGTTAGCAAAGTAACCACGCTTTCGAGGATGGTCCGGGTACCATCCCTGAAAGCGTGGTTAATTGAACCACAGCCTGAACCCCAGGACGGAATCGGGCGTAGCAGCCAGATTGGCTGCTGCGCCCACCCGTCTCCAGGAGGGCGGGCTGCTGGGGGAGAGTGGGGGAAGGCGGGGTTGTGCGTCCGCATGTTGCACCACGCAGCCCCGCCCATCCCCAGATCCCCCACCAGAATCAGCCGGCTCGTCTGTTGATGGGCCATTCTGATTCCGGCCGGGAATCAGAAAGGTGATTCCGTGACGGGGCCAATAGGCGCCCCATCACATCTGAAATCACCCTCTATGTTGCTTAAGATGAAATGGGGCCAAATCCAGTATACTGTTTAAAAATCTAGCAGCGATGGCATGGCAGTAATTGCATCTCAAAGTGCTGGAGACAGGAAAGATCTTGTTAAAAATACATAAATTGTTTGCTTTATATTATACCAGTCTGTGCTTTAAAAAAGTGTTTGTGAACTGGACAATAATAAATAATACGTATTTATTATTCAGACTAAATTGCGGAAATAAAACATAATGCAAAATGAAGCCACAGATCATTTCAGCAGTAGAAAATGAAACCCCACTCTTTATTTAGGCTAAAGAAGGAAAAAGTATGCATTGGAGTAATTATTGCTTCTTCAATTATTTTATTTTGTTGGAGCTCAGAAACTAGTGGAAACTCAATATAAGACCCACTTCATACCTCACTATTAAAGGTTTTAAAGTTCCATTTGAAACAATCAAAAGGCCTGTACTATCTCAGACTATAATATCCACTGAATTATTTTCTGTATTTTATAATTTTGGATTAGTTACTCGTGCCATTTCTCAGAATATCAAGAACATTTATTCACAACTGTCATCAACATATGATTATGATTATGATTATTCTGAATGTAAACACACACGTGCTCATGTTACACGTGTGTTACAATAACTGAATGAACATGTTTGTACACGTGTGTGTATAGAAAAATATATACTATATATATATTTAGGTGAAATTCTGGCTTTACTACAATCAGTGGTTAAACTCCCATACACACACTGCTCTCAGTGAATTAAGTGGCAAAACTAGGGGATCACTGAAGCCAAGCCAAGATACCCCTTTCCTACAACTTTCTTTCAGTGGGAAAAGTCAGCAGGAGCTGTGCGCTCTGTGCTTCTTCCTACTTTGAGCAGGTTGTGCGAATGAATCAGCACTTCACTTGGAGTGGGAGGATCCTGCATATAATTTTATTAAAGGAAAATGTGAGGAGAAATCACGTCCTACTTTCGTTACATGTAATAATGGGTGTTTCCAGACGTTACACGGTCCCGATTCACCACAGTGGATTCCCAGCGGGGGCGAGCCGAACAATCACCCCCTGTGGTCAAAAGAAGCCCCGAACAGATGGGACCGGGACCACGGCAGGGAATCGGGCCGGCAGATCACGGCCCGGGGCAGCGCAACAGACATGCTGCCGATTCCCGGCTGTGGTCAAAACACCCACAAGGCACCGGGTAGGGGCGGGACACAGACATGGCCGCCTGAGGGCAAACGAAGCCAGAAGGCATAAAAGGGAACGCCCACACAAGGGAAACGGGAAGGGAGGGGGGAGACTACACACAACAAGCACACAGACAATGGGGGCACAGTGGAACACACAGCACAAACACACGCCCGGGCACACACACACACCCAGAAGGGAAAGAAAGGGAAGGGAGGACACAGGCGGACGGACAACACACAAGGCACACCGGGCATGGGGGGGAGGGCGTGGAACAGGGAAGAGGGGGGGAAACGGCACAGGGGCAGGGCAGGACACAGTCAATGGCAACTGCAACCCCCACAGCAGAACTGTCCGCACGGGCACCCCAACAGC
>QEPC01010335.1:3839754-3849894 GCA_003113815.1 Sphenodon punctatus | reverse complement strand
TGTGCCCGACCCCACCCCCCCACCCCCGCTGGCCCCCACCCCCCATAGTGCCCCTCCTTAGACCGTTTTCCCCCTTCCCCCCGTGCCCCCCATTTCTGGGGTTGCCCCTTCAAGCACCCAGTGGTCGCCACGGAGCTCTGGGAGCTCGCCTCCCCCCCCCACTGTCCGTGTCCCCAACAGTGTCCTGGGATGCCTCGTGGGCTGGTGGGGCAGCCGGCAGTTGGGGGGAAGAGGGGCCCGGGACCCAGGGGGGACCCCTGAGCAGCATCACCCTCCGGAGGACTGGGGGGACCGGGAGGCGGATGCGTGGCCCCTGCGGGCATGGAGGTGGCTGGGGCGGTTGGGGAGGGGGTGGGGGTGCTGAGGGGCCTGGCGTGGGGCCCTGGGCAGGCAGGGTGCCCGGCGGGGCAGCTGCCATCACATATGCACACATGGTGCCCGTGTGCAGGAGCAGGGAGGTCCCGATGTCATGGGACCTATCCATTTTGGCCAGGTGCTCCCGCACCATCTCTGTGATGGCCTGTTCCAGCCGTCCGAGTGCTTCCACCTGCCTGCTGTGCTCCCGGCGCTCCCGCCTCCACTCCAGGCGCACCTCTGCCTGGAGCCTCATGTCCCGCGCCTCCGTCCGCTCCAGGGAGCGCTCTATGGCTGCCTCCATCCGGTCCACGGCCGCTATCATCCGCTCCCCCTGTTCCGCCGAGGTGCGGACAATGTCCTCTGCCTGGTCCTCCCTCTGGTGGCGGACCTGTGCCCGGTACTCCCTCATGCGCTGTGCTGGGGGCACAGGCACGGGTGACTGTGGCTATTCAGGTTGCCCTGTAGGGTAAACGAAGGTGAGTCGTGTGCCGCCCCGGGCGTCCGCCCCCCGGACCTGGGATGGGTCTGGGGCTCCGTGGCCCCCCGGGGGTGTCACCCAGCCCCTTTCCTTCCCCCCTCCCCGTTGCCCCAGCCCCTCTCACCGGCTCCGCATGTCCCGGAGAATCCGCTGGGAATCTCTTTGGTCACGCTTTCGGAGATGGTCTAGGGGGGAGCTCCAGAAGCGTGGTTGATTTTGACACCATGTGGGTATTGACCGTGGTGAATATCTGGCAGCCGCCGAACAGACGTTCCGGGCACTTTGGCCCCGTCGTGGGATTGACAGTGGTTCACGGTGGTTGAGCGTGATCTCATAATGTCTGAAAATACCCAATGGCTACTATTTGTACAATGGGTTGTTTGCATTTTGATATATTTATTGGTCATTTAGTTTGTACAAATAGGTTGATTCTTTTTTTAAAATCTTTAATGTGGCAATTAAGAAAACATGTTATATGGCAATACATCTACATATGGCCCACCTCTGTTTCTGTTTGTATTTTTAAAAGAAGGAATATGTTTGTTTCTTGTTGAGAAGCAAGTGTAATCACCATGAGAGGAAGTGATACAGTTCAGCTGCAGTTCCAGCAGGAAAGTGAATTGTGATAGGTGTAAAACATAAGAATATCTGGGCCAGCTACACAGGTTTGGGGCCCTTTTTACATGAGCCTCTCCCACTCATGAACACACAGAAATCTGCGTGTTCATGAGTGGGAGAGACTCGTGAGAAGGACGCGGTGCAGGTGTGCGGGGTGAGTGGAGGTGCATGCGTCTTTCTGCCTAACACGCATCCCCATGTACCCCCTCTGATCCCCATGCACAGAGCAACTGGGGAAAACAGTGGTTGTTCCGTGCATAGGGATGAGATGCATGTGTGGCCATATGAATGCCCCGCCCATCCACTGCGCGTGCACCAACACGCCCACAAATTCCCCACCCTGTGGGGGCCGTGTGAAAAAGGCCCTAATTTGCATTAAAACAGTGCTAGCCTGAAGTGGAAAAAGAGAAAGGGTGTGTGGGGGTAGTTTCCTGAAAGGGAGTTTTTGGTTTCATGGAAGAAACAAATAATTAAAACCTTGTGTTATGGGCCAAAGTCCTTTATTGTTATCTGGAGAGTATTTGTGCATTACTGACAACGCTTATTTTGAAAGATTTGTCAATGTTTTCCTAAGAGAAAGCATAGTCCCTTCTAGCATTTGAAAACGTACATTACCTTGGGAGAAAAACAACAGCACATTTGCTCACTTGAAACCCAATCGTGTTATTGTAAGGTCTGTATAATGTGCTTCCTGCCTTTATACTTGCACAACAGGATATTTAAATTACAAAGACATGAAGAAACTAGGCAAACCACCCAAATATTGCTCATGATATCAGATATTCTGTGGCTGATTTAACACCCTAATTCCTGAATGAGGAACTTGCAGAAAGGATTAGTAAACACAAGGTCACTCCTTAATTAAACAAACTACAGTGATCGAATGTGATTTATCACCTACCAGCTTATACAGCTTATACGTGGCTGAAAAACTAGTAACTTCCTTTTCTAACTGTAACCACTGATCCTACTACCATGAAGCCCTATCAGTGTTCCTGTCATTAACTCAGGGTGTTAACCAATGAGATGATAGCCTGTTGGAGTATGGATTTGCTCCATGCAGCTGCCATTCACGGTTAGTATGTAGAGCCTAATAAACGGGGAAGCCCCATGTGTATTTCATGTGCGTTCGTGCAGCCCTCACTCACAGGTTTAGCATGACCAGCTTAATACATGGGCAGGCATTTTTCCCCGACATGTTCCACCTGCCAACTCCCCCATCTCAGTATCCCACCCCCGTCATGAATCACAGCCACGGCAAACCATGGGAGCAAGAAGCTGCTCCAACTGTTACTTTCTTCTGGGAAATTATGACTCTGGGACTGGGAGGAGGTCCAGTGCTTGCTATCCCCGCCCACCCGGACGTTCACATCTGGGTCTATACCTGCCAGCACTTGGTGACTGTAATTAACCAGTTGCTATGCACATAACACTGAGGTTAAGTAGCAAAGTGAATAATTTATTGAGTGCTGATAGTTAAAAGTGAAAATCAAAGTAAAAATTGAAATTGAAAGCAACCAGTCTTTCATCCAGTTTCTCACATTCATGGCTCACAGCGATGCACTGGCAGGAAGCAGCACAACGTTTCAGCGGGGTCTTGTGCTCTGCTGTGTTGGAAATCCCTCTCAGTCTGCATACACCCCCCAGTCAAATATGCACCTCTTGTACCACTTCTCTATCTTCTTCTGCATCACTACAATGTGGGTAGAAAACATTCCCACTTGTGAGGGCTTTTTGTACTTTTTCAAGTGTCTAAACCTTTTCCATCAACCCAGGTCATGCAGTCTCCTTATTTTCCCAGTGCCTGTCAGCTGTGGGGCCTTGGATGAGATCAAGCCATCTGCAATTGAATCCTGACAAGACAGAGGTGATGTTGGTGGGCGAGGGCTTGGGGGACCTGGGGGATGGTTGAATCTCCTCTTGTTGGGGAGGTTCGCCCTCCCATGGTCTCTCAAGTGCGGAGTCTGGGTGTGCTCCTCGATTTGCGGCTTAGCCTGGAATCTCAGGTTGTGGCCGTGGCGGGGAGTGCATTCCGGCAGTTACATCTTGTCCGGCGGCTTCGGCCGTATCTCTCAGACTCCGACCTCGTCACTGTCATCCATGCCATCACCTCGAGGCTGGATTACTGTAACACGCTCTACGTGGGGCTGCCTGAGAAGCTGGTTGGGAGGCTGCAGCTGGTGCAGAATGCCGCAGCCCGTCTCCTTACGGGGGCGGGTCGCAGGGAGCACATGATACCAGTGCTCCAGACTCTGCACTGGCTGCCTATAAAGCACCGGGCCAGGTTCAAGGTGCTGGTTTTAACCTTTAAAGCCCTTCATGGCCTGGGCCCTGCTTATCTGCGGGACCACCTCACTCCCCATGTACCCGTGCGACCCTTGAGATTGTCCGTGGGAGCCTTTTTGGAGGTTCCCCAGGTGAGGCGGGTGGCCACCAATGTTAGATCTTTTTCAGTGGCCGCCCCTGTGCTGTGGAATTCACTCCCGGAGGAGGTGTTTCGGCGTGTATGTAAGACCTGGCTATTCCGTCAGGCTTTTGGCGAGGGGTAGGGGTGGGGGGGTTTCCCCACATTGTATTGTATTTTAAATTGTTTTAAATTGTTTAAATTGTTTTTGTTTTTTTAAATTATTAAATGTTGTTCGCTGCCCCGGGCTGCCCTGTGGGCAGGAGGGGCGGGATATAAATTTTAAATAAATAAATAATAATATAAAAATATTGGGCAACAAGCTCCCCTTCAGCCATTTCACATTCCCGGTACCCCAAGGCTCTAGTTTCCCCAAAGATATTCATCTTTTCGACCCAACTGAGGTACTCCCGGTGGCCCCCTCAGGCATCCTCTCGCTCTCACATCCATGGCTCACAGTGATGCACTGTCAGGAAGCAGCACCCAGTTTTAGTGAGGTCTTGCACTCCGCAGTGTTGGAAATCCCTCTCGGTTCTTATCTTTAAGAAGTAACAGCGTTTGCATCAGGGCAGTGATGAGAAACAATGGCAAAGAAACTCCAGCCCCCCATTATAGACAGCCTTACGTCTAACATTGCACAAACCTCAAGGAAACACTCACTCTCATTTGGATCCCACTCTTTGACTTTGTCTGGGGTTTTCACAGTTGCATTTGGCAGAACTTGAAACTGCAGCAGAGTTTCGCATTGTCTGCACTCCACTATGTATACGTAGAACACCTTATGAGCACACATAGTGTGGTACATGCCAGGGCTTTTCCCTGCTGGGCTTCTATGCCCCTTCCTTGCCCTCAAGTGCAATTGCATGGTGAGCAGCCTTCCCCTCCCTCTCCCCCCTCCCCGTTTTCAGTGCACACACACTCCACCCCTTCCCTTACAAACCCCAGTCCTCAAAGCAGCATACCACCATTCTTATGGCTCCTTTCCTCCCAAACTTCCCTCCTTTCCCAGAAAAAGCACAGAAAGCATGGATTATGAAAAATTAAAGAACTTTATTAAAATAAAATTCAAACTTTCTCTTTCCTCCTACTCCTTTTGAGGGCAGCTTGGTGCACTCACTTGCGTGAGTGGCGGGGGGACATTTTCCTAATCTGCCTTCTGCTGATCTGGCTGTGGAAGCGTGGTTGCAGGAGGTGTGTGGGAATGATTGGCGAGGAGAAAGTGTGCTTGGCCCAGGACTGTTTCCTGATGTGAGCACAGTGTGGATAAGACTCAGGTGCTTTCCCAAGTGATGGAGTGCAGGCCCAGGGGGAACTAGGGTGGGCAGTCGAGTTCCACGTAGGGGGATTTACAAAATGGCACCTGCTCCTGAGCAATAATGCTAGCGGCTGCAGCAGCAGCATGCTCAAGCAGGGAGCTCTGGAGCTGGATGGACTGGGACAGGCTGCTTTGCATCTATGCCCACATCTCACTCATCTCCTTGCTTGTCTTCTTGATCATACTGTCTGACCACTTGAACTGTTGCCAGAAGTGCGCCCAGTGTCTGTCCTCTTGCCAGCAATCCAGGAGGGCCTTGGCAGCAAAGGCCTTGCATTCTGCAGTATTCTGCCGCACCAGCTGCTCATGCTCTCTGGCCATGTTGTTAATGGCATTGTGGATCTCTTCCGTCCACCGCATAGTCTTCCCAAGCAGCTCTCTTTCCAAACCCTCATTGCGCCGCCGGTTGCAGACCTACAGTTCCTGGTTCTGCTGGGCGCTTGTGGTAGGGTGTTCCGTCTGTGCCTATTGCGCTGGCAGACCTGTAGCAAAGCAAAAAGGAAAGCCATTAGTTCAGACCCCATCTGCCCAACTGATGTTTCAGGCTCCCATCCACCCGATTTTCAATCCTCTGCCCACCCGAAAGGAAACCAGGATCAGTACCTGGCCTATGCAGCTGCTGGGGCAGTTGCTGTGGCAGGATCCCAGTGCCATGCAGTTCTCCTCACACAATCACTGTAGAGGAGTAAAGAACATACAGAAATCAACTACCGCCATTTGTGCCATCCGCTCATCAACCATTTTGGCTTCCACCTCCATGCCAGTCAGCCCATGGGCCTACCATGGTGCCTTCCCCCTTCTACCAACCCATGCGCCCACCATGGTACCTTCCCACCCACTCCCGCACTTACCATTCCTGACCTGTGGAACTGTTTCCTACCAATTTTCCTGCTCCTCCTCTGCATTATGCTGGCCACCTGCCAGCACAGTAAACAATAAAGAACATCATTAGATAACAATAAATGGAAGCCTTTATAATGCAGCTGTGCAAATGCGACCCCGCTCCTCCTGGTGCATTCACTTACCATTCTTCTCCACCTCCACCACCCCCTCTACAAAGGTGGCATCTGGGTCCTCCGTACTCTCAACCAGAACCTCAGGTGGCTCCTTGAAGAAGGGCTGGCTTTTAAGCAGGAGGGGATATACCACGAGAGTCATGGTGTCCATGTCTGCATTGACCTGTATTGGTTCCAGGGTGGGGATGACCATGGAGGGAGTCCACAGGTGGTCGTGGCTTCCGTGGTGGAAGCGGGAGCAGTTGCAGTGGGAGCAGGCAGTGGGGGAGCCATATCAACCTGCATCTGCCCCCTTGCAAAGGCACAGCCATACAGGTGGGATGCATCGATGGCTTCATCCCATGACAGAGGAACCTGTCAAGGAGCTCGTAATAGGGTGATGTTTGCTTCCTGCAGCTGGAAGCAAAGTTGTTGTCCCGGATCTCTTTATATCTGTGCCTCAAGGCTTTGGCCACTGTTGGCACTGGTTCATGTCCTGGGAGTAGCTCTTCTGTACTATTTGGACCGAGATCGCTTTGAACACTTCTTTGTTTCTGTAGTACTTCACCAGGGCATAGTGGACCTTCTGCTCCCCCCATAAAGCAATGAAGGCCTCGGTCTCTTCCTTAGTCAAAGGAATACAGTGTTGGTGGGAGGATCAGAAGGTGGAAAACTAATGTGATCGCGCAGTGGTGGTAGCCATGCGGGTTGCTTCCTGGCTGTCCGTTTGAGCCATGGTCCAAGTGATGGTAATCCTCTTCAAGTCATTACGGAGAATGCAACGGCTGGGAAAGAACAAGCGTCAGGCACGTACTGGCAAACAGGAAGCGCTGGGAGAACACAGGTTTGAAAATGGCATGGTGGGCTTGTAAGGCGGACATAATGTGTGCGCCAGTGAGAGCGAGAGTGGACGGAGGGGCCAAAAGCGGTTGCTCCTTGGAACGCTCTAGGCATTTCACCCATGACTATGGTGCTGGTGGACCTGTATGCGCAGAGGCTGCACGCAACCTAATTGACAGGATGTGGACAAGTGGGCACACAGTAGCCCATATATGTTTGCATGGTGGGCTCTGCACACTCCACGACCCTGTCGTGAGTGGGAGCTTTGTGTCTGGTGGGTGGTAGCCACTTGGCCGGTGGGGGCAAACACCTAATAAATGGGCAGTGCCAGGTGGACACCTACCTGGTGTGGGCTACCGTCTTGTTTGTTAACACCCTCGGTCTTCTGCATTTAATATCTCCACTGTATCAAGTTGCATTGGGCTGAAGGTTGACAGGTATAGATGTTGCTGGGTGTTACTCTTTTTATTACAACAAAATTAAATCATGTCATTGGGATTTAATGAAGAAATAAAATCTCTCACATACCCTTCCTACGTCTGACAAGATGAAATTTCAGCCCCTATTGAAAAAAATCCCTAAGCCTCCCCCACCGCCCCAAAAAAGGCCCAGCCACTTTCTATGAATATGATCTATTCACATTCAGTTTGTATTGATGGGACTTTTTATAGCCTGACTGTCTTCATTCCTGCACATATATCGGCTTATGGTTTGCCAACTTGCTGTTTTAAAATTCTAACTGGAACCAGGCTAGTAGCAATCACTTAGTTGCCATTAAGCTCTGTCCTCTTTGGCTCTGCCTACACTAGTTTGTGTTTTTTTTAATGAAATCTTTATCAATCGTACTGCCACCATGGTCCCCTACCAACAGTGTATAGAGCACATGAGTATTATTATTTAGGCAGCAGAATCAAACTACCAGCTGCTGTAGGTAATTCACAATTTGTATCCTGTTCTCCCTTTTCTCTTCAGAGGACTAATTTGTTAGATAGCTTCTTTACAGCACCACTACTGAGATTCAACCCTACTGGCTGGTTCCCTGGAGGGAGCAGAACTGTGGTCCACCCACCCACTATTCAATGCCCTCTGCATACTCTGCCTCAGGGAGGAGATTTACGTATTTGAAACTAAGGCCCAAGGAGGAGTAACATGTAAGGTTGTCACCCCTTGCGGTTTGGCCTTGAGACTCCCAGAGGCCAAAATGGGAGTCTCAGGGTCAAATCATGAGAAGTAGCAACCCAACGAGCATGGCCATGGAGGGAGATGAGGATTATTTTACTTCCTGCAGAGTTGTGTCAAAGCCAGGCAGAACCTGGTTCATGGTAAATGTGACTAGCATGTGTGGAGGAATACCAGTCGAAACTCTCAATAGCTCCAGAAAGCCCTCTCCTCTGCTTTTCCACCAGAAGATTAGGAGCTGAATTCAGAGCTAAGTCAGTCACAGCCATCTGGATACAGAGCCACTGCAAGAGAGAGTGCCCATATGCCCCTGCTGCCAGCTCCCCAGCAGCTGCCCTCCCCCCCCCTTGGTGGCAGGTTTACAAAAATTAAAAAGCAGGCTGTCTCTTGTACCCAAAACTCAGGGAGGGACATGTGTACGTGTGCTTCCCTTCTCCTCTCCCCCACATTTTAACCTCCTGATTAGCATTATCCAAGGAATATGCTTTTGGTTAACAAAGAAGTGGGGAACCTAAAACCTGTGAGCCTGTTTGGCCCAAGACTGTTTTGGCCCAAGATTGTTTTTTATTTGGCCCCTTTCCAATTCCTGGATCTGGCCCAGGGATTCAGTCCTTACCCTGGACTTAGGGGAAGGGAACAGAGATGAGGCCATACACTCAAGGATAGGAGATGAATCACTGCAGTGTTCAAAGCAATCTGGACCTTTCTCTCCCTTTCCCTATTCTGAGTACACCCCTTCAACACCCCTGCCCCCAGCTCCTATTTGACCCACAGAGTTTATACTAACTTTCAAAGTGGCCCAGCCCACTCCTGGATTAAAAAAACCTGTATGGGGCACATCTATTTGTATGCAACTTACATTAAATTATACACCCGTGGATGTTATAAAAACATTTATCACAGTACAAAAAAATTACAAATCTACGGATCTGTGAGATTCATTCATAGGTTTATGGGCCCAAAGTGCTCTAGGGAGTGTTACAAATCCATGTAATGGCTGTGAGGATTACATTTTGCATCCATATCTCTGAGTGTGAGGAGAAAACCCATGAAGCTAGACAGTTCCCTACTGACTGCACATTTCAGGACTGAGTCAAGTGTGATTATTCCAGTTAAGACAAGTAGCACCTTAAAAGTTATGTAACCAGCTTTATGCCCACTAATTTCAAACAATAAGCTGTATTTCAGGCTGCTTTCCCACTTTACAGGAGTGGGGGAACTTAGGTGATCCAAAAGCATGGCAGGGAAACTCATATGAATCTCCAATCGTGGGTGCGTGGGATAAAAGCGTCATCAGCCAATTCTCATTGTGGTTTCACTCATGGATGACAGGGTTCGAAATCCAGCCCTGTCATCTGTGAGTGAAATCACTGCAAGAATTGCCTGATGACGATTTTACTCCCTGCACCCACAATTGGAGCTTCACAGGTTTCCCCACTGTGATTTTGGCTCATGCCCCCTCCCTTAATCTGGGCAAGCCGCCTCTGTCAATAGACTCTCCTAGAGATGGGCGAACAGATCGTGGATCAGGTTCGTCCATTCGGTTCGTCCGTTCAGTTCGGCTGCGTTCGGTTCGTCCGTTCGGCTAGTTCGCCGAGTTCAGGTTTGGCTGTTTGGTTCAGTCGTCCGAACAGGCCGTTCGGTTAGGCCGTTCGGCTGTTCTGTTCAGCCGTTCGGCTGTTCGGTTCGGCCGTTCGGGAAGTGCTGTTATGGTTTTTTGTTTTTTTTAATATTTTTTTTGGTTTTTTATTGGGTTTTATATGGTTTTCTTTTGTTTTTTATTTGGTTTTTTGGTTTTCATATGGGTTTTTTAATTTATTTTTTTATCTAATATTATATCTATCTATCTACACTAAATCTAACTGCTATTAACTATTCTAAATGCTATGAACTAAATGGATTATCTAATAAGTACACAGACCTACTCCTACAAACACTAAAACTAAATCACTAA
>QEPC01010335.1:3807253-3837784 GCA_003113815.1 Sphenodon punctatus | reverse complement strand
GTTTCTTGCAAGCCTCTCCACCCCTGGTGCCTGGAAGTCTGCTCCTCAGTGACTGACACCTCCCTGTCATGTTTGACCTTCCAGTGAACCTTTTTTTGCCACCCGAACTCACCTGAACGCGATCCGAACTGACCGAACTGTTCAGCCATTTCACTGTTCGGTGTTCGGTTTGTTCGGTATGTTCGCGTTCGTGTTCGAGTTCGGTCATCTGAACAGGCCGAGTTCGGGCCGAACTCCGAACTACCAAACCGCGTTCACTCATCCCTAACAAAAATGATCAAAGGTAAGGTATGACTTCTGCAGGAGGAAAGGCTCAATAGATTAGAGCTCTTCAGCTTGGAGATGAGATGACTGAGAGGGGATCTGATGGAAATTTACAAAATCATGACTGGTGTGAAACAAGTAAATAACGAGCTGTTATTTACCCTTTGTAATAATACTAGAATTGGGGGACAGTCTATGAAGCTAAGTGGCAGCAGTTTTAAAACAAATAAAAGGGAGCGCTTTTTTTCACTTAATGCACAGTTAAAGTGTAAATTTCTTGCCAGAGGACATTGTTACGGTCAATAGCATAGCTGGATTAAAAAAAAAGATTGGATAAGTTCTTGGATAGGTTCAGAAATAGCTATAAGTCAAATTTGGTTGTGTTGGAGCTGGAAGTAAATAGCAGATAATGGATCACTCTATTATGACCTGTTGGGTGCCCTTCTGAACTAACCAATGGTGGCTGCTGTTGGAGACTGGATACTGGGCTGGATGAACCATTGGTCTAACCCACTATGGTACTTTTTATGTTCTTATTTTTATGAGCTCCGGTCTTACAGACCCAACTACAACACCTTGTACACTAGGCTATACTGGTTTCTAATTTTTTTTTTTTCATTGGGTATTTTCAGATGGACGCAGGGCTGTCCACTCCCAGAGCTGCTCCAGGGGTGCACCCCATGTCAACCCGCTCCCAGCACCACCAGGGTCCAGATCAGATGGACACGGTGGGTTCCCCAGCCCACGGTCTGCCCACACAGTGCCCTCCCTCCACCATAGACTTGTGGGCTAGAGTGTCTGCAACACTATGATGTTGTCCAGGGTAACAACAGGTTGGAAGTGGAGTAGCAGTGTGGGTCTGTGTGGATCCACGCAAGATAGGTGTAAGAATGAAGGATACTGCTTGGGTCATTGGGTGTAAACTTTATTGCAAAGCCAATAGGCTATTGCAGATTAACAAACACACCAGCAAATATACAAGGCAAATAATAAAATGGTAGAAAACTAATACATAGGAGTTTCCCTATCAGGCTCAATCACTTTCCTAATTTTATTGGCTATACACAGAAATTTAGATATAGACCTAATAGTGTCTTCTTTTTTATCCAATAATAAAATTTTCATATTTTCATTCTTACTATTCCCACTAGATTTATCCAAAATCAGAACTATTAGGCTAACACCAGCCTCTAAATACAACGAACAAGCCAAAATAACATTAGACGCCATTTCTACATCCCTTCATAAACATGGGCAAAGTCGTTTTTCGATAGAGACCCCTTTAAATCTGCCATCTAGAAGGGCTGATTCTAGACAGTTAAATTTTGCTTGAGAAAAGCATATACACACTACTGAATCTGTGAGTGAATTTAAATAAGACATAGGGGACATCAGTAAATTCCCTATGGGAAGATAGTATTTTGCTGAATCTTGCTGTGCCAACATGGCTGAAGTTTCCTGAAGGGCAGCATCAAACAGTCTTGTTGTGACCAATTTCTTCGCAGCTTTATATCCCAAAGAGAAGAGCAGGCTTTGAAAAGCCAAGCAGACAGATCTTATTTTCTACCTTGTTTAACCAAACACTAAAGTGAAGTGACCAAACACGAGAAGTGACCAAACACTTCTCGTGGGGCTGCCTGAGAAGCTGGTCTGAAGGCTGCAGCTGGTGCGGAATGCTGCGGCCTGAGTCCTTACGGGGGCGGGTCGCAGGGAGCACATTACACCAGTGCTCTGGGCTCTGCACTGGCTGCCTATAAAAGCACCGGGCCAGGTTCAAGGTGCTGGTTTTAACCTTTAAAGCCCTTCACGGCCTGGGCCCTGCTTATCTGCAGGACCGCCTCACTCCCCATGTGCCTGTGCTACCCTTGAGATCGTCCGTGGGAGCCTTTTTGGAGGTTCCCCGGGCGAGGTGGGTGGCCACCGATGTTAGATCTTTTTCGGTGGCCACCCCTGTGTTGTGGAATTCGCTCCCGGAGGAGGCTCGGTTGGCTCCCACTCTCCTTCTGTTTCGGCGTGTATGTAAGACCTGGCTGTTCCGTCAGGCTTTTGGTGAGGGGTAGGGGTGGGGATGGAGGGTTTCCCCACATTGTATTGTATTCTAAATTGTTTTAAATTGTTTAAATTGTTTTGTTTTTTTTTAAATAATGTTTTTAATTGAATGTTGTTTGTCACCCCGGGCTGCCCTGTGGGCAGGAGGGGCAGGAAATAAATTTTAAATAAAATAAAAAATAAAAAAAATTATCCCCACCCGCCTAAAGTACACCAGCCGCTACTGGTGTAGCTGACGGGAATGTTGTAGGGATGCTTGACATTGTTTGTTGTATTTGGTTGCACTCCTAGTTGTGTCTTGCTGAACCCAAATCAAGTCTCTACGTCATTCTGCCCGCAACAATGGGTGTTTTTAGATGGAAGCAGAGGCTGCCTGCCCCTGCAGCTGCTCTGGAGATGCACCTCTGCATCTACCCTCTTCCAGCCCACTTGGGTCAGCTTTAAATTTGCATGGGATCACCCAACACTCTAGGCTGGCACCCACAACTCTATCATGTTGTCCAGGGCAATGGCTGGCTAGGAGTGGAGCCGCAGCTTGGATCCAGTCCACCCATCAGACAGACAGCAGCTCCACTTTTGTCTGGTGCCCTGGGTTTGGCCGGCCCACTCTGCTGGCAGTGCTACGGGATGTTCCGGAGCACCACCTACAGGGCTGTCCCAGGGCAACAGCCTGCTCCACTTGCAAATCTGGTAGGGCACTTTTAAACGGACAGGCCAACCTGGAGGTGAAGCAGGCTGGTGCGGACAGAACCAGAGCTGCCGTCCATTTGAAAGCCCCCAATGAACATATGCACTCTTCACTTCTTCTTTAAGAAGTAGCTCCATTCTCAGTAGATATCAGGGTTATAGACACTTGAAACTTTGGTAACGAAATGAATTGTGATTATGGAGAGTTGGGCCACTGTAGGGGGAGCCTGTTAGAAGGCTCCCGCGATATTGTTATAGGGTTGCCTGGCAACCCTCCCCAGTGGCGCGAAGGCGTCACTTGGGGCAGGGGAGCCCGCCCTTTGATAGGAGGGGCGGACTCCCCGCCGCTTGGGAGCGGATCATTTGGGGTTTCAGGACACGAGTCAGTGATGTCAGTGGAGGTTTGCGTTGCATAGTCACTTAAAGGGGAAACTATCTTGGGTTTTGTGAAATATGGCATGGAAATCTATCATATAGTAATAACAGAGTGATTAGTAATGCATCTTATGTTATGAGAACATTGTTACACCATTGATCCAGGCAGCAGTTCTACTGCAAATTATTTTAATATGCAGCTTTGCAAAGCTCCACTGAAATAAATAGGGCACTTGCACCACTGGGTGTAAACAGGCAGACAGCAGCTCTGGGGGTGGTTGTGCCAGCCTGCTTCACTCCCAGGCTCTCCTGTTCATCTGAAGGTGGCCTGCCACCAGGGCAGCTCCGCTGGCGGCGCTCTGGAAGATCCTGGAGGAGCTCCAGTGGAGTGGGTCAGTCAAAATTGTGGGGCATTGGTCCAGAGTGGAGCTGCTGTCTGTCTGCTTGGCGGACCCACACTGCAGCTCCACTCCTGGCTGGCCGTTGCCCTGGCGGCTGGCAACACTATAGAGTTGTGGGTGCCAGCCTACAGCATCCTGTTATCCGCCTGCAATTCTATGGTGCGTGTGTGGGGTGCTGCATGGGCGTACCTGCTGGGTCCATCTGAAGCGGACCCAGGTGCAGCTGGAAGCAGACGGACACAGAGGGGTGCACCCCCGGAGCACCTCTGGAGGAGGGCAGCCCTGCGTCCTTCTAAAAATACCCATTGAGTTTAATGGGATTCCCTCCCCCCCCGAAATGCGTGCAGTAACACAAATAGCCGCCCTGAGCTGCTTGCAGGAAGGGCGGGATATAAATATATTAAATAAATAAATAGGAGGGTGACTGTCTGGCTGACATATAGGAAAACTTTTTTTCTATGAACGTTTGTACCGCAGTCTTAGAAAACTGTGGTGACTTTCACACATTACCTGGCAGGCGGGGAAACGTCCGTGATGGCAATCACAGATTTATTCTCACGGGAATTAGCGCACGTAGGAATGCATTAATCTGCTTTTATCCTGCGAGAATACCCATCATTGTAAAAGCTCTACTGGGGGACCCCGGTCATGCATGAGTGTTTCCACAGGATAAAAGCAGAATAGCACATTCTTACATGCATTAATTCCCATAGATTGCCATCACGAAAGATTCACCGCCTCCCAAGCAATGTGTGAAAGTGGTGCAACACAAAAACAACTAACCCTAAAGCACTCCTGTGAACAGAGTGATGTTTGTTGTCTTGTGGGGTATATTTGTACCCCGTACACAGGGGATTCAGTAAAAATGACAATTCATTTTCATGACTAGTCATTTTATTTAAAGGAAAAGAAAAAGATTCAAACAACATTAAATAAAATAGGTTAGGTGTAAATACCCAAAAGAGCAACAGTATTATTGTCACCCATTAAAGTCAATAGGAGCTGAGCTTCAATGACTTCAGTGAGGACAAGATTCTTCTCCATCCTTAAGTCACTCTATTATACCTAATTACTCTTGCAATTACTATTGATATATCATCTTCTCTTCTGTTGCTTCATATACAGCCATTTTAGCTGCCATTCAGTACTTAGAGGCAACAGGCTGACAACAATTGAATGGTAACCCAAAAACTGAATTTCTTAACATATGAGAGTTCTTCAGGTCATTTCTAGGTCTTGAGCAAAGTTTTTTTATACTTAAGAATCAATTGTACTGCGGAGCAACTTACAGCATAATACACCTTTTCTGTACTTACTTTAAATACACAGTGAAAAGCAGTAAAGGGGATTAAATGTTAGGAAATAAAAATTACAGTGCATGTTCAGATCCTATGTATGCTGCCTATTACTAAAATATCTTCAAATCCTCACCACAGAATTTTCTTAAAACCAAGCAGGCTCTAAGTAAGGTCTTTGTTGACATGAGTACCTCACTTGTTACAGAATGCGCTGGTTTATTAGCTTTGGAGTTTAATGGGGAGGGGGGGAAGCAAGCTACTCCCAGATTCTGTCCCATACAAAGTTTAATAGCTCACTTTTGCCTTTCAAATCAAATGAACACTGCTACTTAGAAAGTTTCCTGAAATTCCTTTCCAGTATTAGAATATTTTAATGCTAATAACTGTCGTGGATTTTTTTAATGCAAATAATTTGTTTCTTTCTGATAGTAGAAATGTGTGAATCAACAAGTCACACTCCTCAGTAGTGTATACAAGATGCAAGATTTTGGTGTGATTTACATAGAAAGTAAACTTAGCCCATTTGGCACGAATATTTACAAAGAAATCAAAGAGTCCATCAGCAATTTAAAAAACAACAAATCAATGTAAAGGTTTCCCAAAACAATATCATTTTGTATTTTGCACATTTTCCATGGTTTGAAATTGTTGTTAGCAATGTATTCATTGAGTTTTTACTCATTTTTAACATACGAATGACAAAATACCATAGCAAGTTTAGGAAGTAAAAATTTACAATCTAAAATATGTCGGTATATCAAGATTTGATTGTAATATGCAGGCAGCATTATATGTAACAAATATTGGCTAAAGCCACAAAAATCTAACTTGCATACTGAGCCAAAATTTGACAAAAAGTTCAGGTGGTCTCCAAATCCACTGTTTGGCTTCGCCTAATTTAAAAACAGAGGCTATTTGCAAAACACATCTATAGCCTGCAATGTGATTTTTGTGGATGGGCACACACATACTGTAAAGTCCAAGTGATTCCTCCTTTCGATGTCAATGCAAGATCTGGCTGTTTCGCCAGGCTTTCGGTGAGGGGTAAGGGGACTGGGTTAGGATGTGAGGGGTTGAGGTTTTTTTTGCTGATGCCTCAATTTAAATGAATTGTTTTATTATTTATTTTATATTGTAGTATTGTGTTTTATGGTATTTATTAGTATATTGTATTTTATGTCTTGTTGGCTGCCCCGAGCTGCTTTGGCAGGAGGGGCGGGATATAATCTTACTAAATAATTAAATAAATGAAACAATTTATTATTCTTTTTTTTCCCTTTCACTGCTTATCATTGCAGACACATCAGAGTACTTATAGGATGGCTGTTATACCAGCAAATCTAAACAAATTGTTCCTCATAAACATGTTACTTCTACTTTGCCTAATCCACCTATGATTGATTTATTTAAAAACAACAGATATAAACCAAAATTATAAGAACATTAATATAATTGCAATTTTTTCAACATTTTCAAGACGTGTTACTGTTTCCATTTTTTATCTGGAGGGATTCCCACTCCTCCTCCGTTCCCCTCATGCTGCGGTAAACTATTAAAACCCCCACCCTGCTTGATAAAAATCTGCAAATGAGTCTTGCTGCAGTCTCTTTTCAACTGCTGCATATAAAACATCCCCCTACAATATACTGGTTTAACATTAGCAAACTATCTATTTGGTTTTACTGTGAGAGGTGTATTTGATAGGTCACGGGTCATTTTTAGCTCTTGTTCCTCCTTTGTTCAGGCCAGTTAGAAAAGTGCACAACCACTCCAATACAATCAGTTATGCATGGGGGAGCATAATAAGATTTTGGGGGGCTGAGAAACAGCCAATTGTTTTGCCTTTACAACAGTGCAGCACATTAATAGGTCAGGTTCGGTCTGTTGAGTGATTAGCATACTGTAGTTCTACACTCCATAGTGAGTATGGAAAACAAAACAAAACAAAAAACAGAACAAAGCCAAAGATACGAAATCTTTCAAAAGAGGCATCCTTATTGAATTTGCCTTCCTGAAAAAAGTAGTTCGGCTTTGTGGCCTAGTTCCTTTTATTTCCAAAGTTATTATGGCCCACATCTGTGGAACTCTATCTTGGCTATTTTGAAACCAGCTGCTGCTTGAGATTCTTTCAGTTAAACTGAAATTAAGAACAGGTTTGTGGGTTCCCTACCTGCTGTGAAGCCCTGATGTAGTTTATAAAACTGCATATGGGTGAGAAAATGTGTCTGCCAGGGCTTTGTATTTTTGTACCATACTAAATATGAAGTTAAAATAACCATGCAAATTGAAGCTGTATTTATTCTGCAACATTAACTTTTTGTAATGTTTGACTAATGTAAAGGTGCTGTCGAATAAGTGTTGTTGTATTTTTCTTTTTTTAAAAAAGAACCCTAGGTTTAAACAAACTAAATGTGGAAAGAAGAATAACACTATCTCCTAGCAACAGTGTTTTTGTTAAGGGAAAAGAAATGACAGACACTGCAGTTAATAGTGCTGATTCTGTGGGAAAGTTCCCATTATTTCTGCCATAAAGAAAAATTAGGTTGATTACACTAAGGATCATAAATCTTTAGTATCAAAACGTCCTTTGCTTACTCATGTGAGTAGCTCCATTTAATGCAATAGGACAACTCACTTGAGGACGGTAATCAGAATTTGATTTTCATCTTTATAGACCCTTGAAAATAGTAACTTGCATGTGCTGTGCCAGAAGTACTGGTGGTATTGAAGTTGGGCAAGGTATCTTAGTGGGCACTATTGGTTCAAAATATTTTACTGGATTTATGAATGACTAAGCTCATAAAGCACAAGATCCTGACCCTAAACCATGTGGATACGCCGAACATCAGTATGTAAAGTTATGCTGGGTGGTGGGTAAATGAATTGTTATCACACTGAGTATTCTGGCATTGTACAGCTACTAATGAATGGCCAGATTTTTGTGGCAAAAACTGCAGGTCAATCTATTTTGTCAGAAAAAATGTATTTGATAGCAACGGTGAAATGCTTTCTTGCACAGTGAAATTCATGCTGCAGGTAGAAATGACCTTTGGTATTACACCAGATTGAATGGGATTACACCACTTTTATTTACCAGAATTTTTGGTAAAATGTAACTACCAGATAAAATATATGGACATTTTGTGCACAGCAATCTTTGTGGATTTTCAGCTATATATGATTATGGTGATTGGCTGATATACTTTATTTGTAAATTCTGTAAATACCATCTAAACGTTGGTACAAGGCATAATTTTTTATTTAAAAAAATGTATATAACATATAGTATAAATTCATTTCTTTTCATTGTTGTTGCGCTTTGTTTGACCCCTTGTACTTTGTTTGCAAAAGCCTGGTTTAGATAAAATAGGAGATGAAAGCAGTTAGACTGTAAATCTGATGGGGTTATTTGGTAAGGAATATTTTAGACAAACTTCATGGAAAGCACCAAGAAAACTGAGTGTTGAGTATAGGTAGGGACCTTCAGTGGACTAAGAGCCTCAGGTCATCCTGATTAGCATTATTTAGATGTATTTTATAAACTTCAGATGAATTTGTACCAAAAAAATCACATTTGACAGCACTGGAATTAAATAACGTGGAATTAGCATACAGTGGAAGCTAAAACAACTGACGGCTCTAGTTATATTTCATTGAATATATGTGTGTATGAGATATGTGTATGTAAGATTTAATCAGAATATGGCTTGTTTGCCTGCCTTTAAGTTTTTATATATGTGTTCACCTCAAGCTTTCACAGAGACATGGCCTTTTATTCCTTAGCTATTCTATTATTGTGTTTCTCAGGAACCTTTCTTATCTAAACTTCCACCAATCATTCCTAAGGCTAAGTTATGCAGACAAGTCATTGCACAGATTTTCATCAAAATGCCATTTTCCTTAGGTTGAGCGAGCCTAGTCCCAAATACTGAACAAATAATTTATTAGACTATTGCAAAAGTAAATAAATGCTTTCCTGCTCCGTGTATTTCGTTAGCCAGAATTATTATACATACAAAACTATAAATAGCAAAACACATATTGAGCCATTAATATCTCTGACATTCTCATACAAAACACTGTAATCTAACAAAACAATTTCAAAATGGAGTACTTCTCTTGGAAGACTTCATGGAAAAACAACATGGGTAAACAATGTCTAAGAACAAACTAATCAGCTAAAATACTAGTATGTTTAGAACCAATTTTAAAATTAAGACACGTTTTCTCCACCTGGAACTTTCAGCAGGATGAGCTAGGTTATGCAAATGCTATCTGCATAATTTCCCAAATACCTAAATTCTTATACTGTCCTTCTTATACTATCTATCCTTTAATTTTTGGAAACCAGAGATAGTGGAATCAAAGTGGGAAACATCACAAAATGTAGACCTTTTTTACACGAGACGGGACCACTCATGCCCACACAGGTCTGTTGCGTGGTGGGCATGAGTGGGTGCCGCCTGGGTAAATCCCGTGACGGGTGGGTGTGCATGTGCGTGTGCTTCCGCAAACCATGCATGCAAAGCCACCTCCACCCATCACCCACTCATGGAGCAATTGGCCAAAACCGTGATCGTGGAGGCTCGGGGGGTATGTGTAGGGGATTGGTAGGCGCCCATGTGCACTGGCCCCCCTGCACTGCCCGCGCTACTGCAGTGCACACCGATCGCACCACGGCTCGTATAAAAAAGGTCTTACTGTCTGAATTTAGCTGGATTAACAAATTATTGGTGACTTTCTGCACAATACAGCTTATTGTCTTTAATGAAATTCTTAAACACGTAAATGCGCCTTTTCAGTTTCCCTGCTCATCTGCTAAATTTCAGGCCCAAATCTGCCACCGTTACTCAAAAAGCCATATTCTCTCCACCGTGCTGCAATGGACCTTGTGAAAAGGAAATGTGGAAAATATTAAGACTCTTAAGGTGCTCTGTAGTGACATAGTAAGTTGAGCCCTGAGTAAGCTCACATTTTATTGTCTAAAGGAAAGAATCTATCTTGACTAGAGAAAGAGGCAGGTCATGAAAATCACATTTTTATATGGAAGAGCTTGGAAGTCTCATGCACCTTTCACTGCTCTAACTTGTCAATTTTCCCCATATGGAAATTATTAGTCTGATACTGTAGTTTTAAATACTGCCCAAGAATGCTGATTTATAATATATTTTTTTCTACTCTCTCTGTAAAGCAATGATAAACTACAATATAAGCCATAATGATTAGAAAATCTACACACTACAGTGACAGTATGTACACTTTTAAAGAGGAGTATCCTATTATCTATGCTGGTGTAAAGTAGGAGTAACTTAAAGCAGTATTTAATCACGCAAAGAATTTGACCCTGAGTTTCAAAGAATCTTTAGGAATGAAACATAAGCAACAGAATGTAGACACTGGAGTACAGATTGTCCACCATAAAACCATTTAAAGCCCCTAGTTAATGAGGCTGCCCTGCAAGTATTGATGGGATAGGGAAAGACTACTTTCTACTTTGTGTGCAGTGTACAAGTACCATATTTTTCAGTGAATTAGAATGAAATTTGAATGTTCCAAACTCCATCCCACTCAGGCATTCATGCTGAAACCAGCAACAATTGTCAATGACCTTTAACATGCCTGCTATTCAAATTAGTGCAGATCATTAATCACACAGAGCTTGCATTTTATGTGTTGTGTATACTTCATTACTAACTTTCCCCCTCTCTTGCTTTTCTTTTTCTTGCTCTATACTGGTTATATGTACTGAAGTGTGTGTGTGTGTGTTTGTGTGTGTGTTAGTGACAGTATTTCCTCTCCACCCCCTCCCCTTGTAGTAGTTTCAGTAGTAAATGCAAGAAGTTGGAAAGGTTAAAGCATCAAATGTTATGTGCATAAATACCACAGCACTAGGTAACCGTTTAAACTGTAGCAGAGCTTGATTGTCTAGCAAAACAGCACGTTGGGGAGATTTGGACAGTGTGTCCCTCTTAACTGCTCAGAAATCACGAGGAAGGGAAAGAAATGGCAAGAGAAGAGAGCTACAGCGTAAAGATAACATCAGCCCTCCTCAAAAGTGCTACATGCCAATTCTACGTCATCATCACACGTTATTAGACAAAGAAAAAGAAATAGCCCCTCCACACCCTCGAATGTCTAGCAACAGATTGATTGAGAGGGTTTGCAGCCCCCAGACTAAACATATTCCATCCAATCGTCTATGCCACACATTTTTGGGGCGATTAAAGTGAGCTCTGCAAACACAGGCAAATAAGAGTGGAACTTTGCAGGCAGAGGAGCAGATTTTACGAAGCCATATGGCAGATTGAGAGATCTCCCAACTCTCCAACTGTAAAACTCTTGAACAATTATTGCACTTTCGATCTTAAGGGAGGACTTTAATGCAGTTGACTAAACGTATAAATATTTTATCAGTGGGTTGTGTGGTTTTTTTTTACCCCCCCCCCAAGTGTCTCCCAAAATAGTGTCTCCAATAGAAATGCAGGTGGGATACCTAATTTGCAAGCATAGGTAGGTGGTAAATGGAAAATATTTGATTTAAAAATATAACTTTGGGAACGAAGAAATATATTTATATCTGTCCATTTCAGTGCTAGCTTCCAGTAACCCAGCCCTGAAATGTGTAGTCATTTGCAAGAAGGTGAATTAAATAACAGATCTGATAATGATTCAGTCCTGTTAGTGGCATAATTTTTTGGATCTGACTCATTTGCGAGCATCTAGACTATCCTCGCATTAAACCAGAACTTTGTGCTGATGAGACAATAGTAGATAGTGTGTGCATTTAATATAGGACAGACCATTCTCCCGGCAGGGGGACGACATTAACCTATACATTGGAGGAAGCCAATGAAAAGCTACCTGCCTTGCCCCAAACCATGCTTTGGTGAGGGTGTAGGACTCAAAGCAGATCTGGCTGGCTAAAGGACGAGTGAAAGTTTGGTCGGGAGAGGCCCCCTGGAGTGGACTTGGGCAGAGAGGGCTGGCGAGGCGCCCCCCTGTCCGCGGGAGTGGAGCCGGCGCAGTGAATCATGTGCAGTTCTTATTGCATTCAGCGCATGGTTTCACCTTCAGATGCTTGTTTGTCTGGGTGTCCCTTCGAAATCCCTCACCTTAATCGAGCAAGGTAAGGCACCGGGCAGATCTCTAGGGGAGCCTTTATTTTGGAGTGGGGGTGGCGTTGGGAATCCTCTTTAATACTCCCGTGGGAAAAACTTCGCCTTTCCAATTAATAGTTAATCATCTTCCTCAGTTATTGCAGGGACTTTACGGAAAGGGGGAACTTTAGGCTGTGGGTGAAAGGGAAGTCTTTTTTTTTTTCTTTTTTTTTTTAAACTGTAGTGGTGGGGCTGTTGGGAGGGGGAGGTTCTGGGATGGGGGTGGGTGGGTTTTTGGCTTTGTACACTTAGTCAACGGCGATGGGTAGGTGGTGGGAGTCTTGCAATATTCAACCATTAAGAAACAAAGAGCAAATTGCCTGACTTGAAAGTAAAAGCTTTGGTTAATGAAGGCGGCTGATGATGGGTCTTGAGCTTGGAGGAGCCACTTAAATTATTAAGGGTTTTTGCTTTTGCAGATAGTATTGATTCAGGGTGTGTATGAAATGCCTGATGTCTGATGTGTGTACATACTGTGTGTGTGTGTATATATATGTGTGCGCTGTGTGTATTCCGTCCCCCCCCCCTTTTATTAGTTACACTCCTATCAATGTAGAACCGAATGATAAACATTAAATAAGTATATAGCTTATCAAAATAAGTTAGGATGGCGGTAGCTAGACCTAAAACCAGTGGAAGGACTTGAAGAACAATGTCGGTGTAGCAGATATACTTCCAATAAATGAAGATAGCCCATTACATAGGGGCGGGAGATAGACCATTACACAGGCGTGTGTGTAGTTTGTGTGCATCAAAAAAAGAAAGAAGGGGGGGAGTGGGGAGGAAAATGGACTAGAAATAATGCCAATCCAGACATTTTGTTCTATAAAAGCTTCCCTCCTTCCCCTCCCCATCTCCAGAGGAGAATTAGCATACTCCATCGTCGCGATCGCAATTGGAATTAGACTCTTTGGCCAAGTTGTAGAAACTTTTTTTTTTTTTGGGGGGGGGGAGGGGGTCGAATGAACTTTAACTAGAAGCGATGGGGGGGGGGAGACATTTAAAATAGGGCTGCGTCCCAGGGCTTTTGGGGGGGGGGGAGATGACAGGCGATCCGTTGTTTGTGTTGGAAAAAGCACCTTCCCTTCTGCAATGAAAAGCCCCATAGCTTGGGGTTTTGTAACCGAAAAGAGAGGTGTTGCTGTGGAGTCAGCCTCATTTATTAGGAGCGTTAATAAGCTCCCGGCAGCAGCCAAGTATCTTGTACATTGTGTGGCTGCGTCTTGTTCATTACGTTCAGCAGCCAGAGAAAGGGCCACTTGGGCTCTCGATGGACAAAGATAAATAATACGCGTTAGCCCTCTTGCTAAACAGATAAGAGTAATTCTGCTGCCCCTTATTTGATCCAGATGCAGCAGCCCCTCCAACCCCCTCCTTAGCCCCCATTGTTGCTTTCCATTTGCTGCAGAAAAAGAGAGAGAGAGAACGGCTCCTGGTGTAAACCTGTGGAATTTGAAATGCAAATAAAAGCCTGGGGGAGCTGAGGCAGAACAAATCAGCATTTAGAAAGTGAGAAAGATTGAATGGCTCGGGAAAGCATCGCAAGATTTTTTAAAATTTATTTATTTTTTGCGCTTTAAAAATAAATAAGAACAGCTGGTGACGTCAAGTGGTTTGGGAAAGATCTCTGTCTCTCTCTCTTTTTTATAATGTCTGAAACGCTGGGGGTATGCGAAGTGCTTACAGGACAAACAGATTACAAGATTAACATCTGTTAACATGATCGTTTATCTCCCAGCCCCCAAAATAGGTCAGTCCTTTCTTAAGGAAACACGATTGCTGGCCGCATGATTAAATAATGAAATTAGACTAATGAGTTCATACATGAGAGGGGATGAGGTGCTGGGGAATCTGAGGTGGGACAAAAATATTACATTCACAGACCTTGGGGGGGGGGGGAGATCATTGGAGGGTCAAAGTCCCTTGTTTTGGGGAGAGACACAACTCTTCCTCCTTCCCCCACCTCTCTTCCTTTTCTCCATTTCTCCTTGCTAAATAAATAGTCTCCATCTCTCTCTGGTCTTTCCACCCCCACTCCAAAGATTTTCCTTCTCCGGTACTGGGAAAAGAGGCGAACTCTTTTGCTGCCAATGGCTAAGTTTCCAAAGCTCTGGGGTTGTTTTGTCATTAAAGGAGTTGGTAGCAAAGAAGAATAGGAAACGCCGATGCAAACGAGCCCTGTTTTGCATGTCTCTGCCCCCTAGCTGGGATTGGCATCTCCCGTGTCCAATAGCTCTAGCTCTTCCTTCCCCTAGCTCTGAGTCTATTTGTGTTACAACTCCACAGTTTTAACAGCCCTCCAAACAGGTTTCTATATTTATTCACACTTTCGTGTGTATATGTGTGTTCCTAGATATATGTCGACCAGCAAATCTGTTGGCAGACCCCTGTTCTCTATTGGGTCGCTGTTAATTAATACATACAGAGTTATATGATGTGGTAGTTTTTAAAATTAATTTTATTTTAGTAACACAAGTTGAGATGTGCAAAAAGAGAGGAAATATAAAATGATCTATAGCTGTATTTTAAGAACAGCATTGCAGTCATGGTTTATCTGAGGAAAATGGTCACACCCATTTTTCACTCCAGCATTGTAATTATTGCTATCTTTTGTCAGACAGAGCCACAAAAGATTATTTTTAAGCAAATGACTGCAAAGTGCTGATATGAAAATCACTTTGGACTTATGAAGCAGTTGATTTTAGGTGGAATTCTTTGCTAGTTTAGGAGAATGTTATATAGAAACTGGCGTGGCCTTTTATCCAGAGAGGTAAGTTCAAATGATCATGTTTCAGACTTTCTGAAGCTTCCCCCCCCACCCCCAAAATGTTTTTGTTAAACTAGTGATACTAACCAGGGCTTATTAGTCAATTGGAAATTCTTGATTTTAGAGCTTTAGTGCCTAGCTAGAATAAAAGTGCTGCTGACCAAGAGACTCCATGAATGCTATGAATAATGGTTATTTCTACACTACACAATAGGCACATTCACCAAAGGAATGCCTGTCATGAACCATAGTCTGTTTTGTACTTAGTTAATCCTCCACCCCGACTTGGTTCTAAATATTGATATTAAAATTGATTTTTGTTTATTGTATCAGGAAATGTGCATGCTTGTAAGCATATTGATCCAAAGAGGCAGTTTTTCCCTGTTTTGGTCTAAATTTGTCCAAACTTTTGCATGCATTTTAGTGAAAGTGGTGGTGGTGGTGGGGGGGGGGCAGGGCAGTTAAGGGAACTAAATGCAACCTTTTGTATGAGACAACTGCCCACTTCATTTTGAAGATGACCAGAATCATTCATTCCTTGTTAGTTCCAGAGAGTGCGAGAGCAGGGCCAAAGAGGATCCCTTTTGCTTTGGCCTTGTGCCACAAACTATTTCATGGCTGCTGCACTAAATGAGTTAACTACAAAAGAGTTTTTCATTAACTTGGCTTGGCAGCTGTATATTTTAACTTTTTTTTTTTTTTTAAATAACTTATAATTGGAAAAAAGGGCTGAATAACCTAGCTCTTTTATTTCTAGATAATGATACTAGTTGTAACACCAGATTACACGTTGACCCCTCTTTGGTCTCCTCCCCCTCTCCCAGTTTATGTTGGTATCAGAGAAGTGTGTTGAAGAGGGAAGCAGGTAATAGAGAAACTGTAGTATGTGGTTGCCATATTGACTGCCCCGAGCTGCCCTAGGGCTGGAGGGAGCGGGATACAAGTCCAATAAATGAACTAATAAATAAATGTGGCAGGCAGTTAAGAGTGGTTCAGAGCATACTTTTTATTGCAGGGGTGGGGAACCTACCCTGTGTCCATGGCCGTTTTTTATTCGGTCCTTTTTCCATTTGCTGGGTTTGGCCCGTGGATCCAGTTGCTACCCTCAGGCACTGGGAATGGGGTTCAGAAAAAAGGAGGGGAGATGAGGGCATAAGGACAGGGGATGGGTACATGGCCTAGATCCTTGATCTGGACCTTCTTCTCCTGTTCTGAACAAACCTTTTAAGCGCTTCTGCCCCCAACTCCTATGTGGCCCATAGAGCTCATCCTGTCTTTCAAATAGGGCCCATAGGAGGGACAAGTTTCCTCACCCTGGTTTATTGGAGTAGTTTCTGTTGGTGGGAGCATGCAAGCTGTCCAACCACACAGAGCTATACTGTGGCTGTTGCCTTGCCCATGCTGCATTAATAGAATCTTGAGGAGGAGGAGCTAACTAAAACTGCATCGGTCGCAAGGTGTGGTGGAGGTGGTTTCTGGTGTGGCTGGAAGGTATGTGTGGGTGGGAAAAGGGAGAAGTTGTACCTGGGCTGGCCGCGTGAGGGGACAGGGTCCAGCCCCCACAGCAGCTTGTTGCTGTGTTTTCTGTTCCCAAGAGGGAGGGGAGGAGTTTGGCTCAGGCAGCCCTTGCACTCAGTTGTCCCCCACATAATGTAGGCAAGAGACGTCACACAGCCATGTACTGTAACACAAGAAGTGAAAGAGGCAGGGGAAACAGACACAGCTCAACTTCTAACCCTTAACAAAGGCAAAGGCAGGCAGGGATCTGTCAAGAGAAGGAGGCGGCGGTGCAGAGAAAGACCACAAGTCGAGGGATACTCTGGGATATCAAGCAAGGACAATTCATGGAGGAGGAATGTTATGAGAAGCCCAGGGAGGGGGCAAATGAGCTCAGGAGGTTACAGCGTTGCCCTATTGGATTATGTGGGGCTCTTGGTGGTGAAGCATAGTGGCTTGTAAGGTAATTGCTTTCTATTTTAAACTTCCATTTGTTATGGGGGAAGGAAGGATAGGAGGAGGGATGTATTGTAAGGTGTGGCGTATCAGAAATAATTACATAAGTATTTCAAAGACCTTGGGGTGCTGTAGCCAGGAGAGACCATTTATGCAAAATCCAAAGATTGTGTTTATTCTTGACAATGTACTGATTAGAAAGCTTTAGAGAAGGGGGGAGGGTCCAGGAGGAGGAGTTAGAGGGAGAGAACATCTCTTCAGCCTGTAGAAGGTGCATTTAGTAGAAAGCCAGATGTATTTCTGGGCGTGGGATTTAATACAGTGGAATTGTGCATAACAAAGGGTAAGAATGGGAACTGGATTCCAGTTTTCATGTACTCTCGGAATATGACTCTGGGTCTTTTTGGAAACCTCTGCATACTGATACCAGTTTTGATTAGTTCCACATTGTGAGGCACAACAAGAAGTTTATCCTGAGATATGAGGGTGTTGCTTAATCATTAGTGAAAAGGAAGACTTTTGCAGTTTGTTTTCAACTGTTCTATATCTTGAAACCCCTGGAGATGCTTAAAAGCTGAATTCATGTTTAATACTATTAATTCCAAAATGTCCTGCTAATACAAAGATGCTTTATTGTATATAATAATGGCAATTCGGCATGGTGTTATGAAACTAATACAACTTAGAATGTTCTCTTGACTTGAAAACCATTCTTTAGTAAAATCCTGTCCCCACAGTAATGAGAATAAAGTCTGGGTTGTTGTTTCCCCCCAACTACTTCAATACTTTGTTTTAAAAAATATCTAAGTAATATTATGACAAACCTCATAACTTGTTTTGGTTGCTACAGAAAAAAACCCCTTGTTTGTACAATGTTGCTTCATTTTCTGTCAACATATCCTTTAGTTGTGTCAAAACAAAACCTCAAATAAGCTGTCCTGTTTATACTGCATATATACTAGGTGAACTCTTATCAGGTGATGAGGAGAGGAAAAAAAGGAATTTGTATAAGCGTTGTCTAATAAAAGCAGAGGCTGAAGTTGTATTGGAACACCTGTGGTGTAATTAGTATTACAGTTCAGTTATTCGAGGAGACATCTTTAGTTTCACAAGAGTAACTGCCATAGCCATCTTGAATGAGCTCTGTGTAATAAACTGATCCACAGCTCTACTTGTTTTTCTTTGAGTCCCTAATATTATGCATACCTTGATTAGACCTCAGACATTATAAAAGAGTCTTTTCAGATGTATCTAATAATCCTCTACTGAATTCATTTGTGGGGCCTTGATCCTTTAAAGCATGATGATGTGATATCCTAGTTAGTAAGTATTGTTGCATATTCAGCATTAGCAATGCAAGAAAAAGAAAAGTAAAACCCAAACAGACTCCAAATCTGTTCTTCAGATTGCCTTAATTGGATGCAGTTGTAAAGAATCTCCCAAATGGAAAATTAAAGACGACTGAAAACTAGTATGTTCTTAAAACATTCACTGATATAAGCTGGCTAGGTATCCAGTACTTCTTATATATTTAAAAAATGGCAGTTAAATTTGAGCATAGCTTCTTTCTAGATTTTATAGATCTCCATGACCTTTTAAATTGGTAACATTACTAAAACAACACGTATCATGAGCTGCAGTATGGAAGCTATGTCTATTAGTCAGTGCTCTGGAGAAATGAAAAGAATTTCCATCATTAATGCAACACTACCTATTGTTTGCAAATGACCTCCATAACTGAATTGCTGGCTAGAATGGAGTAGCAGCAGTGACATTTAACTTGTATAGATTAAAGTTTTCCTGTGACAGTGAAAATTCCATGTTTGTGGTTGTTGTTTTAAAATAGCTCTGCTGTTTTTTGTAATTGGACAGTGTTGTCAGTAAGATCTAATAAGACCGATTATTTATTTTTTATTTATATATCCAATACTTCTAACCCGGCCCTTCCTGCCACATGGCAGTTCCGTGCGGCGTACAACAAATAAAAATACAGAGTAATAAAACAATATAAACCATATAAATAATTAAAATTCATTAAAATTCACAATTACAGAGGCCAGACTAACCCCCCCCAGCCCCCCAAAGAAAACAAAGCAAAAAACATCCCCCATCCACTACCCGTCTTCATCGCCAAATGCCTGGCGAAACAGCTAGGTCTGACAGGATTTACGAAAGAAGGGGAGATCTGGGGAAAGGTGGATCTCCAGCGGGAGGGAGTTCCACAGCCAGGGGGCGGCCACCGAGAACGCCTTCTCAGAGGTCGCCACCTGGAAGACTCGGGGAACCTCCAAGAGGGCGCCCCCAGATGACCGCAGGTGTTGAGCGAGGACACGGAGGTTGAGGTGGTCCCACAGATAAGCAGGACCCAGACTGTATAGGGTCTTAAAGGTCAGCACCAACACCTCGAATTGGACTCGGTAGACTATAGGCAGCCAGTGCAGAGAATGAGCATCAGTGTTCTATTCTCCCAATGTCCCATCCCCATCAGGAGGCGCCTTGCCACGTTCTGCACCAGCTGCAGTCTCCGGGATGTCACCAAGGGTAGCCCCATGTAGAGTGCATTGCAGTAGTCTAATAGCTAGTGATAAATGCATGGATGACGGTGGCCAGGTTGGAGTGGGAAATATATGGCCAAAGATGATGGACCAGATGTAATTTGGAAAAAGCACTCCTCACCACAGTTGCTACCTGTATATCCAGATGGAGCTGCGCATCGAGGAGCACTCTCAGGCTCCGAACCTGGGGGACCAAGGAGGGACGTACCCCATCAATGCCACAAGGGTATTCAAAGACAAGATGAAAACGATTGTGTCATCAATCTAAATCTTCTTTGCTTCTCTGTTTCACTTCTAGAAGCTGGCGTTTAATTCTAACAAACATTGAGATGCAAATGTTTTGGAACTTTACAGAAGCACTTGAGACGGGAGCACGAACTAATACACCTAAGTGAAAAACCGACAGCCCTTTAAAATCCGCTCCTTGGTAGTGCTGTGTAATATGCATCAGATGGCTGTACAGATGACAGACTAGAACTGCAATCTTCAAACTATTTAAGCTAGAGTAGTCCTATTGGCTTCAGTGGAACTACACTGGAGTAAGTGAGCATTATGGCTTAGGAAAGTATGATTAATAAGTGATGAATGTAGATGCTAATTTTTGTAAATGTTGGCCAATTTATTTAGATTTGTTGAAGGCTTGTATATACTCTGACATTTAACAGTGGTTTTTCTTAAAAACTAACAACCAACCCTCTTTTTAAAATATATGTGAAAAATTCACTGGCCATGGCATTCAAATGGATGCTTCCCCATCACCTCCTACATCTGCTGTGGCGATCGCACAGACACCTTACCTGCACATGTGGGTGAGGGAAGGGCCTTGGTGCGAAAAGGCCTTAGTTTCTTTATCATATTTTTGCTCAGAATCCACTTTTGAGCAAACTCCCTGTTGGCATTCATGTTGTTGTAAGTAGTTTCTCAATTAGGAAGGAATGTGTTATATTTATATATTCTCATTAAGGGCCTAAGCCAAAACCTACTGAGTGTTCCTATTGACTTTGATGAGCTTTGAGTCAGGCCTCAGCAACTGTCTTGCAAAGGTTTAAGTGGAAAGATTTAAGTGTTTACCTTTAAGCTCTGTGAGTAGTATCACTGGGTGAATACTATCATTGGGTTTTGTCCATGTATGATATGCAGTTAGGTTGCATGCACAAGTTTTAGCAGGACTGGGTCCAAGTAGGTAGCTACATTCATTCACAGGAGAGCCATGGTTATGGTGTCCACTGTCCAATGCAATTATGTCATAACTCCATTAAAAATAGCAAGCACAAAATCTGATTGCATTAAGTAGGAAAGAGCTTGTCTGAGCCTGTACATTTTACTTGTAAATTGCTTGTTCTGATAGTATGATATTTTAGTTTAGTCTTAAGCCCTTTTCAAATGGACGTGGGTGTGTGTGTGTGAATTGGAGTGTGGTGCATGGGGGTGCGTTCCCACGGACCCCCCCCCACGCACGGAGCATCCACCATTGGCGCACACGCACCCTCACCCTCTGGCCGTGGTGTTCAAACAGATGCCACCCCATCCCCCCTGCACCCTCCGTGGTGATTGCACAGATGCCCCACCACACCCCACCCGCACATGTGGGTGGGTGGGGTGTCTGTGCAAAAAGGCCCTTAGTTTCTCTATCATATTTCTGCTCAGAATCTGCTTTTGAGCAAACTCCCCATTGGCATTCATGCTACTGTAAGTAACTTCTCAATTGGGAAGGAATGTGTTCCGCCTTTGAAAAAAAAAGTGATACAAAAGGCTAATTGTTTATTTTCCTATTGCCTATGGAGCCAGTGCTGCCCTCGGATAGACATGCATGTAATTCCCATTAATGCAAAGGAGGTGTATGGTGTTTTAAAAACGAGATGCTGCCACGCACAGCCACCCAGGAGCCACTCATCCGACTGACCATCTGAAGGTGGTGCAGGGAAATGCTTGCTCCTATGAGCCACGCAGCACCCACTCATGGCACTGCCAAGAAACCCGGAGTGCGCCATGTGGGGCAAGCCAAAAATGTGCGTGGCAGTGGGTGCCCATGCATCACCTGCCCATATGAACTGGGGTGGTCACCCAGACTGGTCCACCGCTCAAGTGGGAGCGGGACATGGCCTTTGCAAGTAACAGGAACTTGGGTGCTCAGGTTCCGCAGCGTTCACTCCAGGAAATGTCCATTTCAAAGGCCAGCCCAGCGTGCTTCCGCCCATGGTCCATGCAGGAGGAGTGTAAGGTGGCTGCCACAGTAGCCACACTAGGAGCCACCCATTAGAATTCCTCCCCATGCAGTAAACTTGAGTGGCTGCTCAGCAGCTGTGCCATTCAGTGGCCACGGAACCCCACCACACACACATCAATCGCGCTCATTTAACACACAGCCCCCCCCCCGGTGTGTGTGTGTGTGTGTGTGTGTGTGTGTATATATATATACATATCTGTGACTTCAGTAGGGAAGATTTAATTCCTTTGGAATAGTGATAGCTCGAACTCTGACTTGTTTAAACTTTTTTCACTGTAGACATAAACTACATCCAGAGCTCTTGGGCAGGGACCATGTCTATCTTGTTCTCTGTAAAGCGCCAGGTACATCGCTGGTGCTATATAAATGCTTATAATAATAATAATTAATAATATAATCAATGTCTGGATAGCAAAAAAAGCAGAAAGTCAATTTTTTTTAATTAAACAGGCAATATAAAGATTTGAACCTTGCAGCAACATTTCTTTTTCCAAGCAGACATCTTACATGGTGTAAATGTTTCTACATTTCAGTGCTAGAATAAAGCTCTTATGACTCATGATGCTATTCTCTGTCTCAGCTACACCAGTGGAGTTTCTCATTTACTCCATATCCATCACAGTTAGATTGGTTTAACCAAGAAGGGAGTTTTGCCCTTACGTTCTTTTAAAAAGAATCTTTGTGCCCCTTCCATTTCCTAAGATTTGTACTAAATATTGCCACAGCAGAAATTATTTTAAATTAGCCTTGTTCTTACTGAGTTTACTCTTACAGATACGAGAATATGGTTTATATAGTTAACATTGCTGTAATTTTCATTAGTGTGATCTCAATGCAAGTGGTTGCTTTCATTCCCTAATCTATTCAGCAAGTGTTCTGTTTAGCAGCTGGCTGAACCTGGTTTCCTGTTAGAGGCCACTGATGTTTGGTTCTTTGGTATGATAGTCACTCATCTTCGATAATTATTTTTGTTTTGTTGCTTTTCTATTACTTGTCCTTAAAGATCAGCAGAGCCACATCCCATTTGGTAATGCATTCATATTGTTAGTTTCTCCATATCTTGTATTCCTGAAACTGGATTACAACAGCACTTCTTATGCAAACCATCTCGATATATTATGCATGGGTTCTGAGAAAAATTAATGCATGAACAGACAATACCTTGTTTTGTTTAAGTAGCTGGCATTTTACTACCTAGCAAGTTGAACCAGATATTTATTTATTTTATTTATGATAACATTTATATGCCGCCCCCTCCTGCCTCAGGCATCTCGGGGCGGCTCATAACATCTTTAAAACATTTCAAACATTAAAATAAACAATAATGATTACAATTAAAAACAATATAAAACCCCATCCCCCCAACCCTAACCCAATCTACCCACCCCATTTCTGTAGCATGAATGTTGAACTGCTGTAAGTGATTCATTTGTTAGCAGCTTCTCAAATGTGAATTAGAAGCTACAGTAGTACGTTGTGGAGAAATATTTGTAAACTGTCCTTTGCTGCTTACATGATGATAAAATCACATGTTGATGAATTCAGTATTCTTAATTGTTTAAAAACTTTTGAGTTGAATGAACAGAGTCTTCTATTGTGGATTCAAAATTATTTATATTCAGCAGGGTATTTCAAGAGCCATCTGCTAGCCTTTCATTAAAATGACCACTTAATTGAAAATAATTAAATTGGTATCAACAGAAAAAATAGGTATTTGGCATTTGCCAAATGGCCACACTTCATTTTATACAGAAGTCATAGGCCAAATTCTGCTTTCCCCGGTGCCAATGTAAATATGACGTAATTACACTGGTTTGGGAGTAAGGCTGAACTTACACTAGTGTATGGAAGAAGAATTTAAAACTTTACACATAGCTTCCCATCAAAGTTTATAGTTACCTTGGTAATTAGTATAATTGGTTAAATTTCTGATAAATTACTGTTGTCTTTCTGTCTCTTGTCTGCCTTACATCATGCCACTTGAGCTCTCCTTTCCACACTGGGTGTCTTTTAAACAAGCAAGGCGGGCAGGTGGGCCCGTGGCCGCTGAGTGGCATGACTGCAGGGCAACCATGCACATGATGTGTGCGGGGGGTGCTTTAGCAGAATGGCTCCCCTGGCCATGGAGGCAGCCTCCATACATCTGGCTGGCCCTGCATGAGGCACACCTGATTTTTTGCTGGTGCTTCACGTGTGGTTTGCGTGAGCGCGCTTCCCTACGCTCCACCTTCACATGAGCAGATGGATGTATGGTCGGTGGGGGCCCGTGGTGGACGCATATCATTTAAAAACAACCACTGTTGTCCGTGTATGTTTAGAGGGAATGTTCTCCAGCAGCACTGCCTCAGATTGCAAACTAGTATTATTTTATGGCTCCAAAATTTTTAAAGAGCAATTTCCAAAGTGACCTGGCTTTTAATCTTCTTTTCAAAGTGGAATGCAAACTACCATGCTCGTGTAATTACAATCTGCAACTATTTTTAGAATTCAGACATGTTTAGGGTATTTGGTAACGAAAACAAATACTCAGCGCACACAGTAATGGCTGAAAACATAATTTTAGAAGCAGCAGCCTTCATTCTAGCTACATTACTCCTCTTTTGTACACATTCACATTGGTATATTGGTTCTCTCCTTTTGAAGGGGAGGTCAGGAATTTAAGAGTCATATATTTCATAAATTTACTTGAAGGGATATAAAGAAAACAGGAGACTTCTATGCACCAGGCAGTTCTTGTTCTCCGTGTTTGTTGAAAATAAGGTATGTACTCCTCTATTTTAGTATTTCCAAGGCACATGAAAGCTTTTATTTTCAAACAGGTAAAAGAAAGGAAGACTGTGGAGTGGACATGTCTCTATTTTTGCACTATAGGAAATTCTGATTGTCAAAGCAGCCTTCTGAATGCTGCACTATTATTAGTTTTTTCCTTTGGTGGTTTAAAAAGATGATACATAAGGATCAGGGAAGGCGTATGGGATTTCAGGCCATGTACAGATGCAAGACTGATGGAAATCGATGCTTTCCCTATATTTGTATTTCTTTATGTACATTTCAAAAAGTCCAAGGATTTCAGAGTTGATGTCCAGTTTTGTGACATGTTGGAAAGTTAGTCAAAGCTACAGTCTTTGTTTAAAAAATACATTTTAAGTTTTGTGACCTATTAAGAATACATTTTAAAAAAGATCCCCCCCCCCGGCTTTTTTTTTTTTTAAAGGTGTCTGTGTATCTGTTAGCCATATGGTGGTATTTAGCCAATAAGCTGACTGCAAATTGCATTTAAGCATTGATTTATTTCAGGATTTCAAAATGTTCTTTGTCTGAAATCTAGTACAGTAAATGATGCATTTAAAGTTGGGAAGTGGAACTGTGGGTTTTGCCTCAATGTTCCAGTGATGAGGAGTGAGTAAGAATTACACTGTAGTACAATAATTACCTTCAAAAATAGTTTAGGCTCTGTGTGTTGAAATGACATGTGGGAAGACTTATTCACAATAGACAGTTGCACAACATGGGAGTTGCAGGGGTGGATTGCTGGCTGAAATGAGCTCTAGCTTGGATAGCAGATGTGCAGCCTGGGCAACATTTTAAAAAGTATCTAAGTGAGTTAGAAGCCGAAATCTGCAAAACTCAAACCACTTACTGTGGTCCCATTGAAGCCAGTATTGTTTAGAATGAAAAACCTGAGACCATGAAAGTAAAGCCAAGAGTCAGCAGTATAACTTTTACAGCATTTATCAGAGGAAACTGAATCATACTGCTGGCCAAGCTAACTCCCAGCTGACAGGGAGTAGGGGAAAAAAATACTTCCCATATATGTAAGTTATTCAGTTTTGAAGCTTTTTAAAAAAATACTTTACGCTGGAGTATCCGGTCCTAGCTACTGTTGTAGACAGGGTACAGAATTAAATAAACTACTGTGCTCCTCTAGTCACCTTTGAAATGAGCACAGGAAATTTCAGTGAGACTGCTCTGAGGTAAATGCTTTGAGGATTGGGCTGTGAATCTCCTCCATGTCCAACACAGGGCGCTTTTTCATGTGACAGAATGCTGTGAGAAACCGCAAGAGGCAAATGCTCCGTGACTTTTGTCACACAGGAATACAAAGCTGCATGGTTCTGGCGCTGATCATGTGAAGGATGCAGAGCTCGATTTTTCCAGCTGTGCATCCTCTGCATGGTCGGTGCCAAAGCTGCACGACTTTGTTTTCCCACGTGACAAAAGCCGCGCAGCATTTGCCTCTTGCAGTTTCTTGCGGAGGCAAACAGTGCACTTTCTGTCACGTGGGAAAATGACGTTAGTTCTGAAAATCTAAGGGTGCAGCCACACGAGACACTTACCACAGTTTGGGCAGCCTTACCCCACATCGGTCTTGATTGCTCCATGATGAGGTGCATTGTGTGCCCAGTGACGGCCCGATGTTTATCCCACCACAGAGTGGGTCGCGTAGCTGGCTGCTATGCCCTGTGTCTTTGGAAAAAGGCTGAGGAAGCAGCGCGTAGCGGCCTTACCCAAAGTGCGGTAAGGCTGCCCAACATGCAGTAGTGAGCCACATGGTGGGGCAGACAGTAACTGGCCCGATGAGCAGTGGCGAGGCCTGCCGTGCGACTTTCAGCAGCAGGTGCTGTCATCAAGCACACACAGCCATGGCCTATCTGGGGGCAGGATAGTGGATGGGATGGGGGAGGGGCTGTGCGGCTGTGCATGTGGCTGGTACCTCTGCTTACGAGCATGGCAGGGCCTCTGACAGCAGCCTGCCCTCCCAGCTTCCCTGTGGGGAGGACCATCTGCCCTGGTTTCTGTGCTAGTGCTGCAGTGTGGTAGCTGCTCTTGCCCACCATGGGCAAGGTACATTCCTGCTCAAATTATAAGACCCATAGTCACATTGGGTTTTTTCAAATGAGATGCTACCCTGCATGGCCACCCAGGAGCTGTGGATCTGACCACCCGTCTGAAGGTTGAGTGGCCGGATGTACACTCCTGTGAGTGTCAGAGCATCCGCTCCTGGCCATGATGGAGCACTGCTGAGAAATCTGGAGTGCTCCATGCAGGGCAGGCCAAATAGTTGTGTGGCCACAGAGTCCCTGCCCATATGAATGGTATGCCAACAGATAGGCCCACTGCTCATAGGCACTGTGGGCAGGTGAAGCGGCTTTTATTATTTATTATTTTATTTTACAGATTTGTATCCCGCCCCTCCTGCCTCAGGCAGCCCGGGGTGGCTAACACCACCAATATATATAAATATAAAATACAATACAGTNACAACTTCGCCAGAATGTCAGCAGGCTCGGGGCCAGGTGGGCTTCCTCCGGAAGGGAGTTCCAAAGGCGTGGCCCGGCCACCGAGAATGCCCTCTCCATTGTGGCCCCCTGCTTAACACGGGGGACCTCCAGGAAGGCAACCCCGGAGGACTGAAGGAGCCGCTCTGGGGTGCGGAGGGTGAGGCGCTCCCTGAGGTATAAGGGGCCCAGACCGTGAAGGGCTTTATAAGTCAACACCAAAACCTTGAACTTGGCTCGGCACGCTATCGGCAACCAGTGCAGAACCTGGAGCACAGGTGTAATATGCTCCCGATGACCCGTCCCCGTAAGGAGACGAGCCACCGCATTCTGCACTAGCTTCAGCCTCCGAACCAGGCACAAGGGAATTGGGCCTGGAAGACTATTGTCATTCAGTGCAGAGATCGGAGCACTGGTTTAATGTGCACCTTGCGACCCAGCCACACCAAGAGCTGGGCCGCCACATTCTTTACCAGGTGCAGCTTCCTAGCCATCACCATAAGTAGCCCCACATAGAGCGTGTTACAGTAGTCTAGCCAAGAGGTGATTAAAGCATGGATGATCATGGCCAGATCTGGAGCCAAAATCAGCGACCAAAGTCGCCGTACCAGATATAACTGGCGGAAGGCACTCCTCACCACAGTCTCCACCTGGAGATCGAGGTGGAGCTGCGCATTGAGGAGCACCCCCAGGTTCCGGACCTGGGAAGTCGGTGGAGGGCACACCCTCTCAACTGAGGGGGTCGCCATCTCCATTGACTTACCGACTAACATTACCTCCGTCTTGTCAGGATACAGTCACAGTTGATTAGCCCTCATCCAGTCCCCCACATCTGCCAAACCCTGAGTAAGCACCGACACAGCCAGGCCTGGGTTGGTTGAAAATGAGAGGTGTAGTTGGGTGTCATCCGCATACTGATGACACCTCATCCTGTACCCCCTGATCACCTCACCAAGCGGCTGCATATACACGTTGAACTGGAGAGGGGACAAGACAGAACCCTGCGGGACCCCACCTGGGAGGTCTTGGTATGATGAAAAATAATCCCTGAGCACCACCCGCTGAGTTCTCCCGGTCAGGAATGAGTGGAACCATTCGAGAACGATCCCGTCCATCCCCTGCACTGTCCCGCAGCCGTGTCACCAACATCTCATGGTCAACGGTATCAAATGCAGCTGAGAGATCTAAAAGGACCAATAGGGTTGAACGACCCCGGTCCTTTTCGCGGCAGAGATCATCTACCAAAGCCACAAGTGCTGTCTCAGTGCTATGGCCCGGATGAAAGCCAGACCGAGAAGGATCAAGATAACTGATGTGGTCAAGATGTCCCTGGAGCTGCTGAGCCACTACCCGTTCAATAATGTTCCCTAAAAAGGGAAGAGACAGGCTGATAGCTGGCAGGGGAGTCAGCGTCAAGCGATGGTTTCTTGAGCAGAGGCCGCACCACCGCCTCCTTGAGGCAGCTCGGCCCTCTGCCCTCCCGCAGGAGGCGTTGACCACCCCGGCCAGCAATGGTCCCATTGTCTCCCGGCAGTTCTTAACCAACCAGGATGGGCACAGATCTAATTCACAAGAGGTGGCTAGAACCACCCCAAGCACCTCCACCACGTCAGTGGGTGTCACCGACTGAAAGTGATCCCACAAAATCGGACAAGCCGGGGTTTCTACAACCTCTACATCCTCCACTGTATTAAGTGCGGCATCGAGGTCATGGTGAATACAAATGATTTTCTCCGCAAAAAGGTCACAGTGGGCAGATGATGACTCAACCCCAGGGTTGAGGGAGGCCGAACTGACCAGCCCCCACACAACCTGGAACAGCTTCGCCGGATGGGATTTTGCGGACGCTATGAGGGCAGCAAAGAACTCCCTCTTTGCTGTCCGCATAACCATGACATAGGCTCATAAACTAGCTCTGTTGGGTTCAGTACGAGAACAATGCCACCGTCACTCCAATCGTCGCCCCTCTTGCTTCAGCATCTGCAGTTCCTCGGGGAACCAGGGAGACCTGCGGAGCCTCCACCTGGGCAACGGATGCTTGGGAGCCATTAGATCAGTGGCCTCCATCAGCAAGGTGTTCCATACCCTGACGAGGTCATCGATGAGGCGGTTGTCGAGGTTAGAGGGTAATTCCCCCAGAGCGCCTGAAACCACACTGGGTCCAACAGCCTCCGGGGTCGGACCATCCTAATAGGTTCCACACCCTTCTGGGGGCAGACACGTGCTAGAAGGGAGGCCTGCAGAAGGTAATGATCCGTCCATGACAAGGGCATAGCTGATATCTCCTCCATTAGTGGAGCACCCGCCTTAAGGCCAATGCCTTTTGAAAGTCACAAGAACTGGGCAGGAGAGCTGGGGAGCCCAGCTTCCCCAGCACTCATGTTCGAAACATGTCATTTGCAAAGGCCAGCCTGTGCTCTTCCACCAGCACCATGGTCCATGGCACAGGGAATGCGTGGCAGCTGCCTCTATGGCCGTGGTAGCCACGCTGGGAGCTGCCCATTAGAATTGCTCCCCACGTGCTCCATCTTCATGGGTGCTCCATGGCAGAGCCATACTGTGGCCACAGACCCTCCTCCCCATCGCCTTGCTCCTTTAAAAATACCCATTGATGAGCAGTTACTCACCCACCATTTGCCACTTTGGAACTACTGTACTTACGTTAACAACTACTTGTTTATGGGAGTAAAGGGCTCATGCTTGAGTTGTGAGGGCTCATTCTCACAACTCACTGTTACAGGGAAGGAACATGGAGTGCAGCATGTTTCTCTCCCACATGTGGTGAGCTTCATTCACCTGAAACCCATCACATTGGTAGAGGCAGGGAGGCAGCAATAGCTGTGTTGTACGTTCTTTCCTGTGCCAAGAGCAGGTTATGTCAATGATCCCAGAGACCGCTCTTGTGGCCTCTGAGTGTATATTTGTGTAGAAAAATATTCTAGTAGGGATCTCCCATATTTTTGAAAAACATCTGTAACAGTGACAGTTTAAAAGAGATGTTGGCTTCATGTTGTTTCTATTGTAGAGTTAGCTTTCTGTTGAACAACACACAGCAGAAGTTTCTTCAAAACAGAACTTTACTAAGAACTCAGAAGACATGCTTCCATACTGTACAGACTGCATGGGACAAGATGGAGGACGGAGAGAGGAGACAAGGAGGAAAAAAAACCCTGTTTCTTCCCCTGACCCTCCCCCTACTGGACAAGCCCCATATTGAGCTTGCAGGGCTTGCAATGGGCTTTTACTTATGACTGTTGTACAATCCAACACCCCTTCTCAACAGTCACTAGTCAAACCCACTAGGTTCATTCTTCTTAATAGCTTGTAATGGTGTTACCCTGCTAGTGGCTTCGTGAACACATCCGCCGTCGTATCCTCTGTAGGACAGTATTGCAGATCTATGAGTCCATGTTCCTGAGAGTCTTTCAGGAAATGGTATTTTATGTCAATGTGCTTGGTTCTGGGGTTGATTCTTTCTGTTTGTGCCAGCGCTATACATCCTTGGTTGTCTTCCAGGAT
>QEPC01010335.1:3789680-3807087 GCA_003113815.1 Sphenodon punctatus | reverse complement strand
GTGTTTACACAGACACCTCCACCCAGAGAAATGCACCTCACCCACCGCAAGTGATGTTTACACAGACGCCTCCACCCAGCGAAACTGGGTGGTGGCATCTTGTGTGAAAAGGGCCCATGTTGCAGGACTGCAGTGTTGCCATGTACCATGTATAATAAAATGTAACACCATTTTATCGGTGTTAGAGTGTGTGTGTAAAAAGAGCCATTCTGTGTACGCAGTTGCAACTATTATATTCATTAGTCACAACTGAGGATGAAGCAGTCTTCACAATATTTTACTATTCTCTTGGTGTCTCCTTGAATGTAACTGTAGACCTTGGACATTTTTGTGTGAGGCTGTACCCACTCATAATTTTGTAGGTAGTTGCATCCAAAATAGATTAACCTCAATCCCTTGTTGACACATTCCATGGCTATGCTTGCTAATTTCAGGGACAGCATCCTTCCAGAGTGAGGGAGTCCAGTGTGTGTTCGTTCATGATGAGCAAAATTTACATTGAGAACGTGTGGGTTTTAGACAGGGCTGATTTTTTCCTGGCTTAATATTAATGCTGTAAGTTAATGCTATGATCTGTAATGTATAATTTATGTTGACATTAACGGAGATGTTAGGGAAATGTTTTAATGCCAGTTTAATAAAATATCACAATTAATCTTTAACTCTAGTCCCATACAATTTAAATTGATCTTGTTGGAAACAGCCATGTCCGTGTCATGAACAAAAATAGCATGATGGAATAATACATCCCTTTGCCCAAAAGCAAGCATACTGGCAAGTTACTGTACAGAGTACTCACCTGGTGTCAAATGGCTTGCCAAACATAGAGCTTCACTTGGGAGAGGACTCTCCCTTTTAGAGAGGAACCTAAAATACTCTGGAAAAACTCGAGTGAATATCTGAATTCTCCAATGTCAACAGGTGCCTTTTTACAGCTATATTTACTTTGCTCGGTTTTAATGACCTGCAAAACTATTTTTGTAAATATTGAATAATTTTTTAAAATGTACTGTAGAAAGGTTTTGGGATTAATGGTTTAGTGGTAGGGATTTAAAAAATGGCCTCAGCAAATTACCCTGTTGATACAGAAGCCAGAATCTGTTAATGGTTTTACAAGCAGATTGGTTATCAAGTCAGTTATTTTCTAGGTTGATTAGGGATTATAGGTTGCTTTGTAATTATAGAACAAAAAATAGGTAGGGTGAGGAACACTAAGTAGTTCTCATTTATATGTTTAAAAGAAACTGAGATTTATAAATAAGAATCCTCTAACTTATAGTATCTGTGTAGATTGTAAGCTCTTTGGGTCAGAGACTGTAGTTGAAATTCTCAGAAGTTAATACTTAAGGTATTCCAGCTAGAAAATAGAAGCCAGATCTCTCAGTGGTGTGGAAAAATGGGAGGTTGGGGGATGCTGAGCATCTCTGGGTTTTAAGAAACGTGACAGCAAAATGCTACCATCATGACCCGGCCTGGGTTGGGAAGTAACATTCGACACTCTCCGGCCTGGAATGCAAATTAGAGGTTCTCACAGCCTGGGAGCTACATGATTGTGCGGCTGACTGGCCCCATCCCCGCACTGTACCCAGCACCCCGGCCAACCATGGCAGACCCAATCTGTACCGACTCATGGTGGGCATGGTGTCTGGACTGTGACTGGAGGTCTCCGGGATCACAGCCTGGGTTCACCACTGTGTTCATTTGTACATGGCCTGGAACAATCCAGGCCAACATCTGGTGGTGCCTGCACAAACATCAGGCCTGCTCTATTATGCTTTAGTCAAAGCATCTCGCTATCACATTTGTTCACACCCTCTGACTGTCAGGCCACCTGCTTCTGTGCATAACACTGGGAACCTACATATGAAAATTTGCCCAGTACTTTTGTTCCTGTGAAGAGACTATTGTACTTTTAGGGCTTACAATACCTTCAAACCAGGGTGGATAAAAATGGACATTGGTTTTTTTATTTTAATTTATTTAAAAGCAAAACGTTGATATTTTTTTTTTTTTTAAAAAAAATTAAATAATTTAAATAGTTAATTATTATCTTTCTTTTTTTAAAAAAAGAAAACGGTTTAAAATTAAATCTGAACTCCGATGTAGCAAGTCTAAAGTATAAATTTAATATAAGCTATTAAAATGTTGAATCAAGAGTCTCGGAGTCTATTCTTTGAGTTAAAGACTGCTTTTTTCTATATAAAGAGTCAGGGAGAAAAAATATAGTATTTTGAGGTCAAGCTCTTGTAAGAGGGAAAGGACAGAACTCTGAAACAAGCAGAAACATCTTAAAGCAGTTAAGGAGTAAGGTAGGAAGATCAGGGCCTCTGCAAAGCCTGTTGAACAACACTTATTCTCACTTTAGCCGAGTGATAAGTTGTTGGGGAGACTGGTCAGCCTAGCTGTTTGAGAAGAAGAGACAGGAATATTGATCTTGAATGGTAAGGGAAGAGCTAGTACTTAGTTCCTGTAACTATTACGCACTGCTCTCCCAGTGACTCCCTGTGAAATGTATAATACTCCTAAAAACAATGTTGTTGTGCTTTTAGGGAACAGACCTCTCAGAGTGAGGCACTTGTTCAAGGCTTGCATGTTCAAAGAAGGGAGGAGAAGCAAGATGATTATCCTCTTAATTTTGCTCTCAAGAGAGCAAAATGAACACAATGAGAGATGAGTTTTTCTTTGACAAGCCATTCCAGGGACTGGCAGAAACAACAAGTCTGTCTGAATTTTGGCACGGGTCCTATCTCTTCCAGGTCATTATGTAGACTGGTGCAGGCTATTAAGCAGCATATGGGAGCCCTTCATTCTCTCAGTAAGTTCCAAGAGAGTTTGGAAAAGTGCCAGTTGGGTCACATAGGTCCCTGCATAGCAAAAGACCAGCCAAGAAGACTTCATTTTCTGTTGACTAACTGTACAAGAAAGTGGGCTCCTTGAGCCTATTAAAAAACCAGACTGAGCGGGAGAAGTGTATCTTTGTGTGTTTTTAAAAAAGCAAGGCGGGAGAGGGTGTGTGCATGGCCGCTGAGTGGCACAGCTGTGACTCAACCACTCAGGTACAGTGTGTGGGGAAGGATTCTAATGGGTGGCTCTCAGCGTGACTATTACGGTAGCTCTGCGGCAGCTGTGGCCTCACAGTCCCCTGCCATGGATCATGGGGGAGAGGCAAGCGTGCTGGGCTGGCCTTTGAAATTGACATGTCCTGGTGAGAGTGCTCCCCAGAGCTTATGGCCAGTTCCTGTGACTTGCAAGGGCTGTGACTTGGAAAGGCCCCGCCCGTAGTGCCTATGAGCATCGAACCAGTCTGTTGGTATGGCTGGCAGCCCTGGTTCATATGGGCAGGGGATTCATGTGTACCTGTTGCCACGCGCTTTTTTGGCTTGCCCTGAATGGTGCACTCTGATTTCTCAGTAATGTGCAGTGAGTGGCCATGAGTGAGTTCTGCATGGCTCATGAGAGTATGCATTCCCCTGCACCACCTTCAGACATATGGTCGGATGAGTGGCTCCTTGGTGGCCATGCATGGTAGCATCTCATTTAAAAACACCCTTTGTTACAGCCTCATGGAAGGCATACTAAAGCAAATTTCAGCCTAGTTTAATGTGGAAGGAAGACTTACGAAGTGAGCAGTGTGCGTGCATGGGTGTCTCCTTATAGAGAGAGTGGTTGACATGTTGGTCCCCCAAAAAGTAAGAGATGGAGACAAAATATTTCCAGTGATATCATTTATTGAACTAATGTCTGTCTGTGAGAGACTGTAAGCTTTAGAGTCATGAAGTTATCATTTGTTATAAAATGTTACAGCCAAAAATGTGTGTTCCATTGAACCCAATGAAAAACAAAAATAAAAGCAAAAACAAAAACAATTTTATATTTATATAATGCAGCTGCAAAAATGTCCAGTTATTATCATCGTATTTAAATGTTTGAAATACTAATGACTTTCTTCCTAACAGTTCCTTCCTAGTTGACTGCTTTCATATATATTCCTATCTTGCATTTGCTTAGTTTATAGCTCTGACTTTTTGCTTGCCCGAGAAAGGACCCAGTGTGGCCCAACAGCTTCACCAACAGAAGTGGGCTTTTTAAAATAGGTATCTTAATTCTGTCAATTTTGTTATTTTAACCCCATATTTTGCAAAATTTGATAGAGGCAAATGATCCAAAGGGGACCAAAACAAATAGGTGTACCTGGAGGGGAAATGTGATCCCTTTTGTAGCCCAAAATTCCCCTTGAGAATTGTTCCTACTTCGTAACTTTGGATCCAATAGGCAGAGGGACCAAAAATATAAGTAGGGTCCCTAAACCTTGTAACAGCTTTGCGTTTGCAGGGGAGATACTATCCTTTTTCCATATGTCCCTTTTTCCAAATCCCATTAACTTGTATTGTGTATTGCCTTTTGAAGATCAGGATTCCTAGTTTGGATACTTGCTGAGGAAGAACTTGTTTTCTTCTTTTCATGTTATCTCTATTTAATTTATTTTATATTCTGGAGACCTCAAGAACACTTAAAGGACTAAAGTGTCTCAGTTTCACACTTCAGTTCTTGGATTTTAGCCTTACTACAATATCTCTTAAAGGTCAGCTGCAAGGTGAAACGGGCACTAACTTCTATTGAAATTCAGTATGAATTACTAGAGGTACTTGAATGTCTTTGTTAGCCTTTGAAAATCCACCCCTTTCTTTGTAACTTTTTAGAGATAAAAATTTACGAACTTGTGGAGGATGAAATGTGACAACATGGTCATAAAAGTAGTTTTTTAAGTTCATCTGGCTAAATGACCACAGTTTTCACAGACTTCAGATGTCCCATCCAGAGCTATGAAAACTCAGACGCAGGATGCAGGAAATTTAAGCCAGAACCCGCAAAAGGTTGGTCCCTTCTTTTTAGGACAGACAAACTCAGTTAGGACAATATTAGTTTATCAAGTTGTCAGTTAGTGTCTCCAAACCAGTGTTGAAATCTTGCTTCCCTGCTTTACCAGCTCCATTGCTGAATGGAAGAATAGGGATGTGGTCTGGACAGAAGTGGTATGGACATAAGTGGATAGGTGGCGTCCAGTGATTGTGTATTTAAGCATTGATGAAGCGACACTTGGATTCTTCCTTTACTGAAATTTGCTGCAGAATGTAAGGAAGTAGGGCAACTGTACAGGGTAGGCGATGTAAAGTCTCCTCGATTTTTAGGGTTAAGCTTCCTTCAATTTGAACTTCTAGGAATCAGAGAAGGGGAATTCTGAATTTAAATGCTATCCTTGTAGAATGTATGTGTGTGGTAGGGGTGCGGAGAATGCAGCTGCAAAAATTTCCAGTTATCCGCACTAATAGCTCTCCATGTGAATACTGTTCAGAGTTTTTCTAAACAAATAAACAATGAAATTCCCTCAAAACAAAATGCCAGTTAGGTTACATAAAATGTGTTTAGAATTTTGTTAGTTGAGGGAACATTTATTTAATTAATCAATCAAATGTATATGCCGGCCTTCCCATTATGGCCCAGGGCAGGTTACAATCAATAAAAACATCTCAAAAAATCCCCTTAACTCTCCTATACCCTTTCCGTAGCCACCCTCAACCCCACCCAACCGTATCTCTGCCTGCCAAATGCCTGACCAAATAGAAAGGTCTTGTATCATTTCCAGAAGATGAACAGGCTCGGGCATAGACGAACCTTCAAGGGGAGGGAGTTCCATAATTCTGGATTAGCCACCAAGAAGCCTGTTCTGTGTGCCCTTGCTATAGAAACTTCCTGGGCAGATGATACCTGCATGAGGGTGCTCCTGTCTGAACTAAGAAGGACATGAACTTAGAGGGACATGAGGGAAGAAGCACTCTTTCAGATACCTGGGGCCCAAGCCGTTTAGGACTTTATAGGTCAAAACTTTACTTTGTAAAGTGCCAGGTACACTGCTGGCGCTATATAAATGTTTGTTAATAATAATAATTAATAATAAAAACCAGCACCTTGAATTGTGTGTAGAAAGCTATTGGTAGCCAGTGGAGACTGTGGAGCACTGGTGTGATGTGCTCCTGGCGACCTGCCCCTATCGAAAGTTGGGTCGCCATGTTGTGTAGCAGCTGCAGTTTCTGAACAGTCGTCAAGGGCAGCCTCACATTGAGTGCATTGCAGTAGCTTAGCTTCGAGGTTACGAAGGCATGGATGATAGTGGCCAAATCTGAATCTGATTAAAAGGGTTGTAGCTCTCTCAACAAATATAATTGCTGAAAAGCATTCCTGGCCACCGCCGCAACCTGGCAATCCTGGTGCAGGTTAGGGTTAGGCCAGAGAGGAGTTGCAGGTGGTGTGGGTGTGCTTAAGATGGAAGAAGCAAGGAGGGTGGGTTCAGGTCATGGTCAGGTCATGGATCTGTGGGGGATCTAGGAGAGGGAGAAAGGAGGTGCAGTGGCACTTCCCTGGTGTCTGCCCCTTCTGATGCCTTCATGTGGGGAATGAGGCCATGTCAGAAAGGGGCAGGACCATGTGATGTTACTACACTCGTAAAGGGGTGTGGCCACTGGAAAGGGGTGGGATGGCCCATTTTCCCCACTCCTTTCTGGTGTGACCACGCCCCTTTCCAGACAACGTCCTGTCACTTTGAAAGAGGTGTGGTGAAGGGGCTCTTCCCCCACCTAAAGTAAATCCTGCATGAATCCATGCTATAGATCAAATTTGGGCAAACTGTGCCGAGGGAGCTGTATATGGTGTTTGGGCAGTTTAAATGTGGCTTTCATCCAGGCCTGGTTTTGGACCCTGCAGTGCCTTAGTGGTCCTGTGTCTCTTCATTGCACCCAAGACTCAGCCAGGACAGCAGAGCACTGGCTCTGTAGGAGAGGTTTGTAAGTGTGTGTGTGTGTGTTTTTTGTGACTCTCAGCCATATGAAGATTTTGATACACAGTAGAGGTGTGCACCAGGGGCCCATGTCGTTTTCATTTTTGTCATTCAAATCTCTCGTTTTCATTTTCATAAATATAAAATTGTTTTTGTTTTTGCTTTTATTTTTGTTTTTCATTGGGTTCAATGGAACACACATTTTTGGCTGTAACATTTTTGTATTTCACTATATTTGGCTGAAACCTGGAGAGATTATACCTCTCATGGAAGGCATTATGCGTACTAAATTCCAAAACTATTGGATAAAGGAATCCAATTTTAGAAGCAGTTGAATTAACTTACTCTGCAAAAATCTTCATATACGTTCATAGGTGTAACTTCTTTGCCTCACATTTAATGTTGATGAAACTTGGCAAGTTTATACCCCTTTCCATATTTACTATCTCTGCCAACCTTCAGAAGGATTGGATAAAGGGTCCTGGTGGTATAAGCAGTTAACTTAACTTATAAATGTATGTCTGACTGTAACATCTTTTGTAGTCCAACCAGTGTACATGAAATTTGGCAAGGCTGTATATCACACTTTCATGATCATCTCTGCCAAATATCAGAAAGATGTGATAAAGGGTCCCAATTTTAAATGCCTGCACAGCATATGCGGAGAAGGAGCCTATGCCAGGGATTCACGGGATTATGTGTCACTGTGGAAGATCGGTTTGTGCTGCTAATTTGCCAGCAGCAAGTTAGTGAATGTGTTTGTCAGTCTTTTGGGTTGCTCCACATCCACCCTCCTATAGTCTCTCTTCCCCCTGCCATGACAGGTGCCTGCCTCTGACTGGCACTGCATGTGCTGTTATTTATCTGAATAATGGTCTTCAAGGGGACAACTTCAATTGCCTATAATATTTGATATTGTATTGTAATATTTGATATTGTATTTTTATATGTTTTAAATTGTTTTATATTTATGTATTTTTTATTGTTGGAAGTCGCCCTGAGCTGTGTTCAGGAGGGGCGGGGTATAAATTGAACAAATAAATAAATTTTAAAAAAGTAAACCAAATATGCTCATTCTGTGCTGTGACCATCCCAACATCTCTTCCCCCACTTGTTACTGGGAAGACAGAAGCATCTGTTTACGAAAGAGCAAATAGAGATTCTCTTATGTCCTCTGTCACAGTGCTTCAGGATGTGATTGTGATGATAATTGGCCAGCCTGGATGTGTAAACTTGTTTATTTATTTATTTATTTATTTTATTTTACAAATTTGTATCCCGCCCCTCCTGCCAAAAGGCAGCCCGCGTCGGCTAACAACAATGATATATGTAAAATACAGTAACAGTTAAAATATCTCTCTTAATAGGATAACAATAATAAAAACATAATGCCTGCCTCGAAGCCACTATCAATTGGTCCTGTAAAGCTAGAAGCATGCAGTGAATGTGTTTGTCAGACTATAGGAGGGAGGATGTGGAGCAACCCAAAAGACTGTCTCCCCCTGCCATGCCAGGTGCCTGCCTCTGACTGGCACTGAATGTGCTGCTATTTATCTGAATAATGGTCTTCAAGGGGACAACTTCAATTGCTTATAATATTGCGTCCTTTTATCCAATTGTCCTGTAGTTTGGCAGAGATGACAGGGAAGGTATGTGATACATTCCTGCCAAATATCGTGTAAACAGGATGGTATATAAAAATGTTACAGCTGGAAACGTATTTTCAAGTTAATGTCCTATTCCATCAGGACCCTTTTATCAAATCTTTCTGAAAATTGGCAGGTGCAATAAAGCGTATTGAGTGACATAATATTCACAGGTTTCATGCAAATTGGATGGAAGTTAAAAAAGTTGTAGCTGTGAATGGGTATTGAGCTTTTCTTAAAATCACTATGTTCAATTGCTTCTACAATTGGTTCCCTTTATCTAATCGTTTTGAAACTTGGTACACAGTGCACTCCATTGGGGGTACACCCGTCCCAAGTTTAATTAGAATTGAATAAGAAACATAAAAGTTATATCCGGAAATACATTTTTCAGTTTTTTAACTTTATTTAAAAAATAAAATGTCATTTTCGTATCTATATTCATTATTATTATTTGTCGTTTTCGTTATTGTAATAATAAAAACAACATGCACACCCCTAATCTAGCTCTTGAGATTGGAAACTTTGTCTACCCCTGCAATAGATCATCCCCTGTCCTCATGTGCATGCCCTCATCTCTGCACCCAGGCTCACTCTTTGAATGCTTGAGCTAGGGACTGCATCCAGGAGCCAGATCCAGGAATTGGAAAAGGGCCAAATAGAAAACAGCATGGACTAGATCTGGCCCGTGGATCAAATTTTCCTTCTCTCTGGTATAACAGTTCCTTCAACAGTGCAAAAGACTCTTCATACCTTAATGGAAATTGGTAAATAACTCAACTTTCCTTTTTATTTGACCATTTTATTGAATGGACAATGTATTTAATCCTTCTATAGAACTATTCAAAGGGCAATTCCAATATGTTTTGCAAGCCAAAAGCAGAATAGAATAGAATCAAGGTGCTTTTAGATGTGACACAAAGCTAGCGGATTTAAAAAATCTGCTTTTAGAAACCCGCATGGGTGGCATTTAGATGCACCTCTGACACTGGAAACAGCGACTCGCTCATTCTTTAGAAACTGGATTTGTAAAACCCCAATATTGAGGCTTTACAAATCTGGTTTCAAAATAATGTGTGAGCTGCTGTTTCAAATGGCGAAGATGCATCTAAACACCACCTGCACAAGTTTTCTAAAAGCAGCTTTTTAAAAATCTGCTAGCATTGTGTCATGTCTAAAAATGGACTCGAGGTTGGAAGGGAACTCAGAGGTCATCTAGTCCCAACCCCTATAGAATCATTGAAGTCTAATAAGCCACTGCAACTCCCATTGAGGTCCATGGTACAACTGCAGAGTTGATGTGAATAGTGGTGAACGTTATGGATTGGGGGCAAATTGCTAAGCAGAGGAATTTGTGCCAGCATGGGTTTCAGCTGGGTCCAAATTTATCTCTTGACTGCTATAAATTTACACTGGTGTAACACCATTGAATTTAGTGGAGTTGATTGAGATTTCAAACAGTATAACTGAGAGGAGAAGTTTTCTGTCTGCTTGCAAAATAAAGGTCATTGACATTACAGGGAATTGAAGACGCATAGAGGGCGACTGGGAACAGTGAAGCAAGTTGTTTTGGGGAAAACACTTCTGTCTGCTTTGTACCATCCTCAGCCACTTCTTGGGCCAAATTTAGTGCTGATGTAAGCAGGTGCAATTCTTACTGATTCCCGTTAAGGCTTGAAATACAGATCACACAATGAATTTAAATTAAAGTACATATTTGATTAGAATTCTTATCTCATTAATTCTTTATGTGTATCTTACACTTCAGTGTAATATAGCATAATTTTTGCTGAATTTGACCTCTTAGTTTGATCGTATAGATGCAGGCAAAATGATAATATTTTAAGGGTTAGATTGGGTAATCCTTAGTGAGCACTTAATAATCACATGAGAGTTTTGTTCATTTCAGTGGGACTTTTCATGGGTAAAGTGCCCACCATAATCATTAATGATTACACAGCCCAGTCACCAAGTGGAGGGGGGAGGGGGGTGAAATTGCTCAGTAATCCTAAAATTGGTATTTCCTGCAAACAAGCACAAGTATTACAAGGTTGTAACCTTACAAGTATGTAATTTGCTTGTTTGTTTAATTTCTATATCCGCAACTGTTCACAAATGAAACTGCAGAGTGTTTATGAAGGGGTAAAAGAAAAGGCCTCAAAAATAAGGTACAGAAAAAATTAAAGTGTGGTCTGGTGTCATTGAGTTGGTTTGAATCCGGGAAACAATAATGGGTGTTTCAATTTCTTCCCATACTGTATACTCCTCCCCCTTTCCCATCTCGGAATCAAATTTGTCCCCTTGTTTACAGTCCCATTGATTTTAATGAGTTTTCAAGGGTGTAACTAAAGACAAGATTTGATCTGGAGGGTACATATATAAACTATAGGAATGCATGCCCATGTAATATAGAGCTTTTTGTGAAATAAAAATGGCAATGAATGAAGCAGATGCAGGTAGGCAGCCTTGTCTGCCCAAACATGTCGTCATTGTGTCGAGATGCCATATATTTCCTTTAGTGTCTAGAATCTGACAAAAGAATATCTTGTTAAGTAACATTAGAGCAATGTACTTGCTCACTAGACTAGCAGAAAGTGTACAAATAGAGTAAATGCCAGAGGCAAGGATGCAATTCAATAGTGGCTTAAAACCCTGTGATAGTTCAGTATTTTGCTTTCTGCATCTCGTCTTGGTAGAAAAGCAAGAAGTTTGACATTTCTTGCCTCCATAGGGAATAATTTCATTTTCCAAGTGTGCTTTTTTTTCATCCACATTTAGTTGAGGCTATATCAGAACAAACAATTGAATGTTGCATGGGCTTGTTTGCTTGTACTTTCTTTTTATTTTTTGCAATCCAAATACACAAAAAATAATCGGAGGCAGACTATATTAATTTAAAAGGTGAGCATGTGTAGTGGTGGTGGTGGTTGTCGTGAGAAGCAGTTGTACCCAAAGACACACTTACATTGTCAATTGAGATTTAAGCTTTTGGACTAGTAAATATTATTGACCTGGTTGAGATCCAAATTCATTGAACCAAATGCATCTCTGGTTGAATTCTAATGTCAATGGAGTTAGACCTGGGAGGACTGTGACTCGGTTTTGTTAAATGTCAGAGTTGCAGCTGTGTAAGTAGCTTCAGGATTGCAGATTAAATGGCTTGCTTTGAGTTTTAAACTAAGATTATTATTATTAACGGGGCCAGGCTGCCATGAGCACATAACGGGTATTTTCAGACGATATGGGGGCCGTTGGCCCCGTACCGGCACCAACGGCTTTGTTCCCCGCCGGGGTCACCCCGTAACGGCACAACAGACGTGCCGGGGGGATCCCGGCGGGGAAAGTGGGAGGGGCCGGGGCCGCGCGGCGCAACGTGCGGCCGCGCGGCCCCGCCCCCTCCACGCACCCCGCCGCCCGCCCTCCGAGGAGACGGGCGGGCGGCGGGGCCAATGCGGCCGCCGCGTCCGGCCGATCGTGCCACGGCCCGGGATCCCGCCGGGGATCCCGGGCCGTGGCACGCGGCCAGACGTTACTTTTCCTTGGCCACGGCCCGGGGTCCGTTTGACCACGCTTCCCGGGACCTTCCCCCGGCTAGCCCGGGAAGCGTGGTTCAAACGAACCCCATGTGGGGATTGACCGTGGCCAACATCTGGCGCGCCGCGAACAGACGTACGGGACACGGTGACCACAGGTGGGTATTCACCGTGGTTCACCGTGTTCACGTAACGTCTGAAATCACCCAACATCGGTGCTCTGCTGTCTGCACTGGCTGTTTATAGTCTTCTGGGCCCGATTCAAGGTGTTGGTTATTACCTTTTAAAAGCCCTATACGTCCTGGGCCCACTTACCTGCAGGACCGCCTCATCCCTTGTGTCCTGAATTGGCCCCTGCAGTTGGCCGGGGGGCGCCCACTTGGAGGTCCCCTGGGTGGCCACATTCAAACGGGCATTCTCTGTGGCCACGCTGCAGCTATGGAACTCCCTCCCGGTAGAGATTCGCCTCTCTCTGGATTTCCCCTTCTTCCGAAGACAATGTGAGACCTGGCTGTTTTGCCAGGTATTTGGTATGGGGGAAGGGTAGTTGATGGGGGTTTATATTTTTATTTTAGGGATACTGGTTCCTTTGGGCCTCTGCTGTTGTTTGGCTTTATGTGACATTATATTGTATTTTATATTTTTATATTATGCTTTTTATGTATTATTCACTGCCCTGAGCTGTATAAAGATATTGAAATAAATAAATAAATATAGCACCAGTGATGTACCTGGCACTGTACAGTCAGTAGTTACAGAGAGGTCTCTACCCCAAAGGGCTTACAATCTGAGAGACAAGGAAGGGGGAGATGAGGGAGAGGTGAACATCAGGAGACAGACAGAAATTGGATACAAATTTTTGCATGGCTCTCTTGTGCATTCACTGTGAAGATTAAACATAAATTTTGAAATCATGATAGTTGCCACCAGTGATAGGCTCAAAAAATGTCTATTATGCTTAGAGCTTTGGGCTCTATTTTACGAGTATATCTGTGCAGACAAACCATGTCAGTGAAGTCAAGTAGAGCTCCAAATGGATGCAAGGATTTGTGCATACAAATTAGCTTGCAGGAGCAAGTAGAGGCTTGCGACCTCAGCTGAACCTCATGGGACTCAGCCAGTCCCATCTGGCCTGGGCTGGGTTAGGAGCAGTCTCTGCCCAAGTACCTCTTTCTTGGGTGGGGCTATGGAAGGCCCCACCCACTACAAAAAGACTGTGACACCATGGCACTCCAGAGGGGATGTGGCTGCATTGAAAAGGGATGGGAAATGCCTTAGCCCTGCTGCTTTTCTGATGCCCCTTCATCTATTATGGAGTAGAGTCACATCACCAAGCTTCATGACCAGGCTCAAAAGAACTTGGCTCTGTCAAGTCTGAGTTTGGATTTGGCTCAATCAGTGAGACTCAAGCCCACATTTCCAGTCTGAGCAGGTCTCTAATGTCAAGGTCTTCATTTTCAAACACATCCTGTGACTTTTGATCTTAGAATTCAAATAAATAAGCTTGTATTACATGAAAATACTGTATTATGCATTGATGTAATCCATCCATTACTTTATGGCTCCAGAATCCTTCTGAAAGTATCACAAATCCACAGTGTCGTGTTCCCCTTTTTTACAGTGACTGACAGGCAGTTGGTTAGGACACTCAAGTGTCCCAGAGGTGGAGGTCTCCACCAAACAAACCCAAACTCTGAACAATGCTGACTAAACCTCTGGTTTTACAAGAAGAGTTAAGGCTCTTGCAAATTCAATCATGCACTAAAAAGCATGGAAATTGCCAGTTAAGGCTCCCGTCTTACCTTCCATGCCATGTTAACCATAAAGACATTGTACAGTCTCACATATTGTGCTCACTTAAAACTTAGGCTCCATGCACCCTCACTTTGCCTTCGTCTTTCAGTCCCAATCCTCTTCCGCTTTGCAGGGTGGGGACAACACTGAAGCTGGGGACAGGAGGGCTCTAATTATGGATGACCAGTCATTCACACTGCCTCCTGGGAGGTGCAGTTCCCTCTCTTTCCCCAGCACTGATAGGCTCTAGTAAGCAGTGCCTGCTGGGAGTTGTAGTCCTCAATATTCAAGACTGTTTGCTTTTAAACACTCTCTGCATTACACACACAACGTTCACAAGCACTCCACACTCAGGATGGTTTCCATAGGCTAACAATGAATTTTCAAGATATTATAAATTGAAAAACTACTAACCGGATTTACAAAAAGTAAACCAGAAGGCACCCCCTGGTAGCCGTCTTGAATTTTCTAGACGGCTTACACCTCCTCCCAACCAACACAAAACCCCTTTACCCTACTGAGATCAAGATGGTCTAAACTTAAAAAAAAAAAAAAAACAGGCTTCAAACTGCAGTTTTCAAACTGCGGTATCTCAGCTGTTATCCAACCAATTTGGCTGAAATTTGGATAGCATGAACCCCTTACTCAATCCTTCACCACAAATTTCATGATCCTAACTTTAATCATGTCAGTTTTATAAGGAATAGAATGTTCTGGCTTTATAATGGAGTGTGCAACATGCCTTAATTATAGAGTGACTCCTGCCACTCTATAATAATAAAAACTAGGTAAGTACTAACTCTGTAGTGTGAAAGAAAAGAATCAAACACGCTGATCACATTATAAGGGATGTCTTTACACCATTCAGTTTTCTTACATCTGGAGTCTTCTTAGATGAAAAGAACTAAATGAGTTGGGTAAAATTTTATATAAGTAAGTTTGCCTCCCCCTCCCCCCCTCTTGTCATTGCCCCTTAACACACAAAATAAACTCTAGGGAGTTGGATTATAGCTCAACTGCAAAACAGGTCTTCCTTCTTTATATTACAATCACCGCAAAGGAAATGAAAAGAAAAAAATACCCATTCTCGCATTCATCTCTTCCCCCACTCCCCACACTCCCTTCTAACCGAAGCTAACAGGATAAATCACAGTATTGTTGACACTTGGCCTGTAAAGGAGTACACAACTCCCCCCACAGTCTCTGGATGTCCTGGGTGGAATTTGGGGTATTTGTTTGCGATGACTGGCTAGGTGGACAAGATAGCCAACACAGGCAGGATCCTAAAGGGCTGAAGCAGGGGTGGGGCACCTCAGGTCCAAATATGGCCTGTGCCTAGTTTTTATGTGGGGCCCCTTTCCAGTTTCTGGATCCAGTTCCTACCCCCAAGCACTGAAAAACCTGAGCCCATGGTAAGGGAGGAGAGGTGAGGGCTTGCACACAAGAGTAGAGAACAGGTCAATGGCACAGATCCGTGATCTGGACCCTCTGGCCTCTTCCTGACTTTTATGCAGCCCCTGGAAGCTGTACTAATTTTCAGTGTGGCCCCTGGGCTGGAAAAGAGTCCTCACCCGTGGGCTTAAATCCACTATGTTTAGGCCCCACAAGGATTACTTACTGTCCTGGGCAGACCTTCCTGAGTGCTGGCAGGAGATGGCCCAAAGCGGAGGCTTCTCTTCTCTCCCTACGTGAGAGAGCGAGCGAGAGCAGCAGGTGCCATGCTTGAGAGTTAGCCGCCTGCAGCATAAAGAAAGAGAAGGCCTTGTTCTGAATTGGGCAGGGTAGAGATCTGGAGGCTTCTCTCCAGGATACACGGAGGTAGATGTGAGCCTTCAAAGGTCAGTTAGACCTAAGCAGCAACAGCAGATGCCACAGCAGGGCTCTTCTCCCCGAGTCTCTGCTTTTCTCCTTCTTTCAAGCCCCCTCAGGTTCAATCCCCTCAGCCCAAGCATGAAGAGTAACCTTCCTCTCTGCCTCCCTCTGATTGGCCCACCTCCAAGTGAGTGACATGGGAAGAGGAGGTGAAAGAGCGAGAATGTTCCAGTTCCCGCTCCTGTCTCTCTGCCCTCATGACCTCTAACTGACCCCAGCGTTACCAAAGCCCCATTTCTGCAAATATTGTAGCCTCTCAGCTTCCAGTTGGCGGTGAAAGAAACTGTATGAAATCATTTGTCAAACAGTTTTGATTTGCATCCTCTAAAGGCCTTTGGGGAAGAGGGTGGGGTGGGGGTGGGGTATTTTAACGCCTCCCTACCTTTATTTTATTTTCCCAACCTCGTTTATATTGTTATGTTTTAATGGTTTTAAAAAACAAAAATTGTTTTTATATTGTTGTATGTCGCCCCGGGGTGCCATAGGCATGGGGGAGCGACTAAAAAATGTTTATATATATATATAAATCCCCCTTTCAAAAGGGCTGTGGGGAGAGGGGGAGGGGGATAGATGTTCGCCATAGTGCGGGGGTGGTGGTGGGGCGGCCATTACACAGGAACACACCCATCTCCACTTATCTGTACGTACAGAGCAACCGCCATTGTCACCGGTTGCTCCGTGTGTGGGCGATGGGTGGAGGCGGGTGGAGCGTGGAAGCACACACGCACCCCCACCCACCTGCTGCAACAGTCACATGGGTGCCCCCCCCGATGCCCACGCTCTACATGGGTATGGAGGTGGGGGGGCATCTCGTGTAAAAAGGACCTCAATTCAAATTTTAAAACATGCCTCCCAATGAGCGCATGCAGATGGTCAGGGTTTCTTTCCCCTGAAATTATTTTTTCAGTATTCATTCATTGGATCACAGTCTGAGTTTTGTTAACTCGACACTTAGTATTTGACATTTGTTAAGGTTGTAATTTTGTAACTTGTACTTGATGATTATCGCAAAGCGCAGAATGTTATTTAACTGGATGAGTGATTTTTAACTATGGGTGTTAAATCTATAGAAATAAATAAATAAATTAACAAACATGATGGTGGCCCACTTTGGCCTGCAAACCACCAGACATTTATTGGTATGCCACCAAACGTTCACCCGTGATTGCTCGCTTGGGAGTGTCAGTGGCGAGCCCAGGCTGTGACCCTGGAGACCTCTGGGATCACAGCCCAGGCTACGGTCTTGCCCGATTGGGCCACAGTGGTCTATAAAAATTTTTTAGTCTGGCGTGGTCCAGATCAGGTCTGCCATGATTGGCTGCCGTGGCTGCCCGTCATGGCAGGAGGCTGGAAGTAGTGAGGGGGCGGGGGCAGCTGCATGTTCATGTGGCTACCCGCCCTCCCCAGTGGCCTGGCCGCCAACACATTTGTTGACTGGCCCAACCCGGCTTGCATCATGTTGGTGGCATGTTCCTGGGTTGGGTCATGACAGCGCAGGGACGGCTGGTGGGTTTTGATGTTGGAGGGGCACTGGGGCAATAAGGCCGGGCCGGTGGGCCTAGGGGCGGAGCCAGGGGGACGGCAGGCGGAGCCAGGGGGACGGTAGGCCAGTGGCATGGCATAACCTAGCAGCAAGGAGTTCCCAGGGTTAACATCGGATGGAAGAAAACAGTCTACATGCACATCAAGCTTAAAATAAATAATTTGTAAACCCAAAACACAGGGAAACA
>QEPC01010335.1:3757578-3789044 GCA_003113815.1 Sphenodon punctatus | reverse complement strand
GCAGGGGGCTGGGAGCTGCTGACGCACGAGCAGCTCTTAGTTCATACCAGGGGCGCCTCTATTGGGTGCCTCCGTATGAACTTTCCCCCTGCAATGCAAGAGTGCCCCCTGCGGCACTCTTGCATTGCAGGGTCCCTTTACGTGGAGTGGACGGCTCTTCTAGCCGCCCACTCCACATAAAGGGAGAACGGCTCCCTTTTGACCCTGAAGGCTTCCTTAGGAAGCCTTTGGGGTGGTGGGGTGACTCGAGTCACCGGTTGTGTGCGCACACTCGCACACAACTGGTGAGAATGTGTAGAGTCACTTTGAAGAACCTTGTTTAGCAAGATAGGGACCTTCTGAAGGTCTCTGCCTTGCTAAACAAGGTTCTTCGAGGTGGCTTCGCACATTCAGCGCGATGCTGATGAGGCTGGATTTTTTATTTTTAAAGCAGCAGCTGCCGCTGGCCAGGGGAGCCCTGGGGGGCCAGGAGGGGCATTGCCCCTACCTCCCTGGAGGACCCACCGCCCCTGTGACAGCGGTGTTCTGCCATCACGTCTGTTAACATCCAAAGAGTCATAGAAGGAAGGAATGATCTAGTCCAGCTCCCTGCAGGTTTAACAGTATCTGGAGTGTCTACACCGGCCCTGAGAGATGTATGATGATAGAGATTATCAAATTCACTATTTGTTTCAGCTTTAATTTGAACCCTGGTCTCCCAGGTCATAGAACGACACCGTAGTCACTAGTCCTTGCTATGGTAAGTTGAAGCTGGAATGCAGGTTCAGCTTGATTAAACTTTGAAATAACTGAGCTTGAACTTTTGGAAAAGAAAAAAAAAAGAAGTAAAGCTTCATATGTGAATATGCTCTATCAGTTCAATTCTGAGATTTGTTGATGAAACCAAAACATTCATTTTTAGTTTGTTTCAGCCTGACTCAGAATTAGCTTTAAAATCTGTTCAACATCTGTACTCATGCAGCTTCTTTCTCATGTACTTAAAACTCAAAACGTAAGTACAAATGATGGGACATTTACTCCATGAATTTGTCAAAACTACTCCCTTAAATGACCCTTTTGTTAACTTATTTCTCGATAGGACCAGGGAAATAAACCATATCTGAAGTACATGGAGAAGAACACGTGTCATGCTGTATGGCTGTTCATACTTGCTCCTTGTTTTTCGCCCAGGTTGCATATTTCCCGCATAACATCTGGAGCCAGACTTGCTAGGACTTGGAGCTTGGCTGGGTTGACCCTTGAAGGCTTTCAAAGTAGTGACACCCTATCGCTGGCTCATCCTGTTCTACGCAAGGCAAAACACTTGCTGTCCCAGCTCCCCAATCAGCAGCAACAGCTGGGTCTGGAGGGATCAGGAACAAGTTGGGGGTTCTGGGTTCTGTGTGAGGGGAGATGCAAGGAAAGGCACTGGGCTGGGTGTTAGGGAAGGGGATGCAAGGCATCATGGGAGATATGGTCTTTTTTGCCAGGAAGACATGTCCTCAAGTAGCTTAAATTTCTGGTGACACTGCTGAAATCTTAACCAAGCTGAAGAGGAGGTCCTGGGGCCTTGCAGGGGTAGTATTATTATTATAAGCATTTATATAGTGCCAGCGATGTACCTGGTGCTTTACAGAGAATAAGCTAGACACGGTCCTTGCCCGAGAGCTTACAATCTAAAAGATAGGGGGAGGGGAGACAGGGAAGGGGGAACAGAGGGAGAGACAAGGGACGCAACAATCATGAGGATGCAAGAACTCAGATATGTGTTCTTGACTTGGTTACAGTACAGTTTGCAGATAACAGGTGGGGGATACTCCTGGGTAGGGATGAATAGCAGGAATTAGGAAGGGCAGAGGTGGGTTTTGAGGAGGGACTTGAAGGTATGAAGGGAGGGAGCAAGGCGGATGTGGGCAGGGAGGGAGTTCCAGGCGTGCGGGGCAGCAAGGGAGAAGGGATTAAGGCGGTTGGGGGAACAGGGAGACGTGGGAGGGTGAGGGAGTGGATGAAGGAGGAGCGGAATGCTCGAACAGGGGTTCTGAGGGAGATTAGGGCAGAGAGATAGGGGGAAGCGAGGTTGAGAAGGGCTTTGTAGGTGAAGACGAGCTTGTGCAGAATACGCTCAGGAAGGGGGAGTCAGTGGGGAGAGGAGAGTCTGCACATGGTCAAAGCGACGGGCTAGGTGGATGATCCTGGCAGCAGAGTTTTGAACAAAGATGAGGGAAGAAAGGTGAGAGTAGGGAAGGCCAGCGAGGAGGAGGTTACAATAGTCGAGGCGTGAGATGACTAGGGCATGAATGAGAGTTTTGGCAGAGGAGACAGACAGAAACGGGCGGATCTTAGCAATGTTGTGGAGGGAGAAGCGGCAGGATTTTGCAACCGAGTCAATGTAGGGTTTGAAGGTGAGGTGCAAGTTGAAGATGAAGCCCAAGCCAGAGCGGATAATGGAACAGCATGCTGCAGACCTGCAGCATAAGTGTCTGTTGATCTACAAGTGTGCATTCAGCATGCATTTGGAACTAAAACCACCTAAGGTTACTATGGATAAAATTTTTTAAATTTAGGTTTTGCATTTATACATAGTCCCGTCTACTGTCAGTTTCAGATTGTCAGTTTTAACAAGAATAATCTTATAAACATTAAAAGCAGAGTTATTGTGTATCATAAGAAATTTGAACAACCTATTTAATTGATGTACAGATCCAGCTTTTTTTTAATAGACACATTTAAGAAAAAAAATTTTTTCCAGATCACTGTGGGATTTTAAGCTCTTTACAAAAAACTTGATCTAGAAGTTCTGTGGAAGGTGCCATCCAAAATAATTGCCTGGTATTTAAGTCAGAGAGAGCCTTGCCTAATTGCTGCCAAGCCAGTTGCACCCGCTGCAACTACATTGCTCTTTTTTGGAAAGCAGCCACTTCAGATGCAAAAGACCCGTGTAACAGGAGAATCATGCTTTTTGAAAGGGTGAAAGAGCATATGCAAAACCTTTAAGCACATAATAAACAAGATTGGTGCATTCCCTTAGTCACCTATTAGAGATTCATGAGGCAGATCTCGGCATGGAGTTTGGCCTTTAATTTGCAAAGAGAATGATGACGGGTTCTGAGAAGAAAATCCCTTGATGTGTGGATCAAGATTTGTTTTTAAAGTATGCTTCTCCTTGCTAACAAGGGGACATGCAGACATCTGCATGCTATCAAATTGCAGTCCATTGCTACACGTTCCCATTGGACTAATTAACACCAACGTGGCCTTTTGTGGACTTGTTGTGGGGATAGGTGGCGACTTGAAGATCAGTGGTATTCCTCATTGACCTTTGGTCTGCTTTGTCTTTAGATTGTAAACTCAGAGTAGGAACTGCCGTTTAGGGTGTTTTTTAGAAAAGTGCCTCCCCACCCATCATGTGTGTTGCAGGGCTGCACAGGGCGCCGATGTGGCCGTGCAACATGCATGATGGGTGGGTAATGGTGGGAGGGAGGCACTTGTCTAAAGACACCCTCAAGGTGTGTTTGGGCAGTGCTTAACAATTTGGATTCCAATCTTATTGGGAGGTTTTAGGTACTACTGTAATATTTTTTTTGCATTTCTCTTCTTCTAATAGTTGTAACTGGGCTGACATAATCATAGGTTTATTAGCCACAAGTGCATTTCCAGACTGACTCCCATGTACAGTACACTTGCAAAGGGTTAATTTTCATGAGCATACATGTTCAGCAGATTAGTTACTCCATAAGGAGTTTCTCTTTCAGATCTGCAGCAAACTGCCAGCAGGGAGAGCTGGAATAACAAGCAGTTGTTGAGGCAGACCTGCTCTGAGGGAAACACAAAAGGACGGATGTTGAGGCTTTCAGGGACAGCAGAGAATGCAGAGAGAGAGGTAATTCCTGTATTTTCAGTACAGATGAGCAAGCCCTAAAAGTACGAGCCTCCCCCTCCATTTTAACACCACTAGTTTGGAGAAGTAAGTACCCTTCTTTATCTTCACTTTAACTTGCCCTCTTCTTATGGGAAAACATAAGAGAGAGGATGAAAAGCAGCTCCTAACTCGCATCTACCAGAAAGAGCTTCTGAAAAGAAGCCCAGTGTAGTCTGGCTCAGTGGGTAAAAACAGGTGGGTGGCTCCCTGGCTCAGAGCAGGAAACCACAGCCAACCCCGGGGTTGGGGAGGGGCACAGAACTAAGGCCACTTTCAGACATGCCCCCCCCCCCCGGTGCATATTTGGGCTGTGGGGGGAGTGGGGATGCGTAGCACAAATATGTGCTAGAATCAGCCTGTCTGAAAGCCCCCCCCCATACACAACTTTGCTGGCAGAGACGCGCAGGAAATTGAGTTCTTCATCCCTGCGTGTGTCTGCCGGCAAAGCCGCACCGGGGGCGGGGGGGCGGCTTTCAGACCGTCTGATTCCAGCGCATATTTGGGCTGTGCATCCCCCCCCCTCCACAGACCAAATATGCAGGGGAGGAGGGGCATATCTGAAAGTGGCCTAATGTGCCTACGGCCGGAGAGTGGTCCCACCACCCTCACACCCTGTAGGGCGGGGAGCGAAACAAACATGTGGCCAGCCCCACCCTGCTCCCAGCACCCCACCCCTGCCATGACAAACAACCATGGTGGCCCCTGCCCTTAGACAGGAATGGTGGGGCCAAACACATGGTACTATCGTAGGTTGGCCTTTGTGGGTGATTGTTAGCCCGGACAGCGTGCTTCGAGATTTGCCGGGCATGCAGCCCGGGCTACCTGTCCCAGGGCAGTCTCAGGCTAACCTCTGGTGGTGCGTAAACATGCGTGCCGGTAGATCCCAGGCGAAAGTGGGCCACAGTGGCCCACTGTCATGTCTATTTTCCCCAGTGTTAACTCATTTGAAGTAAATCTATTCTCAGTCACTCACCTTACCTTTAGCTTTATGTGCACATCATTATTTCTCAGCACAAAATTCCTATTGGGCCAGATTACCAAGAGTGTGCATAAGTCAGGTGGCATCTTGGACAGAGGATACCCCATGGGTAGCAGGCAGGTTGCTGCACTAATCAGATAGCATGGCTTTCCCTAATTTCCCAACATCTGTCTACTTATTGGCTGTGCCTCCTTCCCACCCTGTCTTGTCAGTGTTGTCTTTACAAGGGCATAGCTAGCTTGGAATGGGCCCAGATGCAAGAAATGGACTTGCCTCCCTCATCTCCATCCTCTCCCCAGTCCCACCCCTCCCCTCCTTCCTCCACCCAGTGCCTCTCCCTTCCTCAGCTTGTGGCACCTGAGCCCTACGGGCTGCAGCTGCACTGCCTCGTGCTGTTTGCTCTGTCCTGTGTTGCCCGCCGAGTGGGTCTGATGCGTGATGTGCGTTGCAGGCACTTACGCTTAGCTCAGTTTCTGCCTGGCCATGCCACAACAGTATGGGATTTCTGACCAGCTCTGAGCTTGGACCCTGGGGCAAATGTCCCTCCTGTCCCTATGATAGCTATGCCCCTGTTGTGATCTGGCTCAAATTGAGCAAGAGGATAGTGTGCAAGTTAGGAAGGAAGCTGTTTGGAACTCACTTCCTCCCACATGTTAATTCACAGACACCATACAGTTTAATTTGTCTGCAAATAATCTTATTCCCCACCATTTTGATTCAATTCATGTTACTTGGTGGGAGGTTTAAAAACTCCACGAGGAATGCTGCTGGCTCAAGTACATAAATGCTGCTGTACCCCCGGGGGATACAACAAAACATACTGGTCTTAAACTGAAGAAAGAACGATTTAGGTTAAATATCAGAAAGAGTTTTTTAGCATTAAGAATATATGTAGACAATGGAAGAAGCCGTTTAGGGCCTTTTTAGGCAAGCGGGATTTTAAACCCGCGGCTCTTGGACACCTCCGCGGGGGGCGCTTTAGACGCTCCAGCGTGAACTGGAAGTCACCCAGGCACCATTAGAAACAGCGGCGAGGGAGACTCCCGGGTGTTTTGAGATGCAGCATAGTACAGACCTCGATTCTCAAGGTATTACTACGCTGCGTCTCAAAACACCCGGGAGTCACCCGCACCGCTGTTTCTAATGGTGCCAGGGCAACTTCTGGGTCATGGAGGAGCGTCTAAAGCCCCCCCCCCCCCCCCGCCCCCATGGAGGTGTCCCAAGAGTCACAGGTTTAAAATCCCATTTGTCTAAAAAGGCCCTGAGAGAGGCTGTTGAGTCACCATCATAAGGAGTTTAAAAAAATACATTAAACATCTGTCAGAATGGGGTCTGGGTGGGGGTGCAATTTTGTCCCCCTGGCTCCGATCTGGCCCCATCCGTTCCTCATGACATGTGGAACAGTGATGTGGTTGGGGCAGAAAACTCCTTTGCCCCACCCTTTCTGATGTGACCACACCCCTTTCCCCCAAGCATCATGGCACTTGGAAAGGGGTGTGATTACATCCAAATGGGGTGGGATGTAGTGGCTCGCCTGCCCTCAACCCCCTGAAAGTACTTTTGCTGGCACCCTTGGCATGGGTGGGATAGACATAATTAATTATTCCTTGATGCCGAGGGATTAACTTAATTATTTTTAAAGGTTCTTTCCATCCCTACACTTCTGTGATTGAATCTTTGAGGGAATATTTGTATGGAAGATTTTTGATTTATATGATGACTGGTGGTAAAGAGTTGTATCCCAAATAAGGTTTTTCTACTACTGCCAGGTTATTCTCAGCTATTGATAGCAGAGTCTTTCACTTTATTAGATGTAACATTCCCAGCAAAGTTTTACTGGATCCTTGATTCTCAGAGCTAGCAGGCTCCAACATCCCCGAGAGAGTGGGAAACGGTAGTGTTTGAGGGATCTATTCCATGGTCCTAATCAGGATGCAAGAATACCCTTTGTTGGTGGCACATCCAGACAAGTCCATCCCAGGTTTTGCATTGGACTGAGAAATGGGGCCAGTCTGGAGATAGCCAGGAATGGGCCAAGCAGTGTGTTAAGTTGTGAGCAGCAGGAATAAAGTTGCCTGCCTGTTTTGTTCAAAGACGACTGAGTTGTTCATCTCTGACACATCCATGACACTGGGACACAACAGGAGCCATGAGTGATCTGTGTTCTTGTCAGCTTTTCTAGCTTATCAGGTGATGTTCCAACTGGAGCTGTAATGTGTCGGTTGCTATCAGTCCAAGGTATAGAATGTATTACAGCAATCTAGCCTGGATGTGATGGAGGTTTTAATTTTGCTGCTTAGACAGTGGAAGCTAGGTAGCTGGTATGTCGAGTCTGTCTATTAAAATGACTAGTGCTGTCTCAGTGTTTCTTTGTGCTTCCCTTTACATCTACATGTTGTCTCCATTCTCATAGTGGATTGTAAGTTCGTTGGAGCAGGAGCCATATCTTTTAGCGTGTGTGCGTGTGTGTGTGTGTGTGTGTGTACAGTAGGGCCTGACACATGATTATGGCTTCTAGCTATTATTTTCCTTATCCAAGAGACATAAGTACAAAAAATCTTGGCTAGAGCTGAAATGAAAGTGGATTTGAGATTCATGAATGATGTTTGCATTTTTCGATAGCCTTCCGAATATCTAAATGATTATTTGTGATTGAAAGAGATATTTGCATATCTGCGATTTCAAATATTTACTCCATTTTTAATTAATTTTTTTCGGTATTTTGGTTTGATTATTTTGGTTATTAATTGGGTCAGTCATTTTGGTCATCTTGGTATTTTTTTGATTACCTTATTTGGGGCTATTGCTTGTGCACAATGGAGTTAATCACAATTCTGATGTTGCCACCAACATTCATGCCTTTCTCACCTCAAGACTAGACTACTGTAATGCCCCCTACGTGGGGCTGCCCATGGTGACGGTCCGGAGGCCGCAGCTAGTGTAGAATGTGGCGGCCCATCTCCTGATGGGGATGGGCCGATATGAACCTATTACTCCGATTCTTTGCGCGCTGCATTGGCTGCCAGTAGTCTTCTGGGCCCGATTTATGGTTCTGGTGTTAACCTATAAAGCCCGAAACGGTCTGGGTCCCACTTATATGAGGGATTGCCTCATCCCCCGGGCCTTGGGCCGGCCAGGGGCACCCCGTATTGTAGATGGATGGTCACCATGAGGCGGGCGTTCTCAGTGGCAGCTCCACTGCTGTGGAGATTCGCCTCTGCCCAGATCTGCTCACCTTCCAGCGACAGTGTAACACCTGGCTGTTCCACCAGGCATTTGGAGGAGACAGGTAGGGTGGGATGGGATGGGTGGTGAAGGGGGGGTTGATTTAAGGGGGAGGATGGGTTGGGATATAGGGAGAGGGATTAGGTGGGAGGTTATTGGAGGGTGGGTGTGGGTTGGGTTTTGGGGTGGGGTTATATTTGAAACGTTTTTAGATTGCTTTTATATTTTTTTGTAAGCTGCCCTGAGCCTCCGGGGAAGGGCGGGATATAAATATAATAAATAGTGTAAATGCAAAGTAACCAAAAGACCAAAGTAGATTAACCAAAACTTACTTTGAAATACCAAATTAAACAAAACAATCAAACCAAACTAACTGAACTCTGATGAAGTGGGAACAAATAGCAGTTCTTATCCCCTTTGAATCACCTGAATCAATGTGGGCAAATGCGTCCAATATACTATTCGACGTGAAGATGCGTTTCAGCTCTAATTTTGGCTAGCTATAGGGATTTCTCATCAATGTGAGCCATGAGTCTGCAGCAGTGATTAGTCCAGTAGGGCTGCCAGAGAGACAACACTTTGCCTTGGCCGCCAAGGTGGGAGATGTCCTTAACAGATGTTGGTGTTTCAGCCAGATTATCTGATCAATACTTGGGAGTGGTCTAAAGCAGATTGCTTATTGAAATCCATACATTTTATTACTCCTGTACAAGTGCAACCATGTAAGACAGCTGAGAGAGATGCACACGTAGATGAGTGTCAACATATCCGTGGCATTGGCGCCTATGATGTGATTCCCCCATGGATCCTTCATAGATTTTAAGAAGGAAATGAGAGCTACTGTATGGTGTGGTTTAGTGGCAGTTGTGCTCACAAGCACTGTAAATCCAAGTATCTGTAATTAACGATGCAGAGTTCAATTTAGTAGTCCTGCACTCAGTTACCATGCCCTTGGTTATTTGAAAAATGACTCCAGTGGCATCAGCAGGTTAGAGGTCCTGTAGTTATTAGTGCATTGGGAAATCCTGACTTCCCTAAGGACCTCTGAGCATTAAAGCAACAGCCTGTCTTATGTTATACATGTGCTATTGATTCTGATATAGGGAGGGTTTTTTAAAAAGCCATATTAGAAAATGGATATTGCAGACAGATCTAGGTGTGACTATCAGTATTAAATTATTAACATATAACTGCTCTGCATTTACATAAGCTACCATTATATTGAATGGAGTGTAGCTAGTTGACACAAGTCTTCTATGAGGGCTTACATTTTCTTATTTATTTTAATTTAACTGCTTTTTAAAAGCAGTTAAAAATAGACAATTAACTGCTTACCCTGGCAACTTTTCTCAATAAAAAAATGCCAGTGTTTCACTACACCAACAGAGAGATGTTCTTTCTCTGTATGAAATCTTGTTATATTCCATTAGCACATCTTTGTTGAACTGGGTGAAAGGGATATATTGCAAGACGTAGAGCAAAATGCAGTATCTCACACCCTCTAAAATATCTTATCTCATTTTCTCTAAAACCCATCCTTTTGGTTTGACTTTATTGAAATATGTTTGGAGCAAATAGTTGAAGTTGTCAGGGAAACCCTACCCTGCAAACTATGCCTTCTTAATCCAAATTGTCAAGAAATCCAGTGGAGGAAGAAGGGAAAGGAGGGCAAAACACAGGAGTAATTCTGGTAAAATGAAATTAAAAGTAAACTTGATAGTTTGTATGTATAAAATCTATCATCGCCAGCCATCAACTGCCAAGTCTTTTCATCAACAACAACAACAAACACCCACCATTTTTTTTTTTTTTTGGGTATTACTATAATTAACATAAGGTCACAATTGTCATTGCAGCTTCAGGATTTTAGTAACATTAACAGAAGGTAAGGTGAACTCTTTAGCTCACATCAATCTATCTTAATCGCTACTGCGTATATACATAATTTCCTTAACTTTTGTTTTGTACTGTTGCATACAATTATCTTTATTTTCCCCTACCAAAAGAGGGGGTTAAGAAGAAATTGTGCTTTTGACCAAGGGCTGCTTCTTTGCTTAACATAATTGTTTTCTATCTCGTGCAGGTGAGAACCTTTTAGTCCCTCCTAGTTCTCCTATAAGAGCATTAGAGCATTAATCTGCAGTTAGATTTTTAGTCAGTGACATCAGCCTGTCTTAGATTTATGTGAACAAGCCCCACCCCCACCCCCCTGCATTTTGGATCATTGTTTTAAATAAGATTTTATTAGAATCTGCCTCTTTTGCACCAGGTGATTCTGAATAATACAACGTATATTTGATATTTTTCATGCTATGTCAAAGTGTGGCTCATGATTCCAAGGGGGAATGGCCACTCTGTGCATGGGTCGGGGGAGGTCATGGAATTATTATTATTCATAATTTATTTTGATAGCATCCCCCTGCCAATGGCACTTGGAGAACTTCACAAACATAAAATACAGTAATATAAAACAATACAAAATCCATATAAAAACACCTCAAAAGGGGAAGGACAGACTATATTGAGGAGTACTAGCAATGGATGCTAAAAGCAGTGAGGGGGGAGGAACTGAGATGGACATCGGAGGCAGCAAGTTTCACATTGAGGGGCCCGTCACAGCAAAATCCCAGTAGTCTGCTAACTTAAGGCTCAGTAATGGAACCCCCAAACAGCAAGTGGTTTATGAGTGTAAATCACCACCACAGTGAGGTTTTATGAGCAGAACTTGAAGAGAGCCAGGGCCTATATTGTTCAGGGCCCTGAAAACCACAGCCGCTCTACAGGCAGCCAGTGCAGAGAATGCAGGGCAGGTATAATATGATCATGACCGCCCAAACCAGTAAGCAGCTCACTGCCACATTCTGAACAAGCTGCAAGCGACAAAGAAGCTCAGCTGGAATTCCATAGAAAAGGGAATTACTGAAATCGAGCCTTGTGGTCACCACGGCATGAGTCACTGTAACAAGGGGCATTTTCAGACACACTCTCCACTCACTACCCACCCACCTCCACCTACATGTTACGGGGCAACCATAGGGCCACACTGCAGCCCTGCAACATGTATAGTGGGTGGAGAGTGTCTTGTCTGAAAACATCCATGGTCAGTCTAGGATAAATAAGGGCATAGCTTATATAAATTAAGTCTCAAAATGGTGTCACACTGGCAACATTTTAAGAACCAGTATACTAGAAATTAGTTTGTAACCACATTTCATTAAAAAAAATGATTCTTAAAAACTGAAAAGTGATGAGTGTCAAGATTTTAGTTATGTCCAATCAGCCTAGTCAATAGAGGTAATGAAAGCTTTGTTTATTATAGTACTGTAGAGTACTATACTCTACCGCCCCCCAAGCGTTGCTCGTTTAAAAACACTCTCAGTTTCTGCTTACTATATGTAAAATGGGAAGAAGAAGAATGACCTACCTCACAGAGCTGTTGGGAGAGTAAACTAGGTAAGGATTGTAAAACACTTTGAACATTGGACGCACTATAGAAATGATGATGATAATATGACAACATGCTTGCAGATGAGAGGACTAGGAAACAAGCGATTGAATGATCTAGAGTATGAAAACAGATAATTCTTCTAAAACACAGTGTAGTAGGGTGTGGTCACGCTGGTGTAAGTCCCTGAAGGATTAGACCCCCGGCCGAATTTCTTTAGGGAATGAGCAAATATCCACTTGTGATTGGGAATCAGCTTCAGTCTTTCACTTAACAATAAACGTTTTCTTCTTGTTGTTGTTGTATACACAGTATCTTCAGGCTATAATACACAGTTCCATACACCATTCTCCACAATACCTGGGCTGCCAGTTCAGTTGCCTGCACCTTGCCTGGGTATACACAGTTCCCCTTCAGAGTCTCTTTAGCCAGTCCACTGGCCTCTAGCTTGTACTCTCCATATCTGACTCCGAGCTCCAACTAGGTAACAGTCCTCTCTTTAATGCCAGGAACAGTCCTCTGACAACCCCATCCCTAACTCTTGCCCCTAGCTCAGCCAGGCCCTTGCCTCTGGTTGGCTACTCACATTCCATAGCTCTTAGTCACCATATACATAGGGAACGAACAAGGTTTGGGATTGATCAATGCCTTTTGCTATTAATTAAGGCATTATACTCCAGAACAAGCCTACAGGTGTGCATGGATAGGCATGGGACACTTTCTTCCACAGTTCCAACTACCAGATAGTCCCAGTCCTCTGTAACCTTTATGTAAATGATCTCTTATTGTCCTTCCAAGGGAATGAGGCCTCCCAAAATAGGACATAGGAAAGTTCCAATTCTGATGTACGCGGACAACACCACTTTGTTTTCATTGTCCAGAATGGGTTTGTGCAGAATGATGGCAGCCCTTGTTGAGATCTGCCGACAAGTGGAACTGATAATTAATTTTGCCAAAACTAAGATTATGGTTTTTATTCCATCTTTCAGACCCATGTTGTGGCGGTTGGATGGCCATCAGTTAGAACAAGTCAAGATCTTTAAATATCTGGGGGTGGTGTTTTCCCATACAGGGTCTTAGGACTCTCACTTTAGGTATGTGAATCACTCTGCTTTGTCCTTGATGCAGGCCTTCTGCGTATTTCTACTCTAGTGGAGGTAATCTGGTGTGTTCCGCCTTGAAGGTTTTTGAAGCAAAGGTTATAGCCCAGATAAGTTATAGTTTTCCAGTCTGGGGCACAGGCTCTTGTGAAAGCTTGGAATCTATTCAAACAAAGTTCCTAAAATCTGTGCTGGGTCTTACCTCCATGATGTCTTCCACCATTCTACTGCTTGAATCAGAATCTAGGACTCTTGGGTCAAGAGTTGTATCACATCTACTTTATTTCTGGTTAAAGGTGACCTGATCAGTTCCTTCTTCTTTGGCTAAGCTTTGTTTGGAAGCAAATCAAGCTCCTGACTTCTTTCAAGGGAACATGTGGTGGGCTAGGGTGGCCAAACTGATTGGTTCTTTAGTTCCCGTTCCCCTCAGTGAGGCAAGAGGGTTGATCAAAATGCATATTAAGAACAGTGAGTTACAAACTCTTAGGGCTAAGGCTCTTATCTTCTCAATCCTCCCCTTGGCCGGGGGGAGAGGGGGGGAATTGTCCTAATTATATGTGGACACTAAAATATTCTCTGTATAGGAAGGCTTTTACTCTGATGCCAGTCTTTGCCGACTGAGGTGGTAAAAGGGCGTTACCAAGGAACTGAGTGGCAAAAGCGGAGCTGCATTTGTGGGTCAGGGGAGGTTGAGGATCGTCCTCATTATGTCCTGCAATTCCCCGTGTATTCTGCTGCTTGACTGGAAATGTTTAAAAATCTGAACCTATGTCCATCAATTCCAGATACTCTGTTTCTGATTTTATTTCTTAAGGACACCAGACTTGAAATTACCAAGGTTTTTGTCCTATCAGGGCACATCCTCCACCATTAATGTCAATGGAAGCAGAGTTATTGACTTTAACGGATAGAGAATTGCACGCTAAATAGAGGAGAAAAAAAATAAAGGATAATAGACATCATCCTTCAAGATGTAACCAGTCTCTGTTCAACACTCTGCTGCCAAGGTCATCCATGTTGCCCATCACTTTGATCACATTCAGCTCCTCCTCTCTGCCTTACGCTGGCTCCCTGGTCCTCACCTTCAAGGCTCTTCATGATGTTGCTCCCTCATATCTCTCCGCTCTTGTATCCTGCCACATTCCTGCCTGGAGGTTTGCTCCTCCTCTTCTCCCACCCTTACCGACTCCCCTGCTTCTCTAAATGTCTTCCCCCCTTCTCTCTTGCTGTCCCACCATACCTGGAACTTCCTCCCTGGATACATTAATTTTGCTCTGTCTCTCCTTAACTTTCATATCTCTCCTGAAAATCTACCTTTTCCGTCAGGCTTTTCCTAGCTCATCATGAGTGAAACTGCATCCTCTTCCCTCCCTCCCTTAGAATATCTTCCCTGTAACTAAGTTAAGTGTGTGCACCTGCCGTTTTTCATCCTCTTGAGTGTGTTCACCTCTCCCTTGTCTCCCACTTCCTTGTCTCTCTTAGATTGTAATCCCGTTGGGGTAGGGACCTGTCTATAACTACTGATTGTACAGTGCCAGTACACTGTTGGGGCTATATAAATAAATAAATAAATAAATAATAATAACGGAGTGGAGATACTTTAATCAGCATGGTATTATCTGTATTTTTTCTTTAATTACATCAATTTGTATTCCACCCTTTTTCTTAGGCTCAGGGTGACTCACATTTCAACTTATTAACTTTTAACAATTAACATTAACCATTAACATAATTAACTTAACTTGTAATCCTCACAACAACCCTGTGAGGTAGGTTAGACTGAGACATCTGTGACGGGCCTAAGGTCACCCAGTGAGTTCATGGTAAGCCAGGTCTTGAACTGGGGGCCAGGGACCTCTCCATTCTATATATCTATTTGGGACTGGGATAGAGGATTGCATGCTAAATATGGCAGGAAAAAATAAAGGGTATCAAACATCATTTTTCAAGATGTAACCACTCTCTGTTCAACACTCTGCTACCAAAGTCATCCATCAGGGAACAGACGCACACACTCCCATTTATTACAGATGGGGGGATTGAGGCTGAGAGATAGTGAGTGTTTTCAGACGTTACGAGATCACAGTCAACCACCGTGAACCATGCACAACCCTGTGGCGGGACCAAGGGCCCTGAACGTCTGTTCGGCGGGCCCCAGATGTTCACCACAGACAATCCCCAGCAGGGGACAAAAATCACCGCCCTTCTGGCCCGGACCATCTACGAAAGGGTGGTCAAAGCAATTCCCATCGGGAAACAACAAAACGTAACAACTGAACAGTAACCACCAGCTGGAATCAAGCAAAACAATCCACAGCCAGGGACAAAACACGCAGATGACTGCCAGGCAACGAGCAACAACACAGTCTGGGGAGGGAGATTTAAAGAGCACACAGCAGTAAGGGGAAGTGGCGGGATGGAGCGAGGCGGAAGGGAGAGGAGAGCGGAGGGTGAGAGAGCAAGGGAGGAGGAAGTAGGGGAGGCGCAGGCGGAGGAGGAGGTCGTGCTACACATGGAGGCAGTGGAGGGACAGCAGCGGCAGCAGCAGCTGGGACAGGCCACCCTGGAGACAACAACTGGCCCGGGGGACGAGGCACCCCGGAAATGGGTAAGGGGAGCAAGGGGGGGCTGCGGCACAGAGGTAATGAGGGGGGGCGGGCCAGCAGGCAGGGGGAAAGGAGGAGGGCCGCGGGGCTGAGGCAACCCGGCAATCAACCGCCCCCCCTTATGACCCACAGACACGGAAACAGGCCCGTGAACGAGCCCCCGGAGGAGACGGGCGGAGGGCATGCGGAGGAGGACCAGGACAGCCCACACGGGAGACGGCCATACCGCCGAGGGGGGCAATGGGGGCACAGGGAAACCCAGGACTTCATCAGATCTGGAGCACCAGCTGGAGCTAGCGGTCAACCAGGGGAAAGAGCACGTGTACCAGGAGATCGTGCGGGACATGGAGGCCGCGGGGCATCACAGGACAGTGGCCCAGTGCAAGGCCATTAAGGACAGCAACTGGCGGTCCGGCCATGGAGCCCGGACCGCCCCCTACTATGACGCCCTGGACCACATCCTCCACATGAAGGGATCCATAGTCGCCCCGCGCCTCGTGGGGAGCGCCATGGTCTGGGGCAGGGAATGGACTGAAGTACCCTCTCCCCTCGCGAGAACGCACCGGCTCCAGGGGCCCCGTCCCCCCAAGAGGAACGCCCCAGGACCTCGGGGACCAGCAGGCCCCCCTCACACTCCAGCCCCGAGAGTCCCCACCTGATGTCCGATACGGGGGGATCCGAGGCCAGCACACAGGTTTCCCCCAGCCAGGGGACACGGGGGGACCGCAGCAGCACCGAGGGTCAGGCCTCGGAGGGTTCAGACAATGACATCGAGGGTAAGAAAGCGGGTGGGGGGTGGACTGGATGGGACGGGCCGAGAGGGGAAGGGGGTCACACTGGCCATGGGGCTGCCCTCAGCACCCCCTGGCACCCCTTGACACCCCATACCATGGAAAGGGGGCCAGGGGGCCGCTGGGGTACAAGTTCTGCCTACCCCAACCGCCCCATATCGTCACAGGTCATGGCATGCCCCGGCACCTGGGACAGGCAGGAGAGGGGGACGGCGGCAAGCAGCCCCAAGAGCAGCCAGAGGTCCCAGGTGAGGCCACTCGATGAGTGGGGGGAGAGGGGTCCAGGGGAGGCCGGGCAGGGGAACCCAGCCCGCACGGTGCGGGGGAGAGGGGGCCCAGAGGCAGGGGGCCACAGGTAGAGACTACACGCTACCACCCAAGGGGGTGAGGGGCCCAGGACCCCCCCAGCTGCGGCACGGGATGGGGAGCAGGAAGCCGGGGCACCTAATCAACCCCTGCCGTGCACCCCAACAGGGCAACTTGGCGGGTTCTATCAAGCCGGCTCCATGCCCCCGGTGCAGTGGATGAGGGAGCACTGCATACGGGTATGGCGCCGGAGAGAGGAGCAGGCAGAGGACATAGTCCGCACCACCACTGAGCAGGGCGAGCGGATGATAGCGGCCATTGACCGCATGGAGGCGGCCACCGACAGGGACCGGAGGCTGCAGGCGGAGGTGTGCCTCGAATGGAGGTGGGAGTGCCGGGTACACAGCAGGCAGGTGGAGGCGTTTGGGCAGCTGTAACGGGCTATCGACCAGATGGTGAGGGAGCACTCCGCCAAGATGGATCGGTCCCATGACATTGGCACCTCGCTGCTCCTGCACGCAGGGACCATGAATGCCTATGTGATGGCCGCTGCCCTGCCAGGCAACCTGCCTGTCCCGGCTCCGATGCCGAGCGCCTCCGCCACCGCCCCAGCCACCGGCACGCTCGCTGTGGCCACGCTTCTGCCTACCAGTCCCGGTAGACCTCCGGAGGGAGCAGCCACCCAGGGGGTGCCCCTACGGCCCCGGGTCCGCCCATTCTCCCAACAATGTCTGCCCCTCAGGACACCGAGGTGTCCCAGGACACTGTCGGGGACACGGACAGCGAGGGGGAGTGGAGCTCCCGGAGCTCCACGGCAGCCACAGGGCGGCCAAGAGGGAGGCCCCGGGGCGGTGGGAGGTGGTGGTGGTGATGGTGGGGTGAATGGTAGGAGGTATTCACAATAAATGCATGGGCACCACAGTTGTAGTCCTTCATCCGTGTATGGGGCTGGGGGCGGCGGGTGTCCAGGGGCGCACCCAGAGTACAGGTGGGGGCCCTGGGGTGGTGGAGACGGTGGTGTGCGGCCTCACGCCTCGGCCTCCTGGCTGATCCGCCTAGCCAGGACAGCACGGATGCGCTTTGCGTACCGGTACTCCCTCGGGTTCTCAGCATTCACATAGAGAGGCACGGGGCCAGGAGGACACCGGGGCATGGGATAGTCAAGCGCAGTCCCATCGGTCTCGCACATGTTCAGACTCTGATCACTAGGGCTGAGGTCTCCACCATGTAGTCCAGCCGGCCCGCGAGGCATCTCCAGTGCTGCTTGACACAGGTAGGTATCGTACAGCACCTCCACAGGGTTCCTGGCGAAAGGGTATGCCTTCATTAGCTATCGGGTGAGGGGATAGACCGGGTTGCCCAGGAGGCAGGAGGGCATCAGCACCCCCTCGATCTGGGTCATCTCCATGTCCGTGAAGTCCCCGCGGTACATCCGGGCATAGAAGGGAGAGATGGTCATGATCCGGACATCGTGACTACGCCCAGAGTGGCCCGTGTAAATGTCTATGAACCGCCCCCGGTGGTCCACAACTGCCTGCAGCTGCAGGTAGTGGTACCCGTGTCGGTTGACACATTCTGTGGCTTCCCCATCGGATGGACGGAGGATCTCAATGTGGGTCCCGTCTACGGCACCCATGCAGTTGGGGAATTCTCCAGCCGTGAAGCCGGCCATCACGGCCTCCTGGTCCACCAGCTGGATCGCTTGGTCCAGGAGCACGCCCTCCACCGCCTCGCAGATGTCTCGCAGGATCCCGGCGATGGTGCTCACCCCGACGCCGAAGTGCTGCGAGATGGACCTGCAGGAGTTGCTAGGGCCCAGACCCCGAAGGCCACCCGCTGGACCATGGGAATGGGGGCCCGAATGGGGGTGTGCTGCCGCTCCAGCCAGGGCACCAACAGCTCTGCGAGTCGCAGGAGAATGCGCCTATCCATCCAAAAGTGCGCTCTCCAGGTGGCCTCGTCCCACTGGGCCAGCGCCCTGGCCCACCACCCCTGTGCCTGCTCCATGACCCATACCAGCCGGGCAGTGGGCATAGCGAGCTGGGCAGCATGGCCCACGGTCTCCCTCTGGCACTGGAGTCGGTTGGCTGTCTCGAGGAGCACAGCAGCCCGCTCCCGGGCACAAAGGAGGGCCTGTTGGGCTGTCCTGGACACCCGCAGGGCCCTGAGCTGGGCCAGGGAGCGCCTGCGCCCGTGGTGGGCTCTCTGGGCTCTAGCAGCGCTCCTGGCCATGCACACCCACAGCTGGGCAGCCAGGTGCACCGTTGCGGTCTGGATGCGCAGGAGGTCCATGTGCGAGTGGTACCACCGTGCGCAGACTGCTAGGCGCATCCCGCAGGCGCCCAGCCATCCCAGCTCCATGGTGAACGGTGCCCCGGGTGGGTTGCAGCCGCACCCATTATAGGATGGTGCCTGTGGAGCCCCACCCCCATGGCCGGCTGGCCCAGCTCCTGCAGGGCGCCTGGGGCGGGGCAGCGGGGGGGCCGCCCATTGTGCACACCTGCCATCCCTGCATTGGGGCCTGGCGCATGGCCCAGTCTGCACCCAGGCGTGCGGGTAGCAGCAGCATTTCTGCTGTCATCATCTCCCATCTCTCTGTGTTGGCTGCCTGGTGTCCTCGCCGCCCTGATTAGTGTGTAGGCTGTCCTGTCTGTGTGCTTGATTCCAGCAGCTGGGCTGGGTCCACGCCCCACGCCCTGCTCGTTCGCCGTGCCATGTTGTGGTCTCTGGCCTTATCGCTTGGCCTTGGAGCTCCCCTGTTTCCCCTCCCGTTCCTCCAGGGATTGTGGGGGCCCTCTTTCCGTGCATTTACTATCATCCACTTGCTGGACCATGGCTGGCAGCGCTTCCCCAGGGCTTGCGGGTCCCACCACCCCTGCCCCCCCCCCTCCATAGCTGGACCTTCCGCAAGGCCATGGCCCTGTGTGACCTGTGGCATTCCCCGGCTGTGCAATTGCCCCTGAGCTGCCTGGACAGCCTCTCAGGTGCCTATGCGAGTCTGAGCTCTGGCCTGCGCTACTTTGGCTATGAGGCGAGCGCCCTCGATTGCCGGCTGCATGCAGAGACTCTGGGCCTCCGTCCCTTTCCCGATTGGCCGCATCCTGGAGATGAGGTGCTCGCATGTGGGGTGGTCCGTGGGGGAGACCGTGTCTGCTCTCTCTGTGTGCAGCCTGGCCGCCTACATGGCCGGTCTGGCGGAGGGGGGCCCTGCCTTGGCTGTGTCCTTCTTTGGCTGTGTTCACGGGGCCTGTGGGTACCAGCGGTCGCGTGGGGCGGTCTATCACCACCTGTTGAAGCTTGGTCACCTTCCATGGCCCCCAGCTGCTGACTATGACTTGTCGGAGCCCACCAGGGTGGAGCTGATGGCGCTGGCTGGTGTGTGGTCCCGCTCCGATGTCTAGGTGGGGCTCGCCGTGCTGGATCCCTTCAAGGCGTATTACCTTGTTGCCCACCACATGTCTGCTCTGGGATACTGTCGGAGCATGCTCAAGTGGCCCCACTTCGTGCACCTGGCGGGCCACCCAGCCCTAGGCCCCTTCGTGGCCCCCTGCAGCTGGCTGTGAGGCCCCTTGTGCCTTCTGGGCGCTGGATGCTGGTCCCACTGTGAGCTCCCGCCTCCGCCCTGACTCCGTGGGTCGCTGCCCGCTCCCTCTATGCTGTCCGGGGCTTGCTGCTGTGCTGGTTGGTTCCTGGGGTTCCGCCGCCCCTGCCTGTGGCTCTGGGCCCCCTCCACGGCCCCCCCCCGTCCGTCTCTGCAACCGTTGTTCCCCTCTGTAGCTGCCTTCTCCTGTGGCTGTGTCCTGATCTCCGAGCCGGCTCACAGCACCCTGGGTGCTGCTGCCCGTCATAGCCCGGAGGCTATCCCTCCTGTGCCTGTGCCCCCCCACTCCCCTTGGGTGACTCTGTGACTGTGGGGTCCGGGGCCCCTGGACTGCGACTCCCGGCCTCCTCCTGGGTGTGTGTGGACTGGCTGCACTGCTCCTCAGCTCCGGCTCACCTCCATCCCGTTCATCACATACTCGCCGGCACGTTGAGGTCCCTGGTCCGTGTGGCCTCCCCCTATGCCTGTGCTCTGCCCCTGAGGGGTCCCCCCATTCCGGGGGTGCCTGTGTAGCTGTGGGGTTGCCCGTGAGGGCTGTGCTGTTGTGGGGGTTCTGGCTGCTGTTCCCCGTGTCCTGCCCTGTCCTGGGCCGACCCCCCCCCCGCTTCCCTGGCCCCGGGACCCCCTTCCCCCTCCGTGCCCATTGTGCCATGTGNCCCGGTGGTCCACAACTGCCTGCAGCTGCAGGTAGTGGTACCCGTGTCGGTTGACACATTCTGTGGCTTCCCCATCGGATGGACGGAGGATCTCAATGTGGGTCCCGTCTACGGCACCCATGCAGTTGGGGAATTCTCCAGCCGTGAAGCCGGCCATCACGGCCTCCTGGTCCACCAGCTGGATCGCTTGGTCCAGGAGCACGCCCTCCACCGCCTCGCAGATGTCTCGCAGGATCCCGGCGATGGTGCTCACCCCGACGCCGAAGTGCTGCGAGATGGACCTGCAGGAGTTGCTAGGGCCCAGACCCCGAAGGCCACCCGCTGGACCATGGGAATGGGGGCCCGAATGGGGGTGTGCTGCCGCTCCAGCCAGGGCACCAACAGCTCTGCGAGTCGCAGGAGAATGCGCCTATCCATCCAAAAGTGCGCTCTCCAGGTGGCCTCGTCCCACTGGGCCAGCGCCCTGGCCCACCACCCCTGTGCCTGCTCCATGACCCATACCAGCCGGGCAGTGGGCATAGCGAGCTGGGCAGCATGGCCCACGGTCTCCCTCTGGCACTGGAGTCGGTTGGCTGTCTCGAGGAGCACAGCAGCCCGCTCCCGGGCACAAAGGAGGGCCTGTTGGGCTGTCCTGGACACCCGCAGGGCCCTGAGCTGGGCCAGGGAGCGCCTGCGCCCGTGGTGGGCTCTCTGGGCTCTAGCAGCGCTCCTGGCCATGCACACCCACAGCTGGGCAGCCAGGTGCACCGTTGCGGTCTGGATGCGCAGGAGGTCCATGTGCGAGTGGTACCACCGTGCGCAGACTGCTAGGCGCATCCCGCAGGCGCCCAGCCATCCCAGCTCCATGGTGAACGGTGCCCCGGGTGGGTTGCAGCCGCACCCATTATAGGATGGTGCCTGTGGAGCCCCACCCCCATGGCCGGCTGGCCCAGCTCCTGCAGGGCGCCTGGGGCGGGGCAGCGGGGGGGCCGCCCATTGTGCACACCTGCCATCCCTGCATTGGGGCCTGGCGCATGGCCCAGTCTGCACCCAGGCGTGCGGGTAGCAGCAGCATTTCTGCTGTCATCATCTCCCATCTCTCTGTGTTGGCTGCCTGGTGTCCTCGCCGCCCTGATTAGTGTGTAGGCTGTCCTGTCTGTGTGCTTGATTCCAGCAGCTGGGCTGGGTCCACGCCCCACGCCCTGCTCGTTCGCCGTGCCATGTTGTGGTCTCTGGCCTTATCGCTTGGCCTTGGAGCTCCCCTGTTTCCCCTCCCGTTCCTCCAGGGATTGTGGGGGCCCTCTTTCCGTGCATTTACTATCATCCACTTGCTGGACCATGGCTGGCAGCGCTTCCCCAGGGCTTGCGGGTCCCACCACCCCTGCCCCCCCCCCTCCATAGCTGGACCTTCCGCAAGGCCATGGCCCTGTGTGACCTGTGGCATTCCCCGGCTGTGCAATTGCCCCTGAGCTGCCTGGACAGCCTCTCAGGTGCCTATGCGAGTCTGAGCTCTGGCCTGCGCTACTTTGGCTATGAGGCGAGCGCCCTCGATTGCCGGCTGCATGCAGAGACTCTGGGCCTCCGTCCCTTTCCCGATTGGCCGCATCCTGGAGATGAGGTGCTCGCATGTGGGGTGGTCCGTGGGGGAGACCGTGTCTGCTCTCTCTGTGTGCAGCCTGGCCGCCTACATGGCCGGTCTGGCGGAGGGGGGCCCTGCCTTGGCTGTGTCCTTCTTTGGCTGTGTTCACGGGGCCTGTGGGTACCAGCGGTCGCGTGGGGCGGTCTATCACCACCTGTTGAAGCTTGGTCACCTTCCATGGCCCCCAGCTGCTGACTATGACTTGTCGGAGCCCACCAGGGTGGAGCTGATGGCGCTGGCTGGTGTGTGGTCCCGCTCCGATGTCTAGGTGGGGCTCGCCGTGCTGGATCCCTTCAAGGCGTATTACCTTGTTGCCCACCACATGTCTGCTCTGGGATACTGTCGGAGCATGCTCAAGTGGCCCCACTTCGTGCACCTGGCGGGCCACCCAGCCCTAGGCCCCTTCGTGGCCCCCTGCAGCTGGCTGTGAGGCCCCTTGTGCCTTCTGGGCGCTGGATGCTGGTCCCACTGTGAGCTCCCGCCTCCGCCCTGACTCCGTGGGTCGCTGCCCGCTCCCTCTATGCTGTCCGGGGCTTGCTGCTGTGCTGGTTGGTTCCTGGGGTTCCGCCGCCCCTGCCTGTGGCTCTGGGCCCCCTCCACGGCCCCCCCCCGTCCGTCTCTGCAACCGTTGTTCCCCTCTGTAGCTGCCTTCTCCTGTGGCTGTGTCCTGATCTCCGAGCCGGCTCACAGCACCCTGGGTGCTGCTGCCCGTCATAGCCCGGAGGCTATCCCTCCTGTGCCTGTGCCCCCCCACTCCCCTTGGGTGACTCTGTGACTGTGGGGTCCGGGGCCCCTGGACTGCGACTCCCGGCCTCCTCCTGGGTGTGTGTGGACTGGCTGCACTGCTCCTCAGCTCCGGCTCACCTCCATCCCGTTCATCACATACTCGCCGGCACGTTGAGGTCCCTGGTCCGTGTGGCCTCCCCCTATGCCTGTGCTCTGCCCCTGAGGGGTCCCCCCATTCCGGGGGTGCCTGTGTAGCTGTGGGGTTGCCCGTGAGGGCTGTGCTGTTGTGGGGGTTCTGGCTGCTGTTCCCCGTGTCCTGCCCTGTCCTGGGCCGACCCCCCCCCCGCTTCCCTGGCCCCGGGACCCCCTTCCCCCTCCGTGCCCATTGTGCCATGTGTGTTGTCCGTCCCGCTGTGTTCCCCTTTGCCTTCCTTTCCCGTGCGTGTGTGTATGCGCCCAGGCGTGTGTGCGCGCTTTGTGTTCTGCTGTGACCTCGTTGTCTCTCTGCCTGTTGTGTGTACCGCCTCAGCAGCTCTTCTCCCTCCTCCCCCTCCCTTCCTGTTTCCCTTGTGTGGGAGTTTCCTTTTGGCCCTTCTGGCTTCGTTTGCCCTCAGTCGGCCATGTCTGCCTCCTGGTCCTCCCAGGTGCCTTCTGGGTGTTTTGACCATGGCCTGGAATCGGCGTCACATCCGTTGCACTGCCCCGGGCCGTGGTCCGTCGGGTCGATTCCCTGCTGTGGTTCCACTCACATCACGTCTGTTTGGGGCCTTCCTGGACCACGGGGGTTGGTTGCTCGGCTTGCCACAGCTGGGAATCCACTGTGGTGAATTGGGAGCCCATAACGTCTGGAATCACCCAGTGACACCCGGGAAATTCATGGTTAAGACAGGATTCAAACCCTGGCTTCCCAGTCCAAGTATAGCACCTTATCCAGTACACCATACTGGCCACACAGATAATATATTGTATTTTTATATATATTGTGTGCCACTGGACTTCGTTTTGCTGGATACATGTTGCCATTAAATTAATAAATGGTTGCTGCCTTTAATCTCTAAACCTTGTGGCTTGACTCATTAGTCTCACCAGTGGGAGTGAAATGATCAAAATAAATGAACTCACCCAAATATCCAAAAGGGAATAGCTGAAGAAAAAACAAACAAAAATTTGATATGTGAGTTGTGGATATTGTTTAAGTACTTAAAGGGCTACCCAAAAATCCTGCAAATAATACAACCACTAGCAGTTTCAGCTCTATTTTCCATTTCTACATTTACAGGAAAGTTAAATTCAGTACAATCGGAATAGTTTCCTGTTTAAATTGTTGACTTTTTGTTGCCTTGGACTGGAATTCAGATAAAGCAAAAAGCAACTATTTCTTTCTGACCTTGACATGTGCTTGCTTTTCTTGGCGCAGCTGAAAAAAAATAATGTCTGTACAAACTCGATGGCAAGACACAAACAGAATAATTAAAATCTTGTACATGGATGCATAGCTCCTCAGTTGCTGTTTACTTTTCATTGAACTATGACTCTATAAAAAAATAATAGTGCTGCCAGGAATTCTTTCCTGGAGATGATGGAATTAGTGTTAGAAGGATCTCTAAAATTAGTGTGTGTGTGTGTGTGTGTGTGACAATCTTGGATAATCTCTCTGGGACTGGGAAGTGGCTCCCCCCCCCTTTTTTTCCTTTTCTTCTCTTTTCTGCTGCATGAGTAAGAACAACTTTTGGTTTTCATTTTTGCTTTCCGCTGTTCTCTTAAGTTATACTGCCTTTAGTACATGGCAGCAGAATTTTTTCTTGATGTATTTTACCAGTGGAGGATGATATAATAAACAACAATAATAGAGATAACTAATTATTAGGAAGCTCAAATATTGTTTGAACAATAGACTTCAAGGTGTGAAAGGGGAATGTGACCCAGTCAAACAGTGAGCATTCTTTTTTACTGGGAAGCATTTTTAAAAGGGAATATGTTGTTTTCATATTCCACATTTTAAGTTAAAGATATGTTGTGTGTTTATGCCTTTTGAATTTTTTCGCTTTATATGGCAAAAGGATATCTCAGTTGCTTAAATATTTTTGTTTTGCATGTACCAAATAAGGAAATGTGACTCTTCTTTCTGTTGTTCCTTGCAGTCAGTGGTGTGTGTGTTTCTGCAGCAGTGCAGATAAGTTTAGATATGTGTGAAATACTTTTATTTCATTCTGCATAAGGTGTCTCACAGAGTGCTGTGGCAAGTAAATGAATATAAATTGATGTTCTTGAAGCGCAAGTAACTATAGTGTAATATCCCACAGCATAGCAACAGTTCAGATATCAACATGGTTCATTGACTTAATTACTGTTAAGATCTAGGTGTGGCAGTAAAATGTCCTGCAGTATCACAGATGGATCTTGGGATTTGTACATGTGTTCATTGCTTGTACAATGTTAATTAGGTATAGCAAACATGATTTATTAGTGGAAATTAAAAAGTCACTGGAAGTGTAAATATATAAGCATATGAAATTTTGTGTGCTATTGCTTTACTGCGGGTTTCAAGAAGCGTTGTATCGTAAGAAGGAATACATCAATAAAGACAGCTTCCTAGGACTTATTGAAAATAATCTGAGTTTATGTCAAAAGGAACGGTACTAAAACAATTGCAGCACAGTATTATATTGCTGTTAAAGGTATACATATGTAAAGGATGTATTTTTTGTGACATAAACTACATTACTTGGAAGCTTTGTGTAGATGTTCTGTTGAGAGCTTTATAATCAAATCACACAAGATACTGGAATAAGGTAATGAAAAACATTAAATAATTCATTGCTAGAATGAGGAAGACTGTGTCACGGTGTGGCACAATTGGTTGCTATTTTGTTTCACAGGATAATTCTGATAGTTGTCCTTTCCCTTGTTAACAGAAGATAGTCCTTATGAAACAAATTCATCTGAACTTATTTGTCATTTGTAAAATGATGGGTGGTATTTCATCGTGAACAAATGAAATAAAAATGATGGCATTATCTTGGAGCGATTCTGACAGGTACACTGGTCCTAATGTATCTATTAGTAGAAGTGCTAGGCATTGGGGAAAAACCAAAATACAGAAGATATTTTTGTTTATATATGATAATTATCTTCTTACTTACAGTATGCTATAACAACATATTTGTGTTTGAGCATTAAAATACTTCAGCCAAGCTTTGCTATTTTTAAAAAAAAAACAAAAAAACCCCTCTTGGGATGAAAACAAATGCCAGGACAGATAATGTTTGTCCTTGATATTATATAAGGCATTTTACTTTCCCAGGATTCATAACCACAATATATATATTTAAACACAACCAGTATGTTTTCAAGTTGCACTTATGTGACCCATGTAACCTTCTCTAGTTTTCCAATAGGGAAATCACAATAATGAAAGAAATACACTCTTACAGAGAGATGCAGATTAAAAACAAAGAAATAAATGGTGACATTTACAGGGGAAGAACTTTACACATTCTGTAGTTTGGTTCTGGATAAACCAAATATATATGAACTGTGCCCAACTGAGGGGTTTGTATTGGAAACTTTCCTGGATAATGAGGGCCCCACGGGATTTTAAATATTACTGACTGATGCAGAACTTCATAAGGCAGAAATTCTGCATCCACTTATTCTAGAGTAGACCCATTGACTTTAATTGGACTAACATGTTAACAGTGTAGTTGGACTACAGTGCAGCATACAGTGTTTAAATGGCTTCACTAGGACTACTCCAGAGTAAGTGGCTTCAGGATTACAGCCCAGACGACTTACACACTTGGCAGGCCCACGCGTCATTCCAATCAATAGGGTGTGTACCAGCAAACTGCTTTGAGGGTCAGGCTGCCTGATCTTCTAAGATGACTTAGGGTGAAATCGGACATAACATTAACTCCATTTTAACACCCCTTTAACATTCCTTATGCATGTTGCAGGGCAGACCCTATGCAGCCCTGCAACATACATAAGAAATGTTAAAGCGGGATTGGCGTTACATCTGTTTTAACCCATAATAGGCACTTGCAGATAGATTCTCCAGAGAACATTTAGGCTCCTAAGTGCCAAGGTACATAGGTAGGTTTGTATTGTTTTTATGGCACAGGGGCAACAAGGGTTGGCACAACAATATTGTGCCCAATATAGGGTTAATACCAGGAAAGTAAGAACTTAAGTGACAAAATCACTTTTGAAAATTGGACTAAGGCAAGTCGCTTTCATGATTAATACAGAGATGTGATCCAGCCCGCGTGCTACCACTTCGACAGCCCTGCATTAAGGGTGTGAGATGATGGGCATCCAGGTTAGATAAGTGAACTAGGGCTGCTCAACAATGTAATTTCTATCCCACATGAACCTGTAATATTTTGGCATTCATTACTGTCCCATATTGAGATAAAATGCTAACCTATCACAATTTTTCATTCTGAATTTTAGACAATGTAGAAAATTAGAAATATATAATTGGTATTTTCAATATATGCCTGATACGCTTCTTTTTAATCTCGCGACATTATTTGCAGATAAAAAATGATCAGTACTGAAGTAAGGATGTTAACAAATGAGACGGTTGCTCACTGGAGTCCGGGTTCGGTCCGTGCAGCCCCACTCATATGTTTAGTATGTAAAGCCTAATAAATGGGCAGCCCCCTGCATGTATTTCTTGTGTGTTCAGGCAGCCCCCACTCATAAGCTTAGCATGACAAGTTGCTCTTCCCTGCCATGCTCCACCCACCAAATCCCCCCCCCCCTTCTCAATATTCCACCCCGTATGATGGCTCTCAGCCGTGGGAAACCCTGGGGAAAAAGAAGCCACACCAGCTGCTTCTTTCTTCTGGGGTATGACTCCGGGAGGTGGTCCAGCGCCTGCTATCCCTGCCCAACCATGGAGGTTCACACCTTGGTTTATACCTGCAAGCACTTGGCAGCTGGAACTAACCTTTTGCTATGCACAGAATGTTGAGTTTATTGAGCAAATTACGTACTTTATTCAGTGCCTATAGTAAAAACTAACATTGAAAGCAATCAGTCTTTGCATGTTGTCAACCCAGTTTCTGTCACCAACAGCTCACAGTGATATACTAGCAGGTAGCAGCACACAGTTTTATTGGGGTTTTGCCTGCTGTGGTATTGGAAATTCCTTTCGGTTTGCATAAAACCCCCAGTCAAACATGTGCCCATTCTCTCTCTGTCATTTTCTCCTTTGCCATACAGTGGGAGCAGAAAACATTTCTGCTCGCGAGGTCGCTCTGCGCTTCTCAGTGTCGAAACCTCATATAGGGCAACAAGCTCTTCTTCAGTCAGTTCACTTCTCCCTATACCTCGAATCACTTCTTTCACCAAAGAGATTCATCTCTGCCATCTGGTCAAAGCACTCCCAGTGGCCCTGCGGGTATCCTCTTGCTTTCATCAGGGTGCTGGTGAGAAAAAGTGTTGAGAAGGGTCCGCAATCCACTACTGACTGTCTTACTTCTGGCAGCACACACATGTCAAGAAAATTCTTGACCTTGTTTGTATCCCAATCTCTCATCTCATCTGGGGCTGATGCTCTTCCGTTCTGCTGAACTTGGAAATGCAGCAGGGTTGTGCAATGTCTGCACTCCACCATGCGTAGGTAGTACCCCATCGTATGCATGTGCCACCCTATGAGCATATAAGCCGCCTTGTAGGATGGGTCTGCCAATTCTCTCCGCACATCAGGCCTCCATCCAAATGTCAGCAAAGGCCAGGGTATCCATCATCCCCCCAACTTTTCTGGGCCCCATACTCCAGGTGATCACAGCACATACAGACAAAAGCTGAAGCCATTTGGCTTTTGTCCCAGGCAAACAACCTGCAGCAAGAGTTTTCTATGGTGTTTTGACCCCTCATGCTCAGTGGCAAGCAAAAACTGTTACTTTCAAAAGATTTAAGAGTAACTTTTAACCAGTGGGCAGCTCTGCTCCCACATACGTTTTAAGCACAGTTACCTTCATTGCTTTGCATTCCCCCCCTCCTTGCCCATTTCTTAACATTCAGTGATTTCCCCCCACCACAGTTAAAAATTCTATGCTTCTGTGGTGCTAATATCTGTAACATTTTTAGATGAACTGACATTCTCCCACCAGTCTGTGCTTTTCCCCTTCACCCAGAGTAGCCGCTCAGTGCATACAACCCTGTGGATGGTGTTGATAGAAGCTGAATCTCCTGACAAGTACTCCTCTGCACACATCAACTGCCCTGGCAAGGCTTCAGTCCTCCCCAGAGTGGTCCATTGTTGCCAGAGGTAGGCAAGTGTACGCCGTTGAAGCAGGAGCTGCCTCCATGGTGTGGTACGCCCCACTATCCAGGGGAGAGATTGAGTGAGAATCTTTCTGTGCCTTGACATCACATGGCACCAATGACAGTAGTAGGCTTGGATCTGTTGAATTGCTCACAGGTTTTGCTCAGCAGTGGTAATGAAGGCCTGAAGTGCCAAAATGAGCATCATGAAGTTCTTAGCATGCGTCTCCATGGCTGTGGTATCAACGTCCGTGAACTCTGCAGACTACACGCAAAATGTTTTGAACAGCTTAAAGAGATGGGCAGCTGCCTAGCTCACATGCGGTGCACAGCCAATCCTTGCAGCTCCTGGCCACTACACGTCATGTGTCCTCAGAGGACTGGCTGCACGTTGAGTGTGCGGGAGCTGGTACTGGCTGCTATAGGCTGGAAAAGGTTTAGCAAAGCTGGATGTGTGAGTGTAGCTGTCCTGCACTGCCAATAAAGATGGCTAGTGCATAGACATTTCTGTCCTCGTGGGGAGATGCTGAGTGGGTTGCAAACTTCAGGATGTACTTTCACTTGGTCCTGCAGATAGTTGAGATTCTCAGGCCATGACTGGAGAAACTGAGTATGGTGATGTGGTCGCCCATCCCTGTGGAGAAGTGCATTGCCATCACCATCTGGAAGCTTGCCACTCCAGACTCCTGCTGCTCTGTCGCCCTATAATTTGGTGTTGGAGCCTCCATGGTGGGCACCCTGTTAGTGTAGGTTTGCACAGCAACTGTGGAAGTGCTGATGGACCAGGTGGTGCAGCTGGCTGACCCTGCAGAAGTAATGGAGGGTTTTCTAAATTGTATAGGGGCAAATTGTATAGTGGGAGGACTTCCAAATTGTATAGGGGCAATCCATTGGAGCCATATTGCAATCATCCCCGCAGCCCATAACAAGGATGACTACTTGAAATAGAAGGGGCTTTTCTCCATACTTCTCCAGGCAGTAGTAGACCACCATGCGTGTTTCGTGGATGTGCTGGCCAGGTGGTCTAGGAAGAACCACAGCACCCACATCTTCCGCCAGTCCCCCTTCTTTGGTGGCATGTACACCAGAGACTTTGTACCCTCCACTGAAACATGTATTGAGGGGTTTTTCATGAGGCCTATTGTTCTTGGGGACCCTGCCTATCCCCTGAAGCCCTAGCTTATGAAGGCATACAGCATTGCCTGTACCCTGGAGCAATGGTACCGTAATCGGTACCTGCTCTGTTGTGGAGAGAACTTTGGGGCCATTAAAGCTGTGCTGGAGATCAGATACATCCAGAATGGATTTCCAGCTGGAGTCCACTGCAGTTCTTGTTACTGCTGCCTGTGTTCTCCATAACATCTGCAAGACCAGTTGGGCCATGTTGGAGAACCCCCCACCAATTAGCTCCATGGAGTGAGTGAATGCCACTGTTCCATGATCACCTGAGCCAAGCAGAGTAGCACATAGCTGGAATGATCCAGGCTGCCTTGTCCCAGAACATGAACATAATGCTAACTTGTGTGTCCCTCTGGGCTTCCGTAGTGGGAGCAGGAGTAGTTACAGTGGGAGCAGGCAGTAGGGAAGCCATATTCACCCGCTTCTGGCTCTTGGCAAAGGCACAACCATACAGGCAGAATGCAATGATGTCTCTAGCCACATAGAGGAACTGGTCAAGGAGCTTTTAATAGAGCAATGTTTGCCTCCCAGGGCCAGAGGCGAAGTAGTTGTTGTCCTGGATCTCCTTTTACCCATGTCTCAAGTCTTTGGCCCCCTGCTGGCACTGGTGCATGTCCCGGTTATAGCCCTGCAGCATCACTTTCGCTGAGATCTCTTGGAACCAGGCGCGGCTCACCCCCTCCCCCAGGGTGTTTGGGGCACTGCCCCCCTATCGCCTTGGGAATCCCTGCCGGACTGCCGAGCCATCAGAAAGAAGAAGAAAAATAAAACCTGCGCCGCCGCTTCTGACAGCAGCAGCAACCTGTGACTTGTTTCAGAGGCTGCTGCTGCTGTCAGATTCTATCATCTCCCTTCCGGGACCCACTCTCAGAGCGGCTCTGAGAGTGGGTCCCGGAAGGGACAAAAAGGCTGAGCTGCTCAGCCGCCCAAACTGCGCAATGGAACTTCTCGCCTGAGCGCTTGTTGCAAGCGCCCAGGCGAGAAGCTTTGAGCTGGGCGGCTGAGGCAGGGAGCAGTGCGCATCAGAGCATCGGGGGGAGCGGCTTCCCTCCCCCCC
>QEPC01010335.1:3735056-3749707 GCA_003113815.1 Sphenodon punctatus | reverse complement strand
GTGTGTGTGTGTGTGTGTGTGTGTGTGTGAGAGAGAGAGAGAGGGCTTTTTCAGACAAGACACTCCCCACCAACCTCCCACCCACTATACATGTTACAGGGCACCCATACGGCAAGACTGCAGTCCAACAACACATAGGCCATTTTTTAACGGACCGCGGTGTGTGGGGAGATGGGTGTGCGACCACGGTGGGTGGCGGTGAGTATGCGCCCTCCACCCATGGAACATCGGGCATTGGAGCCCATTGCTCTGCGTGGGTGATGGGTGTAGATGGGTGGAGGGGGTGTAGCGCAGGAGTGTGCGTGCACCCCCACCCAAACTCCGTAGCATTCACACAGGTGTCTCCACGCAGCGAAACTGCATTGAGATGGGTGGGAGCGTCCCGTGTAAAAAGGGCTGTATAGTGGGTGGGTAGGACCAGCCAAGAATTTGACCTACGAACTGTAATAAACCTCTGTGTTTTGGAGGGAGTACACATGTTAGTTGGTATTGTGTACCAGCTAATCAGAAATTTTAACTGCTAGGGCAAGAAAGTTCCTTTTTAAGAAATCTCAGCAGGTAGACCTATTTTAATAGTTTGGAAAAGCTTTTAATAAAAAACTTGCAAGAAAACTGAAATTTGTTTTGGTATTGTATTTTCTGAGATAGGTTTTATGTTGACTTCCTGTGCTAAATAGTGCAAATAATGCTACCTCCAAAGGTAATGTTTAACAGAATGTTTTTATGGCTTGCTGCACATAATTATCTCTTCGTATTCTAGGGAACAGTTCTTTCCTTTTTTATAATAGGAATTGTGTAGGCTCCTTAACAAATGGGACTTGAAAACAGCTAATAATGTCTATCTAGGAGTTTGCTTCATTTTTTTTTTTAATGGTTCTTAGTTATAATACTGGGTGGAAAAAAATAAGTTAGCAACTTGCCACTTGCTGTTTTGTGACTTCAGAAAATATTTTATTACACTAAAGTTGTGGTAGTTAATCAAGAACAATGTTGGAAATGGAATTAAGTTTATTAGTTGCTGAATGGTAATAATTTGAGATGGCAGAGTCATTGATTTGTGTTTATTTGAACAGGTGGGCATAGAAGGTGAGCAGGAAACCCACTTTTTACCATGAATTTTTAAGATTCCCTGCGTTCATCTTCTCAGATGGTAATTTAACTTAGCTTGTATTAATCAGTTGTAAACGTAATTGCAGGATTTTATTATGACTTACTGTAGTTTAATTTTTATTTATTTATTAAAATTTATATCTCGCCCTTCCCCGAAGGCTCAGGGCGATTTACAAAATCAGAACACAAAATAGTAAAAATATATAATATAAAATAAACATAATAAAACCCCCTAAAAATCCCTACCTTCTACCTAAACCCCTCCCCCTCTCAACCTCTATTCCCGCTTGCCAAAAGCTCTGCCAAACAAAAAGGTTTTACACCGCTAATTTATGCTGGTAAGATGCCCCATCCCTGTGCTGTTCCCAGTGTGGCCGGTGCCACCCCCTGGGCCCTCTGCTGCTGGTAATGCCCCAGCACTCACAGCAGGTCACTAATTCCTGACTCGGTGTTGCCACCACCTGCGGGGTAGGGGCCTGGCCCTGGGGATACAGGGGCTGCATGGGTGGACCCATGCCCTCGGTTCTGGCAGGGCCAGCTCTGGATGTCGACGACCCCATGCTATCCCATGGTGCAGGACCCTGACCCGGGGGGTACAGGGCCTGCATGAGTGGGCCCATGCCCTCATTGCTGGCGGGGGCCACTTGGCCGGCTCTGGATGGTGACGGCCCCACTTGGCATCCCCTCGGTTGTTGGGGGTGGGGCTCCTCGCTACCCCCCTGCTATCTGTCTCCTATCTACCTGGACCGCCTTCCTATTGGGGACGGATGAACCTTTAGGTCCCCGTTCTCCCTGTACCGGGCCGTGGGGTTCACCACCCTCTCCCCGCGCCTCACTCCCTGGCGAAGGGGGGCTTATCTGCTTCCCCACTGATTGCCCACCCCTGGGCGGGCTCCTTGCGCCCGACTCAGTGCTTGTGCCTTGGTGCCCAGGTGGTATATGATCCGCCTGGGCTGGTTCCCACCCCCTTTCCTGGGCGACAACCCACCCTCCCCCTGGGTCAGACCCCGCGGATGCGTCTTCCATTATTTCTTCCTCCGGGGGGAGGAGGGATGTGTGAGCCTGCATCTGGGCCTCGCATGTCACAAGGCAGGCCAGCATAACTGCCCGAGACGGGACCGCACCCCCCGTCCCCTCACTCTGGCCGGTCAGCTCCTCGGCGGCAGGCCGCTCCCTCGCCGCCTCCGTCGCCTTCTTCTGGCCGGCCACTCCCTTCTTCCTTGTGCGGCCCATTGCGCCGCTCCTGGGTTTGCTCTTGCGCCACACAGGCCTGTGCTGAGCAGCAAGGTTGACTTGCTGCTGACTCTGTACCTGCAAACCGCCAAATGTCGCTCCACACGGCCACGGGTGAATCCGTCCCTCCTACAAAGGGCGGGTTCACTCTCTCACCCCGAGCGCTGCGCTTACAGCAAATGCACGCCTCGAGTGGTTGCCATGGCAACCCGTTCATCGGCAGGGCAGCATTCTAGAATGCTTGCTGCCACGGCTCCTCCTCTGTGCCGCCTTTCACTTGGGGGCATTACAAATACCCCTTTGCTGCCATGGCGGCGGCGAAGGGGACTTCTCTCCATTGTGAAAACGGAACGTTTAGACATACCTTTTTTCCCCTTTAATCAGTTACCAAGCCATTGACAGGGCACGTCTCTTTATCCTATGACTAAGTTTTCTCAAGAATCTCTTACAGTTTCTCAAGATTCTTCTTACTGTTAAATTTGTCATTCCGCTCTTTAACCTCTTCTAGAGTTACGTTGATTTGTGACCGTTCTTCAGATTAACCATCTATGAAGAATAGTTCTGATGTGGGTATCCCTCAGAATCCTTTGCAGTGAAGACCCTTCATTTTCCATGGTTCTGTCTGGTCTGAATCTAGAGCCTTGGGTTCCTTTTACATCCCATCAAACTTTAGGGCCTTCTATATCTAGAAAAGGGGGAATCATGCCAAAGTGGCAGTCCATGCAGTCTTTTGAGCGATTGCCAGTCTTTACTCTATATTCCCTATTTTGTATGGTCTTGGAGGAAAACTGGTATGTGTGCTTGTGTTAGATCTTTACAGTATGCAGAGAGAGTAGGGTGAACTTGGGAACAAAAGATAGCCAACGACAGGCACAGGAAATAAGAATAGGAGAACAGCAGAAAGGGAGAGGGAGCAGAATAGGCAAAGACGAAGGTAAATTGTCACAACCTCCCTGCCCCCTTGTGCAACTTACTTTATAGTGCACAAATTTGGTTATAAGCAGAGACCCGAGTGCATGGCGTTTTCCAATAGGGAAAATACAGTGAACGCGGTCCCTTGAGTCAGGACTCCCAACATGTATCATCACAAACGCAGTAAGCTTCGTTTTTCAATTAAACTCACGGTGCAACTGTTCAGTGCATCCAAAGGTTCAAGATTTAAGCATCCACATTATAATGCAAATCTGGTTATAATGTGGTGTGACACGCGGCTCCCAAATACCGCATATGGGGTTGCATTGCACCTATATATCTATAGGTCTATCTAATCTGCGGCAGATACGTGGACGCTATTGTGGCACAGTGGTTTTTCAGTTTGTCAGTCAGCCAGACTATAAATTGGTGTGGATCAACGAACCTGTGCCACTTTACATCAAGCGTAACTTTGGCTCATTTGTTTCTATAATGTGGATACACACTGTAACAGAGCTGGGCCCTGAGGGGTGAGTCCTCGCAGGATCCAGGCCCCAGCCCACAAGGGATCATTGCGAATGTGCACTTTATTCACAAGTGATTCACCATCACCAACAGGTACCACAAACAGTCCAGAATCTACACAGTCCCTCAGTGCTTTTACAATAGGCCCCCTGGCCAGGCATTATCCTTCCTACAGCCAGGCTCTTCCATTCCACTCTAGTCTTTTATAGTCCATTTCTCCTGACTAGATACAGTCCCTCCTGAAGCCAGGGGGAAGCTCATGCCTGTGGGTTAGCCCAGTCCTTTGGAGGCAGAACTGCTCCTGTCTCTCCCAGGGGATCCCCATCTCTTCAGACAGTGTAGCCTTTTTAAGCTTCTGGGCTGGGCCGGACCATGTCCAGGTCTCTCACTCAGCTGGCATCATGACTAGCTCCTTTAGGGCCACAGCTTTTAGGGCTTCTCTGCCCAGTGTAAGCTAGGTGCCATCCCTGATGGCACTAGCACCTCCATCTTTCTTTAGCGCTGGCTGTGGTGCAGCCCAGCAGTTGCGCCTGCTACACATCCCTGCTGTATGCACATTAATCAAAATTCTTCCAAGGTCAGAGCATAAACTGAAATAAATCTGGAGTAAGTCTGTTGGCTTGGACTGCCCTCACGTATATTATATTAGCAAAGAAACCTCACTATTTTTTTTTCTCTCAACAAAATGAGTACACATCTTTCCAGGTATCTATAGCACAAAAACTGACTGAAGTGCACTAATTTTGTGTATTTTATACAAACAAGCAAAAATACTACTGCAAAGCAATTTTGTCTGCATCCAGGCTCTCAAATTCTGGAGCAGAGCAATTTCAACTGGCCAGGTTTTGAAGCCCTTTCAAATTGGGTTTATAATGGAAGCATTGACAGTATCATTAACTACTGGGTGCTGCTGAAATACTGTACATGTACATCCACCCACATGCATGAATAGACAGCATCAGTGCCATTGATTTGAATAAGGAAATACTGTCCAGGATTTTTTTTACTCATAGTTTGGATAGAGTTATTTCTCTCTCTTTTTTTGGCATAATAAGATTTGGGAATTCCCCCCACCCCCACCCTTTTAGGTTTAAATGCAGAAGAAAAAAACCAAACACATTAAGATAGTGGACTGTCTCCCATTAATGGGTTTAAAAAAGAAAGAACCAGGTTGCTAACATTCAGAACTGAAATAAAATAGACTGCCTTTGTTTTTAGATGGATTTTTAATTCTAAAATGCTTGTTTCATATTATCAGTGAGTTTTGCGCAGTGGCAAAACAAGTGCTTTTGACTTCCTGATATATATCATTAATGACCCTAGAAACACCCTCTCCCTCCTCCATCTGTACTAGTTCAGTTCCTGACTTTTCTGGGTCTGATCAATAATCACATTGTGTATTCATCTGTCTTCCCCCCACCCCTCTTGTGAGGCCAACTTTAACTACTGGTCTTTATATTTCAGGGGGGGAACACATGGACAGTCTTATGCTTTAATAATATTGGCTTCAGTGTTTCCTTTTGGGCCTAAATTGCAATACCACCAAAAAACAAGTTAACAAGTGTCTTTCTATTTAGATATTTATCTGAAATTTATGACGTTTCCCCTGCCTGGTCTTATGGAATCTTTTGAAAATTCTAGAGAAGTGCCTCTATGATCAAACCACATGACCAAAGGTTTGCTACATGTATGGTACTTTTAATACTTGCAAAGGGATATTTAAATCAGTCATCACTGTTGCATACTGTAAGGAAGAGAAAAGGATGATGAAAAAGGTAAACCGTCTCAGTACCGCTTTTCATACGCTTCTGCTGAAATAAAACTGCAATTAGACTTAACCAGCCAAAATTGCAGTCAACTTTAATTAAAAAACAACTATTTATTTTGACATGGAATATAATTCAAAAGGAGAAATGATATATACATCATGTTTAAAAAGTTTTTTCTCACCTTTTGTCTTGAAGACGAATGTCTACTATTTGTCATGTGGCCAGAAAAGGCACACATTTAAAATAAGCATTTTAATTTGAAATGAGCTGTACTGGCCTTTAGGACTAATTGCCTTGAAATAAGGGGTTATTGTCAACAGTTCTATTGGTGTACCACCTCTCTTCACTACTAAGTCTTGTGATCATATCGTTTCGTGATTCCTAGGTGGTGGTTGTGTTTTTCCATGAGAGTACGACTGATACCGTTCTCCTTTATTCATTTCTTCATATTAGAGTGGAAATGTAGTTTGTTCATAATGGATTATTGATTGGTCTGAGAACAGCAGAAGCCCCAAGGCCTTGTCATCAATGGTACTTACTCTCCAAATAGTGAATGCCTCACTTCATGCAGCTGGGGGGGAGGAGAGAACCCAAGTCTGGAATATAAGCTTGTAATTGTTAATCTCGTACAGAATGGTTTTTAGGGAGAGGAGCTCTTCATTGTTGTTATGGGATTCCTCCCCTCCCCATTTGTCCAAAGAATAGACCTTTTGTTTTGATAGCAAGATAAGCTTGACTAGGATGTTAATGATGTATTTTCATTCATTGCTTCTAATACTACAGTGTGACTAATAAAGTATGTTTCTTTGTCTCTGAGAGAACAAACACGCACACTATACTAAAACACCAACTGCGTACTGAGTGGGTGACAGCCCTGTTTCTCAACATACCCTGTAGCAGTGCACACAAGAATAACCTTTTCAGAGAATGGCAGCTTTAAAAGTACTACAAGCTTGGTTATGGACATGGCCATTGTTTTCCTGGCCTTTCCCTCTTTGAGTCACAACACTTCTTTGGAGATACATTTCTCAGGCCTGTCAAGTGTTTTGGTTTTATTTTTGATCTACATATTCTTTCCCTCCTCACTGAGGGTGTGTCACTGCTTCAGAATGGCCTGACTCTGCTTTCTCAGCTGTTCCCAGTCAGCTGTCTGTTTGGAGGCTGCTGCAAAATAGTCGATTGGAGAGGAAGAGAGAAGTGAAAACATATGACCTAGTCAAGGAATCTCAAAATAAAGTTTCTGGCTAGGATCCACAAAATACTTGCTCTGGAGTCATCCTATTGAAGCCCCGATGATTGTGGATTGTGACCTCTGTGTTAATAACTAGCTACAAACTTTCTGCACAAAGGGAATGGCTTGCTTAGGAGGGAAAGGGCATAAATGTTTTAAACAAAATGCTGCAAACTGTGACTTACAGATTTAAAGCATAGAAAGATGTGAGTTGAAGTTTGCTCTCAGCAAGAGCAATGCCATCTTTATTCTTCCAGCAGTCTTTTCTCCCATTTCCAACCTTCTTTACCAGTATTTTCAGGTTTCAACAGACCACAAGGGAAATGGTGCCAAAATGATTGCTTTAAATAATTGGGTACATTTTTAAAAAAGTAAAAAAGTCTTTGCTTATAACTGAGGATTCTGTTTTGTAGATGTGCTCTGTTATCCCTGTTTTACTGGGCATTTTCACACAAGACACTCCAACCCCATGTTGCAGGGCTGCAGTGTTGCCCTATGGGTACCCTGTAACATGTATAGTCGGTGGGGTGGGTTGCGGGTAGTAGATGGAGAGTGTCTTGTGTGAAAGCAGGCTGAGAAAGAGAGTGAGTGACTTGTCCAAGCTGACCCAGTAAATTCATGGCTGAGACAGAATTCAAACTCTGCTCTCCCATATATAAATCCAACACTTTATTCACTAGATTGCACTTGCTGTCTGTAGTGAGCTAATGCTAGTTTGCGTTGTAGGGCACTGAATGTCAGGCTGGCCTGCGATTTCAAGGAGAAGGCTACAATTTAAAAACACACTCTCTTGACTCGCATGGTAGTGTAAAAAAAAATAAAAAAATCATATCTGCAAAAAATAAAAAGAACAGCGGCGAAAGGAGCTGTCCATAAAATGAAATGCAGATTGTACTCAGTAGGATTTTTACCTGAATGAGGAGAACGGGAGAGGGCGTTTTCTCAAAACAAAATGCAAAGGACCTCTGTAATATAGGAGTAGCTCACAGAAGGCTACATTCCACTATGACATCAGTGGTATTGGATGGGTGCAAGGGAACAATCCATGGGAGGTATTCTAGTTTGTCTGTATGTACACATTATCTGTGCCCACAGCAAGGACAAGGATGTAACACCTGTTAATGAGTTCGCGCATGCTGCAAAATGTGTGGATACACCCATAGTTGTTCCTTGGAGTTGCACAGCATTTTCTGGTTTAACAGCAGCATCACTGACTGAAAAGACATTAGGAATGCTGCTGATAAACCTGGCCTGCTCAACTGTGGTTGAATGGGCCATGGCTTTGCTTATCCCTAAGGAACATATTAAGCCAAACTATGATTTATATAGTGCCAGTAATGTACCTGGTGCTGAACAGTCAGTGGTTAAAGACTGGTCCCTAAGCCAAGGTGCTGACCATCAAAGAAAGATAAGGGGAGACAAGGACTCGTTTATGAAGTTGAGAAGTCACAGGTGCATGTGTTTAACATAGTTACAGGGAAGAGGAGGACTCTGAATGTAGGAAGGAAGAGGACAACAAGCCAACGTAGGACAAAAATAAACTTAATCCAAACCACCTAGCGGACCAGTTATAATACACCTATGGAAGGTTGATCTGCTGCTGTCCACTTTACCCAGTTATGGAGGAGCTGACAAGAGCTTCCTGGCCCAACAGCTACTGTGATACTTGAGCCACAGTGTCAACTGCTCCACATAATGGTAAAACCCTATGGTTCGTGGCTGCCCAAAGAACGTTGCAAAATGGGTTTTCATCTCTTAGAACAGGGGTGGGCAAAATTCCCAATGCCAAGATCCATGTACCAGAATCTTCATATGACTCAGCCATACAATATTGTGTGATTGGCTGACTGAGCTGGTGCAATACAATCCTGGCTGCTGAGACTCTTAAGGAGCAGCTGTGATTCAGCTTCTGTGACTCAAGTGCAATGAAGTAAGACAGACACAGGACTCTCAAGGCAGCAGAGGGGCCAGCACGCAGCTCTGCCTAGGAGCTGTGTTTTGAAGTGCCCAAGAGCCATGTGTGGCTCCTGCGCCACAGTTTGCCCACCCATGTCTTAGAAGATGGCTTCAGTCATCAGCATGCCTCCTGCAGTTGAGTTAGTGCTCTTGGAATTCCAACCAAACAGTATCGGCACCCTTGCGTGTGCAACTTCACACGTTTACCTTACAATGAATGTGGCTTGGATCATCGCAAACAAACTCCTGTGCTGTATAATAACAAATGTCAACATATCACAGTTTCATGCGGGATGGAAATCACATCGGGGCCGATCCCAAACTCTGTGTGCAGCGCAAACCCCGTGATGGCGGGACCGTGACCCGCGTGCAAGCCATGCTAGTCTGTGCACGTGGACGCAAAAGCTTGGGATTGCTCCCACTGTCTGTGCAGTCCTAGCTCATTTTTATCTAAATTCTGTGCCTGTCGGCTCTAAACCTCAGTGTAGGGTTCTGTTCAGCCTATGGCCATAAAATCCAATTTTATTAAATATCCGTCTTTCCTAAATAAAATATAAATGTCCAGAATGTCATACAGTAACAGCTCTGCACATTTGGCTTGCACAGTTCATGCTGATAAATGAATGGGGTTTGACTATCACTGCACTATAGAAATAAATAGATTTTTGTGTAGTCCAGGCCACTGGCAAATTGTTGGCCCTTTTCAAACAGACACACCCCCCCCCCTCGCACACATCTGCTCATTTGAATGCCGTGATGGGTGCTGGGGGGGATGGGAGGCGTCTGGGAATGCCGTGGCTGTTGGGTGGGGGTGCGTGTGTGCTCCCACCTCCACCCATCACCCACACACGGAGTGACAGGTGCCAATGCCGGATGCTCCGTGTATGGAGATGGGTGGAGGTCCACCATGCACTGCCCACCCATCGCGCTGGCCCCCCGCCCCCCCATGCACCTGCGCCCATTTGAAAAGGGTCACTGTGAGGCAATCTGGCCCTCAGTGGCCAAGAAGCTGTACAGCCCTGATACAGGAGATGGGTATTGAAGGGAAACTCATTTTGTAGGTTTGAGATCCATTAGAACATAGCAAGCTCCTTATTTTTTTGTTTAAATCTCAAAAGAACAAGTCTTTACCTTATTTATTACCATCCAAAAAGGGTAACTGCGCACCTGATGTCAAACCCAATCATTAGAAAAATGCTTTTACTTATTTGCTGCTATTACTGGAGATCACCTGGAGTTAACAGGCTTGTACCTTACTGCACCATTATAAAGCATTGAAAGAAGCCTTACAAGTAATAACTAGTACTAAGAGAGAACATGATTCAGTTTAACTTTTTTTCTGCCAACAATAAGGCTATTTGAAGTGTCCTCCCCTGTTTTTTCTCTTTGAATTCATGCTCTATGAGTTGAATCATTTTTCAAAACCGTTATCTTTGAACTCTCACCATTTTTCACTTTCCATTGCAAAAACTCATAGTTATTTTGCAAAGAACCTCCTTCAACATGTGACTTGGAAGGCTTTCCTCTGACTCAGTGCTAAACTGCTAATTTCAGGGATCAACAGTTCAGATGCTCTCTTGTTGCTTACTTGTTGCTCATATGGACAGCTGAGCTCTTGATCTTAAGTGATTTTTCCCCTGATGATGCAGTTTGTTAATTAAGGACAGTGGCAACATAAAAAATGGGTCACATTTTAAAGAATGAAAATGAATTTGAGCATGTCTCTTGCTGATGTTCATATATTAGTCCTTGAGGGAAAAGTAGTTAGGATAGGTAATGGGATGCTTTCTCTCCTAAAGCAGTAAGCAGCAGCGTCTAAAATTAATTACTATGAAAATAAAAAATAAGCTGTTCTGCAGCAAAACAAAAAGGACAGGATTAGATTATTTTAAAATGAATGTAGTTGTCAATGCAAACATTGTACCAGAGAGGCGAGTGGTAGATATGCTAGCCTATGTTGTGATATGCTCACAATCTTATCAGTGATCTGTCCACATTTATTCATTTCTCTGTTTAAAAAAAAAAAAAAAAATCAGATAAAAATAGCAAGGCTTCAGAACTCATAATTTTAAACCGGTGTCTGATTTTTACCTTTTATGTCCCTAGTGAGGGATATAGTTTGAGTATACATTTGTATGGTGGTGGCGTTGTGTTTTAGCTCTTGCCACATATTAATGTTTCATTATTTATTATTTATGACTCAAGTTTGCATTGTCCATTAGTGTAAACAGTATTTTCTGTTTTGGATTGAATGTACTATGCAAACTAATTAATGGGGCCAAAATAAATAAATAAATGGAAGCATTTGTCTTATTATATATGTGAAAGACCTGAAAGATTGTTCCTTTTTGTTGTGTATTTTTGGTTGGAGAGGGGAGGGCTGAACCACATCTCATGTAGCTGAGGCAAATAAGGGACCCAGTTTGAAATGTGGCTATTCTACTTTCGCACTACAGGTTTTAACATTCCATTTGTTTATCATTAATGAATGTGGCTATAACTGAGGCCCCAATAAAGGTGAATTTTACCTTTATCCCTTGTGAATATTAGTGAATCTTCCTTAGGCATGTGCTTAAGTGTTTTGTTGAATCCGCACCGTGAGTAGTTTCCTCACGCTGGTAGATGATCAGGAAATCTTGTTTAGATGTACTGAATGCTTTGTCAGTCTCTGCATTGTTGCTTTCGTTTTCCAGAAAATGTGAAGTACAGTGTCTGTCTCCTTTCCATGAAGGAGATGTTGGTTCAAGTACAGCACAACTGCCTGAGATACAATTTCCAACAAGGATACAGTGTGCTATATTGTATATAGAAACTCTCTTATTTCTGGGCAAGTAAATATTTTGCTTGATTACACATGTCTGTAAACCCACAGGCTTAAAATATCACATTGGCTTCAAGAAATGGTTTCTTCACTTGAAATTATAATATATATATAGCCATCCATTTCTGCTTGGTTTTGATTTTTTTTGAAGTGTTTGGGGTTTTTTTTAGACTTGATTCATACTTTTTTTTTTTACTCAATACTGTTACTCTCACTTATTAAAAAAGCATGATTCCCTGTGTGTAAATGATTTGTTGTACCTAAGGCCGTTTTTAAATGGACCGCGGTGGGTGGGGGGATGGGTGTGCGGCAGAGGTGGTTGGAGGTGGGAGTGCACCCGTTCCCACACCCATCCCCGCGGCTTTCACACGAGTGCCTCCACCCATCTCCTGGAGATGGGTGGGGGCGTCTCATGTGAAAAGGACCTAAATTACACATTGAAAGCTGATCAGTTGGGTTGAAATCAAGTGTTAAACAAAATGAATAAAATATCCTGTTTTCATTAAAGCATATCGAGGAAAGAGAAAGAGAAAGCTGCCCAAAGAAAAGTATAACAATGTTTTAAGAAATGTAAGGATCTGGTTGCAATGTCTGAATAATTTCCCATCTGCTCTTTTTCTTTTCTTTTCAGGTGCTCATTGCTACCTGCCTCAAAAATATAACTTCAATTCATGGATGTTTCTTCCAAGTAGCCGAGAGAAAAACTTTAATCTGAGAATGAAGCGATAATGACCTACTCAGCAGAAATGCATGATTGAACCACAACTCGGCTCACTACAGTTGGACAAGCTTTTGTCCCTTTGCCTCATACAACTGATGGGGTTGCAGTAGAACAGATGGATCGTGACAAAGAGACAGAGATGGAATTGCGAAGAGCTGCCAGTCCCAACAAGGTAAACAAAAGTGACATGGATGCGGATAAGTCCATGTGCCACAGCTGCTGCATTTGTGGCAAAAGTTTCCCTTTTCAGAGTTCCCTGTCTCAACATATGAGGAAGCACACAGGAGAGAAGCCTTACAAATGCCCTTACTGTGACCACAGAGCTTCCCAAAAGGGCAACTTGAAGATACACATTAGGAGTCACAGAACAGGCACTATAAGCCACGTGCATGAAGTGGAGATGGGCGAGGCCCAGCTTGGAGAAATAGGAGTTTCAGAAGGCCTTGATGGGTGCACCAGCCCTACTAAAAGTACATCAGCCTGCAATAAGATCTTGAATGGTGCAACTCAAATAGAGGACAGTAAGATCTTGCTGAGGAGCAGCAGGAAGGAGGCTGTTACAGAAGCATCCTTTGCAGAAGATGGCAAACTCCCCATTTACCAGTGCACCTTCTGCAAAAACAAATTTGAAGGGAAGAAAGGCCTTGAGCAGCATATACATCAAGTCCACAAACCATTTAAGTGCAGGCTGTGCAATTACATGACATTAAGAGAGGAGACACTGCTAAACCACATAGAGAAAGACCATATTACAGCCCAGATTCCAAATGGAGGCTCTTGCGTTGAGAATGGCAAGAGTGAGTTGAGCGCTGGGGAGTTTCCCTGTGAAGTCTGTGGTCAGGCCTTTAGTCAAACCTGGTTCCTCAAAGCTCACATGAAAAAGCATAGAGGATCTTTTGATCATGGATGCCACATCTGTGGCAGAAGATTTAAGGAACCCTGGTTTCTCAAAAATCACATGAAATCGCATGGCCCAAAGACTGGGAGCAAAAACAAACCAAAAAATGACTTGGAGCCTATTGCCACTATTAACAATGTCATTCAGGAGGAAACCATTGTGACTGGCTTGTCTCTGTATGAAGTTTGTACCAAGTGTGGCAACCTGTTTACAAACATGGAAAGCCTAAAAGCACACAATGCTGTGCATTGCCGAAGCCGCACTGAGGTCAAAGCTGAAAAGTTAACTGATGGGAACCTATATCCATCTATAACAAAGCAGTTCTTCTTACAGTATCTGAACCTGATGCCACTTGTAGGGATAGACAGAGTTACAAGAGGGCAACCAGGAAAAAGGGTAGCTGAGCTGGATCCAATCAATAGCTACCAGGCTTGGCAGCTGGCCACCAAAGGAAAAGTAGTAGAGCCTTCAGAGTATGTCAAGTATGTGGGATGGGATGAAGTCCTGGCGGATGCAGATGTAACTTATGATAGGGATAAAAAAGAATATATTCTTGTCAGCCAGGAGAAGCGCAAGCGAGATCAAGACTCGCCCAGCTTCTCCGGTAACCCCAAAAAGAAGAACTGTAGCAGTGGGCGCTCAGAGAAAAGCAGCAGCATACAGCCAGGAGATAACTGCATCCTTGGTCAGGGTGATCTGGATTACAGACCCTCCTCACGCCAGAACAGAAGAGTGTCACAGAACAAGTCCACGGAGTGCTTTGAATGTGGCAAGATTTTCCGCACTTACCATCAAATGGTGCTACATTCGCGGGTACACAGGAGAGAACGTAGAAGCTGCAGTGAGAGTGGGGTAGTGGCTCAGCCAGACCGGTATGGATCAAGCAGCGAAGAGGGAGATTCCAGCTCTGTCAGTGGGCCAAGTACTCCAGACTCTGCTTCTGCCCCAGAAGACTCTATGATTTCTGGAATGGGTGAGGAGGGAGCTGAGGACAGTTTTGAGGAAGGGGTACATCAGCCATCACCAGGTAAGCATATCCATACAGTTCCCATCCCCTCCTCCACCAGTTTACCCACTCCTTTTCCTTTATAATTAGCCATATTAGCTACTGTGGCTCCTAACTTCCTGGGGCCCACATATGGGACCCTGTGAGGAACAAAGTCTTGAAAGGACAGATGAATTGGTGTTTTGTTTTTTTAAGTGCAAGAAGGTTAAAATGAATGTGGCTTGATTCTTTAGCCCAATTAACACTGTTGTAGTCTGGTCTGAATGAGACAAAATTTCTAATGTAAATAAGAAAACTGCAATTACAGACAGTCTGCTAAATGCATGAGAATTTGGGTTTCAAATGTACGATTGGGAGGTATTTTAGTTACCCTTAGCAGTTCTGGTCGCCCCATCTCAAAAAAGACATAGCTGAACTGGAAAAGGTACAGAGAAGGGCAACAAAAATGATCAAGGGCATGGAAGGGCTC